>OY804595.1:45848201-46448201 GCA_963680895.1 Fragum sueziense
ACGCTAGATCTGTTATGATATCTTTTATTTACAAATCGTGCCGCTCTTCTTTGCACTTTTTCAAGCTTTTGGATTTCATTTTTCTCATGTGGGTCCCATATGCTGCTGACATATTCGAGGGTTGGTCTCACTAAGACTTTGTATGCAGTTTCGTTGGTGCGTTTGGATGAAACATTCAGGTTTCTTCTTAGGAAACCCAGGGTCCTGTTGGCGGTAGATGTTTTGTTTGATATGTGCTGGTCCCAGTCTAAGTTGTTTGTTATTGTGCATCCTAGGTATTTAGCTGATTGTACATGTTCTAGGGTGTGCCCATAGGGCGTGTAATTATAGTTGGTCAATTTCTTCTTATTGCTTATTTTGAGCACCTGGCATTTGTCTTGGTGAAACTCCATTTTCCAATTTTCTTCCCATGAGGCAAGTCTGTTTAGATCTGTTTGGAAAGTGTTACAATCATTATCGGATGAAACAGTGATGTAGGCTATAGTGTCGTCTGCGAAGAGTCTAACTTTTGCACTTAAGTCCTCATGAATGTCGTTGATGTAGTACAGGAATAGACTAGGACCGAGCACTGACCCTTGAGGTATGCCAGACTGGACTTTCACTGGGGCCGAAGAATTGCCTGCGACTACAACTGTTTGGCTTCTGTTTGTAAGTAAAGCTTCGATCCATTTATTAGTTTTGCCTCCAATTCCGTAGTGTTCTAGTTTCTGTAGTAGGAGATTATGGCAGACTTTGTCAAAAGCTTTTTAGAGAAGTCCATTTCTAGAACATATGTTTGTTTACCTGCCTCTAGGTTTCTTCTGATGTCGTCTGCAAACTCTAGCAATTGTGTTTCACATGATCTGCATTTTCTGAAGCCATGCTGCAAGGTGTAAAGAATAATGTTTCTCTTCCCAAAGTTCACGATGTGGCTAGTGATGATATGCTCCATGACCTTGCAACAGATGCGTGTTAGTGAGATTGGCCGGTAGTTTATAGCATCATATTTGTTGCCCTTCTTGTAAATCGATGACATCATGGCAGTTTTCCAATCCTGGGGAATAGTACCAGAGTCATACGATTGGCAAGTACTGGAGCTAATTATGGAGCAAGTTCTTTCAGCACCCTGGGTATTATGCTATCCGGTCCAGCCGCTTTGTGGGGGTTGAGTGTCTGTAACAGTTTCAGTATGCCTTTGGTGTTAATGCATATGTCTGGAGCCGAATTGGGTCTGTTACACTTCATGTAATTGTCTTTCTGGAATGTCTCCGTTGGATTTGTTGTTGGTTCAGAGAAGGCAGATTGGAATTGTCTATTTAGGATATTGGCCATTTGTGCCGGTTCAGTATATAGGCAGCCGTTTTCTTTAAGTCCAGGGATTGTTGAATTATCTTTCTTCCTGTGCTTTATGTATGTCCAAAATCGTTTGGTGTTTATTCTTTCATTGAATTTGTTTTCATCTGGCTCTATTTTTATGATTCCTTCAATGTAGTTCCGGTAAGATTGTCTCAGCGTTCAGTGAAAGTTAAAAGATATTATAAGATAGAGTTAGAAAAAGTGGTTAGCTAGTTGGACCTTGAAGCCTGCTGACCGTACATCTGCTGGGAGATGGTTCCAGTCTCGAGTAGTTCGTGGAAAGAAGGAATTTTGTCTGGCTGTTGTTTTATTGTATATAATTGCATAACTGTCTTCTTCTATGTTCCTTGAATGTCTTGTAGGTTTGCTAATATATTGAGTAGGGTCTTTCACTAGTCTGTGTGTTGTTATTTTGTAAAATGTTGTTAACCTGGCCATTTTTCATCTGTTTTCTAGGGACTGCCATTTCAAGCATGTTGTTTACGCTAGATCTGTTATGATATCTTTTATTTACAAATCGTGCCGCTCTTCTTTGCACTTTTTCAAGCTTTTGGATTTCATTTTTCTCATGTGGGTCCCATATGCTGCTGACATATTCGAGGGTTGGTCTCACTAAGACTTTGTATGCAGTTTCGTTGGTGCGTTTGGATGAAACATTCAGGTTTCTTCTTAGGAATCCCAGGGTCCTGTTGGCGGTAGATGTTTTGTTTGATATGTGCTGGTCCCAGTCTAAGTTGTTTGTTATTGTGCATCCTAGGTATTTAGCTGATTGTACATGTTCTAGGGTGTGCCCATGGGGCGTGTAATTATAGTTGGTCAATTTCTTCTTATTGCTTATTTTGAGCACCTGGCATTTGTCTTGGTGAAACTCCATTTTCCAATTTTCTTCCCATGAGGCAAGTCTGTTTAGATCTGTTTGGAAAGTGTTACAATCATTATCGGATGAAATGTGATGTAGGCTATAGTGTCGTCTGCGAAGAGTCTAACTTTTGCACTTAAGTCCTCATGAATGTCGTTGATGTAGTACAGGAATAGACTAGGACCGAGCACTGACCCTTGAGGTATGCCAGACTGGACTTTCACTGGGGCCGAAGAATTGCCTGCGACTACAACTGTTTGGCTTCTGTTTGTAAGTAAAGCTTCGATCCATTTATTAGTTTTGCCTCCAATTCCGTAGTGTTCTAGTTTCTGTAGAAGGAGATTATGGCAGACTTTGTCAAAAGCTTTTGAGAGAAGTCCATTTCTAGAACATATGTTTGTTTACCTGCCTCTAGGTTTCTTCTGATGTCGTCTGCAAACTCTAGCAATTGGGTTTCACATGATCTGCATTTTCTGAAGCCATGCTGCAAGGTGTAAAGAATAATGTTTCTCTTCCCAAAGTTCACGATGTGGCTAGTGATGATATGCTCCATGACCTTGCAACAGATGCGTGTTAGTGAGATTGGCCGGTAGTTTATAGCATCATATTTGTTGCCCTTCTTGTAAATCGATGACATCATGGCAGTTTTCAAATCCTGGGGAATAGTACCAGAGTCATACGATTGGCAAGTACTGGAGCTAATTATGGAGCAAGTTCTTTCAGCACCCTGGGTATCATACTATCCGGTCCAGCCGCTTTGTGGGGGTTGAGTGTCTGTAACAGTTTCAGTATGCCTTTGGTGTTAATGCATATGTCTGGAGCCGAATTGGGTCTGTTACACTTCATGTAATTGTCTTTCTGGAATGTCTCCGTTGGATTTGTTGTTGGTTCAGAGAAGGCAGATTGGAATTGTCTATTTAGGATATTGGTCATTTGTGCCGGTTCAGTGTATAGGCAGCCGTTTTCTTTAAGTCCAGGGATTGTTGAATTATCTTTCTTCCTGTGCTTTATGTATGTCCAAAATCGTTTGGTGTTTATTCTTTCATTGAATTTGTTTTCATCTGGCTCTATTTTTATGATTCCTTCATTGTAGTTCCGGTAAGATTGTCTCAGCGTTCTTTGGACTTGTTGTTTTATCTTTTTATATGCTTCTTGATCTCTGTTGTCATTGGATTTTTTCTTCTTTTTATAAAGTTTGTCTCTTTTTCTGATGAGCTGTTTAATCTCTCTAGAGTAATCCAGGTTGAGCTGTCTTTTGGATTAGATGTTTTATGTGGTATATGTGATTCTACACTTTTTTGTAAAGATTCTGTGAACGTTTTCCAAATAGTATCAATGTCAAAGTTGTTTTCAACATGTCAAATATCACATTTTCCAGATTTCTCTGCTCAGTTCTTATGTTTTCCCACTTTGCGAGTTTGTATATAGGAATTTCTCGCTGGTTTTGTTTGTGTTTAGTTGGTTTGATGTCCATTTCTGCAAACACTCCATCATGGTCCGATATGCAAGGTATAGTGTCGATTCTCAAAATCTTGCTTGACAGGTTGGTGATAAGGTCTAAAGTATTTGTATTTCTGGTTAGAGCTTCAACTAGTTGCGTCAGGCCGTTTTCGTTGAGCAAGTCTAATAAGATCATGTGGTTTTCAGGTTGTTTGTGTTCTATTTTATTGATTTTGAATTCCAGTCTATTCCAGGTAGGCCTATGTTAAAGTCGCCGCCTATGATAATGGTTGCATCCTTTATTGTTGTGGCTCTTGTAATTGATTCGTCAAAGTTGTCAATGCTGATTTCATCCGATGTTTTAGGGTTGTAGTACGAGCAGATGTATAGGCTCCTTTGGTTTGGTAGGCTTAGTTTGGACCATATGATCTGCAGCTCTTGTACATCCATGGATTGGAATGTATTTTTGATAGCAACAAGAAAACCACCTCCTTTGCCAAATGATCGATCTTTTCTCCATACTGTGTAGTTTGTTGGAAAGAACTGGTTGTTTGTGATATTTGAGTCCAGCCAGATTTCTGTTGCGATAACTACATCAATGTGTTTTAAATAATCTACATTCTATTAATCTTCTCTTTACTGATAACAAGAGCCGTCAGAGACGGACAATGCTCCCCGATTAAGGCATTGTCACAATAAATGTATGCCACGCAGAGCTAAGATTAAGCTAACAAACGTTAAGCCCCCTTTTTCCATGACATACTTTTTATACGCAAATTTAAAGTAGTTTCTTGTCAAGGGCATCTGATTTGCTACTCAAATATGAAATTTCATCAAATTCTGACCATTAGACTATGAGAAATTAGAGAAAAAGTGTATTTGACCTTAAGTCCCCTTTTCCCATGACGAGGCCTCAAATCCAAAAACTGGGAAAAGTACATCGGCATTATGTCATAGGGAGTTCACATGGTAAGTTTCATTTGATTTGGCCCAAGGGTTATAGAGAAATCGCTTCGGACGGACGGACGGACGGACGGAATGACGGACGGACGGACGGACGGACGGACGGACGGACGGACAGACGAAGCGGCGACTATATGCTCTCCCTTCGGGGAGCATAAAAATGAACAGGATCAAACCTTTCCAACTTTTCTTTGTCTCCGTAATCTTAATGTTTAAATACCTGCTGGTTCCCACTCTTAAAACAAGAAACTGTTGAGTGGCTTAAGAAATAGAGTACCAGTCTCGCACGAGACTGTCAAAACGATAGTCGATCGGCCAATGAAAGCATTCGCAGCTAATTACGTCATCAAAAGAAGAAAAAAATATATTGGCTCTCATTTAAGGACAGATCCTCCAGTTGTTACTGCGCAACTTACTGCGCATATCCTAAATAACGAAATAAAGCTGTTTCAGTAATTGGCCCTTTTCAGCAAATGTATTTCTTACATTTAGTTAATGTTTGGTTGATAAATGACAAGACCCTTTTCGGTTATTTCAATTTTCTCTGTTTGGTCAATTAAAGTGTAATAATACTCGGATGGTACATTTCGCTTTCTGTTACGCGTTAAAAATGTGGCGTTAGCAATAGGACATGGAGCAACAAAAGCAAAATGGTGTCTTTATGAGCTAGTCCGCTTCAGATGGACACAAAAGATGACACGTTTTATTATCTAAAGCTGGTAATAAGGAAGAAAATGGATAAAAGTAGTGAAACAATTTCGGACAGAGCTGTAAAAAGTAAACCAAATTTTACTTATAACTAAGAAAAACGCTTGGTTTGATATATTTTTCTTTGTTTGTTTTTGTAGGTATCACCAAGCACTATGTCTATACCAAAAAAGAAAAAAATCTTACCGCTGGAATATTTTTTATTATCAGAAACGTTGCGAAAAAAGAGCAATTTCAGCTACTTTTGAAAGAATGTTTTACTAAAAATTTCAAAATCATCACTATTTTTTCCCCAAATTGATACTCATTTAGACAGAATAAAACATATTGAACACAATAAAGATTTTTTTCATGTAATCCTAGTCATTTCAACACCTTTTTTGTGGGTATTTGAGTGACACCTCATTTTTGCAATTTTAGACAAGAGTAGCCTCCCTTGAAATTCAATAACTTTTTAATTCGCTTGGTGACCTAAAGTTTTTAAGTCATTTTTTTACTTCTCATATTTTTTTTTGTAAAAATTACTCCGTATTTGTGATAGTGGGAAGTTGATCAGATTGAACGTAGAAAAATCCCTTTACTAAATAAAGGTTCATTAGGTGCTGGGAGTCAACTTATAGACCCCTATGGTTTTAAGCTGCAGACTTTACGATGTTTTTGTTGAGAAGCAGTGACATGTTAACTAACCATTTGTGCCGTGTATTGTCATTAGAATCGTCACGAGATGATTTTTATGAGTGTCAACAACATATGGGTCTGTGAACATTGAAAGATGCAACACTATTATACTATATATGGCACCATGTAAACATTTGAGCCGGGATCTGGAAAAACGTCCCTTATATCATTTCAGAAAGCAATGTTTCAAGACCAGCCTGTGCATAAATGTTGTCTTACCAGGACCCATGCTGCTCTCCCATGGTTACTGCATGTCATAAAGAAGCTATTGGAGAACAACGTGGTTCCTGGTCAGACTGCGTGTATACGCAGGCTGATCTGGAACCATGTTGGGCTCAAAAGCCTTAACGGACATTTTTCCAGATCCTGGCTCATTTCTGTACAATTCAGGTGAATCTAACGCGCAAACCGTTCATTGTGAGAGGCGTCATCACAAAAGGTAACCCGGAGATCGAAGGAGTTGTGACGTCATTCAAGATTTCCACAAGCCCGAACTGCAGCGAGCACAGCTATACTTACGTTACAAACGGGACTGACGTTACGGTAACGGATGTTTTACTAACCCCTTTTGGAAAACAATTAATTATAGACTGTTCCAATTTCATAGCAGATGACAATCTTTGCGGTATAGTACGACATCGAATCATGAGCCGTGACGAAAGGTCACGGGATATTCCACAAGATGTAAAAACGGGAGATGCATATTATATTCTCCAATGAATGAATCCGAATAATGACGTAGCTTTGTAAGCGTCCGTGGCAGTCGTGACAGCGAAACAGTTGTTCCATAGAGTACGATGTCGATGCATTGCGGGGTGGCGGATTCGAAACACGTCATGAGAAACATTTTTTATTTACATTATTTTTATTCTCAATTGCAAAGTCATGATTTTATTATGTTTATCATTAAGTTACGCATAAATGAAATGCAATTATGCATAGCAGAGGTACCTTTGGTATTTATCGAATTGACTCAGATCATGAGTCAGATGATGACTGATAATGCAAGCGAAAAAGTTTACTTATCTAACATGTCTGAAATAAGATATAATATGGTATAATATGCTATTACAGTGTTCTCCCCAGGCTAGTAAGCTGTATCGACCCCACTATGTACAGCTTCAAGTAAATCAGGTTAATGTCCCTACAGCTTCAAAAGAGCCCAACATTCTGTGAGGCAAAAATAAGTATACACCCTAGTTATTCCACGTTTTCTGAGAAAATGATTTAAAGACTATGTACGATTTTTAAACTCCACCAAGGTGGTCTTTTATTGATGTTACCTTCTCTGTCTACCCGCCTGTCTGTCCTTCCTTCCGTTGCGAATGTCTTTTCATATCGCATAGCGCCATCGAAAAAGGGGACTTAATCAATTAATTAATGCAGTCATTCACGTTGACACAACCGCTACATTTACGAAGGGATTTGGATAGAATTTTCACAGAAAGTGCCTAGCCACCTAGTACCATGGGTAAATTGTTAGTGCTTTTCCATATTACAATGTGTCATGGCAAAAGGGGGCTTGATGCAAACAAGTTATCTGACATGACAACTTCTAAATTTATTTACGGATTTTGATTAAATTTGCATCTAATGTTCATAGTCACCTGTCTAAGCGTTTAAAGTGCCACGTTTCTTTCATATTATGCCGCGTCATAGAAAAATGGGCCCTAATGCAAAAAAGTTGCATGTTGATCGATTTATACCAGCCACCAAAAATTATGTTATAATGTTTCAGAAAATTTAAGCTTGTGATTTGTTGTAATAAGGAATAAAGAAATCAAATACGGATTAACAGCAAAATCGGATGCTCCACTAAGTCGCACGTGCAAAGTTTGCAAAATCAGCATGTAGCAAGATTAAGGATATAGGCAAGTAATTTCAATTCAAATTTATTAACACTGAATTATTGGTCTATGCTTAGAAACAAATTATTCAAAATTTCGAGTCGACATGATGAAAATTAAGAGAGATATTGACAAAAGAAAAGTGTATACTTTCTTTTGTCTCTCAGTATATATTTGGTTTTAACTCTAAAAGGACATTAATCATCACAAAATATTTTATTTTCATTTAAAGAAATGAAACTGAAAGTACGAAAGGAAGAGTATCCGGGCAGTGCATCTATCCGAATTTATTTTGTCACAATTAGGGGTTTTCCCACCGTTAGATTTTTTCTAGACTGATGTTTACAATACCAGATAGTTTTCAAAAATTCAAGAAGGATTTCTGTTGCATTTTTTGTATCGCGCCATGCGCGATACATATTGTGCTATACATATTCTAATTTTAGAAATTACGTCATGAGGGATAATTATTTGTACTTGAAAGTCGTATATATAACCTACACATAAACTGTTTACACGGTATAATTTTTCAAGCAGTACTATAAGTATACATTGAAGTTCGTTTAATCTCAGACCACGCTGAAAATTCGTGTAAACAAAATTCTAGTATAGTTTTATACTTTGCATAGCGATGGAAAGTCCCTACATCCGGTTTGCCCATGATGGACATGTATTTTTCCTATCCGTTTAAATGCAACGCATTTATGCATACCATTTCGAATCGCAAAAAGAAATCAAAGAACGAGAAGTACCTTACTATTGAATGACCACTACATGTTCAATTTGGACTGGTTAACTTGCATTGTTACAAGGGATCGTCTTATCTGACTAGATTGTATTGCTAGTAGAACAAATGGGTTTTCTCAAGCGTTTTTCAAAATTGCATTACAATGTGAATTCCTACTTTCGGTTTGCCTATGGCCTATCCGATTCGCTGCATCGCTTCCTAAGAAATCAAAGCACGATAAAGACTTTAGTATTGAATGAACACTGCATGTACAATTTTGGATGATTAGATTCCATAATTTCAAGGGATCGTCTGAACTAAATAGGCATGTGTATAACTAGTAGAACAAATAGGTTTTCTCAAAATTTTTTTTCTAAAAATTACAAACTGTTAGGGGTTTTCACATAAAGGAACAACCTATATTTTTATGTCTCAACAGTTTTTGACTGGATGGATTTCAAAACCGTTCAAAAGAATACTTTATGCTCAATCAACTCGCCGCCACAATCAAAGCTTTAGTCTCGTACTTTTTGTTACACTCTAGTATATCTCCTCGTATGTGTCGCTCGTTCTTTGTGTTTTTTGTGTGTGATAAGTACAAATATAGGTCCCGATTTATGACCTGGCAGAGATTATCTGCCGGGTGAATTATTGAGACATATTCATGGTATTGTTTGTATTGTGTTACAGCTTAAATCTTAAACATTCCTTATATATTTGGCTTCATTTTAGCGGCTGGTAGTTGTCACTTTATATGGCATTTCTGTATTTCTTTTTTTTTACATTTAATTTATTGCTCCGTCGGACAAAAGTAATAAGGATCATATCCGTGGCATTGTGGCTGTTGTGCGTTCGTTCATCTATGTCTGTTATCATAAACGTTTCCTATTCCTGCTGTTATCAAAGCATTTTTAGATTCCATAGACTAAGATTAGCATGCACTCTGATCTATTCAACACAGTCTGTTCTCTATTGAATGATTATACGAACAAATAAGCTATAGTGGTCAAAATGTTCCGGTTTGGAAAATTTACTTGATATTGTCCAGCAAGGTTAACCCGGGACAACTTAATTTTCGTGCGCAAAGTCCGTTAGTTGAACGTCTTAACAAAACAAAGCCGAAGTGGGGTCATTACATATGCAGATGTCCCGGGTTAATCTTGCTGGACAATACGATTTTTATATTCAGAAGGCTCATGGATAAACAAGTACTTTTTTCTATTTAATTAAAGTATTTTTATATATTCTGACCAAAGGCTAGCGGGCCTTATGCCACGGTCCTGTTTCCGGCGTGCGTTCATGTGAAAACTTCTCCAAAATTATTAGGCCAGTTTCAATCAAGATTCAAACAGGAATCTTCTAACATAGGAATCTAACAGGAATCTTCCTTACATGGAGCCTTTCGAATTGTTTTTGTTTTCTTTTGTTTTTGTTTTTTATTTTTTCGAAAAATAATTTCATAGTGATCTGTGGTTACTATGGTGAACTTTCATTTTTTTGTGTGTGTCTTTTTTTTTTTTTTTTTTTTTTTTCCTTCTTTTTTTCCAAAAAATAATTTCACGGAGAAACGATTCAGGACCATCTTGGCCCTAATTCCTTGCTGAAATATTCGGTTTCCTTTCTTGTTTAAGTTAATTTTAATCGCCATTTATTCAACTGCAACATTTAACCGCTTCCGTGGCTTAGTGGTTAGGACGTCCGCCTCGGAAGCGGGAGGTCGAAGGTTCGAATCCCGGTGGAAGCGGGCCTGCCGGATTAGAACTGATGTGACCGGTTGGTGAGCCGCCAGCTAGTTAAATTAATGGTTACCGTAGACCCATCTCTGCCAGACGCCCGGTATCATGAGTGGGGAATCGGGAGGTACTGCGTATTGAGAAAGAGAGTGTCTCATCAGCCAAAACTGGCTGGCCCTTTATATAGGGGTGACACTATAATAAACAAACCTTTTAAACACTTTTGTATTTGCTTACACCCCCTGCTATGTTGTTTAATTAATGTATAATCTGGCTGAACACACAAAAATGGAAATTATAGACTAGCACCAGCATATGCAGACATCATTCGAATATTCTCGGATCTTATCGTTACTCAAGATCCCCTCGAACGGATTACAGTTGCCGGCATGAGCCGATCCTGTCCATATCTCTCCGCAAGCATAACAACGGTAGTCAGGTCAATAACAACGGAAGCAGACCAAACAACCATTTAAATCTACGCCAGAAAAATATTTGAAACAAACAGCGTTCAAAAGTCGACTGTATCCTCATAAATGTGACAAAATTTTACCAGATAAAATAATTGATGTGATTTACCGATTATTGACAGTATATTTCACTTGAATTATAACGTTAGCTAAAGGATTGATTTGTTTTGATGACGTACGTCATTTACGCGCGTCTACTTTCACGTTCAATATGGCGGTCACTGTATTACGCTCGAGATCATGTTGCAACCACGTTCCAAACAGCAAAAGGTTGCAAACAGTCTCGAGGGTCGCGATTGATGCAGACATGCAATCCTATTTCGGTTTTCACTGCATGTTGACTTAACCAGACACTTGTACCATTTTATTCAATACTTTGGTATAATTTTTTAAGCGCGATACAATTCATTTTGCTGTACATTACAGCAATTTTTTACTTGTTTATTATGTATTCAAAGTGCTTGAATGATTAAATTATTTCACTTTTGTCGTTCTATACTTCAAATCCTCTCTTTTAGCAGTAGTATTAAACTTGGATGGGTGCAGTACCCGGATAGTCTACCTTATGCATTGTATATTACTCTTTTTTTTCAAATAAGATGTTGATTTTGAAGAAGTAATTGATACATTTATGCCGAGAAAATAAGGAGATACCGATTTTTGAATAGAACCATGATTAAATTGGTCTGAATCTACCCTTTTCCAAACAAAGAAATTTAAGCCAAAGGCTTTTCCAAACAAAGAAATTTCAACCTAAGGCTTTTTGCATTGGAAAGCTGTTGCTTTTAACAAAATTGATATCACTGAAAATGGAATATGTGTATTATCGTAGAAAAGATAGTAAGAGGACAAAAAACAAGAGATGTTTGTAAAACATATATGCCCCCTCAAGGGCCTACATTTGATGTAGGTCAAAGGTCAAGGTAACAAGGTCCAAGGTCATGGCCAAATATGAAAGGTCTTGGTAGGAGGTGTCCGTGTGTGAAATATCAAGGCTTTGTATGTAAAAGTAAAATGAAATATAGGCAAGGTAAAAGTTTTTAAAAGTAGGCCAAATGCCAAGGTCATGGTCAAATGTGAAAGGTCTTGGTTGGAGGTGTCCATGTGTGAAATATCAAGGCTGTAGGTGTAAAAGGACATGATATATATGCCTGGCCCCGGTTTCTCGAAAAAACTTAAGTATATTCTCATGAGTTCATCCTCAACTTCTATTCAATACCAATCAACGTTGATTGGTATTCAATTGAAGTTCGCATGAGTTTCGTGCGATTTGAGCACGATGCTCAGATTTGAGCATGAGAACATACTTAAGTTTTTTCAGGAAACCAGGGCCTGGTTTAAAATTTTTAAAAGTAGGTCAAACTCCGAGGTTAATGTTGCAATATTCAAGGTCATGGTCAAAAGTGAAAGGTCTTGGTAGGTGTGAAATATCAAGGCTGTAGGTGTAATAGAACATAAGATAAAGGCCAGGTTAAAGATTTCTAAAAGTATGTCAAACTCCTAGGTCAAAGTCACACAGGCCAAGGTCATGGTCAAATGTGAAATGTCTTGGTAGGAGGTGTCCATGTGTAAAATATCTAGACTGTATAGGTAACAGGACATGAGATATAGGCCTGGTTTAAGTTTTTTAAAAGTAGGTCAAACTCCAAGATGAAGGTCTAAGGTCATGGTCAAAAGTGAAATGTCTTGGTTGGAAGAGACCATGTGTGAAATATCAAGGCTGTATGTGTAAAATGACATGAAATATAGGCCCGGTTAAAGTATTATAGAAGTAGGTCAAACACCAAGGTCAAGGTCACAAGGTCCAAGGTCATGGTCAAATGTGAAAGGTCTTGGTCGTAGGTGTCCATGTGTCAAATATCAAGGCTGTATGTGTAAAAGGACATGATATATCAGCTAGGTAAAAGTTTTTTTTAAAAGTAGGTCAAAGTCCAAGGTCAAGGTCACAAGGTCCAAGGTCATGGTCAAATGTGAAAGGTCTTGGTAAGATGTGTCCATGTGTGAAATACCATGGCTGAACGTGTAATAGTACATGAGATATAGGCCCAGTTTAATTCTTTTAAAAGTAGGTCAAACCCCAAGGTCAATGCCACAAGGTCCAAGTCGTATGTGATAGGTCTTGGTCGGAAGTTTCCATGTGTCAAATATGAAGGCTGTATGTGTAAAAGGACATGATATATCTGCCATGTTAAAGTTTTTTAAAAGTAGGTCAAACTCCAAGGTCAAGGTCACAAAGTCCAAGGTCATGGTCAATTGTGAAAGGTCTTGGTAGGAGCTGTCCATGTGTGAAATATCAAGGCTGTATTTGTAAAAGGTCATGAGATATATGCCGGGTTTAATTTTTTTTAAAGTAGGTCAAACTCCAAGGTCAAGGTCACAAGGTCCACGGTCATGGTTAAATGTGAACGATGTTGATAGGAGATATCTATGTGTGAGATATCAAGGCTGTATGTGTAAAAGGACATGAGATATAGGCAAGGTTAAGAATTAAGTGTAAAAATCAACAAAGGGCAATAACTCCACGAATTTGATTGGCAGAGTTACGGTTCTTGTGCACTGCACCTCTCCATAATTAAATCTATTCACCTATAAAGTTTCATGATTCTAACTTACATACTTTTTGAGTTATCTTTCTTCGAAAGGGGGCATAAAAACAAGAAAGGGAAAATGTTCAAATGTACCATTCTTTCACTGGTTTTATTGGTTTTATGCAGTTGGAATAGGTTTCGTTCATATTATCAGATAATCAGAACTCGGTAACAGAAAAACTTCAATCGTGATAGTCTGTCAGACTTTACAATAAAGTAAATCCCCATCTTGCAGACATTAGTACAAATCGTTAGTACAAATTGAAATCAACAAACTTAAGTTTAGAGCAAATTTTCACATTGCAGACGACAAACTTTAAGTTAGTACAAATATAGGATAGACAGATTGGCAAACAAATGGGTAACAGCAAAACAATATCGTCGTTGTAAATGCAAAACCTTGTATCTCGTTTTTTGGAAAATCTTAAAGGGGAGGGAAAAAAGTGTATTAACTTTTCTCAAACTCGAATGTTTTACTTGAAATTTGGACATATTGTTCATAAATGATTTGTTATTAATAATGATCAGTGAAAATATCTCAAAACCTGCAAGAAATGTCTTCAACTGGGCACACAGGTTTGTACTTTGAAAATCGAAAGAAGCGACATACGAGGTTTTGGCTCTACACCGACAGTATGCTATTTGAGATACAGGGTATAAAAAAAATAACTAATTTTGCCATACATATCATCAACCCCACAAAAGCACAAGCCCCATAATTTTCTCTTACTTTTCATCTACAGGAATTTGAGAGAGACGTCAATTTCAACTCTCCCACAGTCCACTATTTTGATGAACCCCTGGATGTAGCATGTTTGAGATTACATGTTGGGTGGCATATAAATGCTGCTGCCTTGAGGATGGATTTAATTGGATGCATCAAGTGAATATCGTCGCTTTTCAACATAAACCTCTTAAGGTTTACAGACCCTAAAAAAGCTACACTTTCTAGCCATACGAAATGCATCAAATTCCACACACTTGTAAATAGACTTCACATAAGTTGATTCACCGTGTTGGATTTCAAGATTATGCTTCAAGAGGAAAATAATTTACAAATATCATTTTACTCTATAATCATATGCAAGGGAGGTAATTTATAACATTTTTGTCAAATATTTCCATAAGTATGCATTAATTCAAAATTCTAAACCGTGCAAAATGCTTATATTTGTAATGCTTGTATTTGGAATGGAAATGTAACACGGTTTATTATTTGCACTTTTCAAATTTCGCCTCTGGCTCTTTGGTGCTTTTGAGGGGTTGGATACCTTAAATACAGATTGTTACGAGGTTACTAGGTTTTCGTTAGGCGACGATATATCCTTAAACAGAATAGAACTAGACTATGACTTTATGACCCTTTTCCAAAACCACAAAATTTTTAGGTTGCCTAATTTCGAAGCTGTTGCAAACAACAAAATGGATGATATTTATAGTGGAATTTGTGAATTTTAGAGCACAGAAAGCATAGAGACCAAAGGAGAAAATGCTGATTATCAGCATTTTCTTCTTTTGTCTCAATGATTTCCCAAGCCATTTCTGTTAGGGACGTCAAAACCAGCTCTTGTTTGGGAAAGGGTTAAGCAAGCTGCTACCTTGGGATGATCTAACTGGATGTAAAAAGTGAATACCATCGCTTTTCAACGTAAACCTCGTAAATACAGATTGTTTTAAGCTGCATTTACGAGGTTTTCGTTAAGCGACGATATATCCCTAAACAGAATAAAACTAGACTAAAGTCACTATGACTTTATGACCCTTTTCCAAAAACCGCAAAATTTTTAGGTTGCCTAATTTCAAATCTGTTACAAACAACAAAATGGATGTTACTTACAGCGGAATTTGTGAATTTTATAGCACAGAAAGCATAGAGACAAAAGGAGAAAATGCTGATTATCAGCATCTTCTTCTTTTGTCTCAATGATTTCCCAATCCATTTCTGTTAGGGACGTCAAAACCAGCTCTTGTTTGGGAAAGGGTTTAGCAGGCTGCTACCTTAACCCTTTCCCAAACAAGACCTGGTTTTGACGTCCCTTGTAGAAGCTTTCAAATTAAGTTGGTCTAAAATTTTGTCGTTTGGGAAAGGGTTAAGGATGGATCTAATTGAGAACTATTACAATTACCAGAGTGTTTTTATCATCTTTCCATTTCCACTGAATAATTCATAAAGACGGGCCTATGTTTGAGGTTACAAGTCCGGACCCAAATACAAGCTACTACATTCAGAATGGATTTAATCCTTCCCAAAACAAGTCGTGGTTTTGACGTTCCAAATATAAAATGCTTGGGAAAAACATTGAGACTAAAGAAGACAATGCTGATAATCAGCATTTTCTCCTTCTGCCTCACTGTTTTGTTATTTCGTACACTAATTCTTTCTTTATCAATCAACATCTATGTTGTCGTCTGTGGCAGTTTTCAAATTGGAATAGTCCAAATCTTGGCCATTTGGTAAATGATTTATTGGTTGCTCTATTTGGAGAAAATATTCAATGTTATAATAATGTCTATGGGTTGTTATTACAAAGCAAATGCCATCAAAATTGGACCTAGGTGAGGGAAAAGTCCCTTGTTCAGAATTACAGGTTTATATGAGGGGGTGAAAATATTCTAAATTTGTTATTTCAAGTCCAAACCCTATGTTGTGGGTACTCATTAGAATAGTCTCAATGAGACGATTCCAATGAGTATGTACCACAATATAGGGTTTGCTGACAAATAAATGATATATTACATTTCAAAAAGTTATCACCCACTCTTATTGTTGGTAAAGTAGTTTATAGTCTCATTCATATAATTCAATCATTTAGCTCTGCTCTGTGGCATTTAACCCATTCCCAAACAAGACCTGGTTTTGGCGTATCTAATAGAAAATGCTTGGAAAAACATTGAGACAAAAGAAGAAACTGCTGATGATCAGCAGTTTCTCCTTTTGTCTCAATATTTTCTGTGCCTTATTTTACACAAATCATGTCTTTAATAACATCCAATTTGTCGTCAGTGGCAGCTTTTGACTTTGAAAACCCTTAAATTTTGCCGTTTGGGAAAGGGTTAAGAGCAAAGTAGATCTAGATTAGCCTGCACATACTGAATTATACAGAATAAAACAAATTTTCTCAGAACAATAGATAAGATGGTATAAACACATTCTAAATTTGTTATTCAAATGATTCAAATGAGTACCCACAACATAGAGTTTGAAATACATTGAAAGATTTTACAATTTTGAAAGTCATTGTGATTATTCCTCTTATCTGCAGCTCTGTTTTCTTTCATCAGTGCCCAAGTCACTGGTGGTGAACTCGGCCAAAGCGAGGGACATTTTTTCTCAATCAATGTATTTCATTGGTGTTGTTATAAAATATCGTAACTACGGCTTTATTGAAGCCGTAGTTACGAGATTTTATAACAACACCGACAGTTTGTCAATACAAAACGGTAAACCCGGTCTGTTTTTAGGACAAGTTCAGTGTCATTAGAAAACAAGAGGACCATGATGGTCCTATATCGCTCACCTGAACCAAAATGATATAAGCAACACTTTTCTTCAATTCAAAAAATATTTATGACTTTAAGACTGGAAACGAACTTATGGTCAATAACATTGTGAAAATCGAACTAATCCAAAATTTCATCGTGCCCAACATTGTGTCCAAGATTTGTCTTGTTTGATAAATAATTGTAGATTCTGGAGTATAAACAAGGTCGAAAACAGCCGAAAACAGCAATTTTGTCAAATTCAAGGGCACATAACTCTCAACTTTCTAGTCAGATCAGGCTGAAAATCAAACTCATCCGAGATCTTATGATATCCAACAGTGTGTCCAAGATTTGTCTTAATTGATAAATAATAGTAGATTATAGAGTGTAAACAATGTCAAAAACAGCCGAAATCGGCAATTTTATCAAATTCAAGGGCACATAACTCTCCATTTTTTTATCAGATTGGACTGAAAATCAAACTTATCCAAGATCTTATGGTCTCAAACTTTGTGTTCAAGTTTTGTCTTAATTGATAAATAATAGTAGATTATAGAGTGTAAACAATGTCAAAAACAGCCGAAATCGGCAATTTTATCAAATTCAAGGGCACATAACTCTCACCTTTCTGGTCAGATCAGACTGAAAATCAAACTCATATGAGATCTTATGGTCTCCAACCTTGTGTCCAAAATTTGTCTTGATTGGTCAAAAATTGTAGATTCTAGAGTGTAAATAAGGTCAAAAACGGCAATTTTGTCAAATTCAAGGGCTCATAACTCTCATCTTTCTGATCAGATAAGACTGAAAATCAAACTCATCCCAGATCTTATGATCCCCAATATTGTGTCCAAGTTTTGGATTGATTGATCAATAATTGTAGATTCTAGAGTGTAAACATCGTCGAAAACAGCCAAAAATGACAATTTTGTCAAATTCAAGGGCAAGTAACTCTCGACTTTCTGATCAGATCAGACTGAAAATCATACTCATCCGAGATCTCATGGTCCCAAACATTGTGTCAAAGTTTTGTCTTGATTGATGAATAATTGTAGATTCTAGAGTGTAAACAAGGTCAAAAACAGCCGAAAATGGCAATTTTGTCAAATTCAAGGGCACATAACTCTTGTCTTTCTGGTCAGATCAGACTGAAAATCGAACTCAACCGAGATCTTATGGTCTGCAATGTTATGTCCAAGATTTGTCTTGATTGATCAATAATTGTAGATGCTAGAGTGTAAACAATGTCAAAACTAAGTATTTTTCGCATTCAAGGGCAGATAACTCCTGACTTTCTGGTTCGATCTGACCCATAATCGAACTCATCCGAGATCTTATGGCCATACATGTTTTGACCAAGTTTGGTCAAGATTGGCTTATATTTGTAGATGCTAGAGTGTAAACACGAAATTGTGAACGGACGGACAGACAGACGGACAGACAGACGGACGACGGACAAAAAGTGACCACATTAGCTCACCTTGAGCACTTCGTGCTCAGGTGAGCTAAAAATCTATAAACTCACATTTAAACGCAAAATATCTATACCTTGTTGTAGCGAAAATTGTTTTAGTTCACCACCAGTGCAATTTCGTCCTGTAAATGCATGCTTATAAATAACAGCCCGGACAAATCAGCAAGTTGACATATTCCCACATATTGATACCTTTTGACACCCCTCAAGTAAAAAGCTTAAGAAAACATTGAGGGAAATATAGAAATTGCTTGTGACAAGCAATTTCTTCATTTCCAACAATCATGTTTCCTACCCAAAAATACCAACAAATGTTGAATTTCATTGACTTGAAATTATTATCTGCATCATGTTTGAATTTTAACCAGACTAAAATTTTGGCGTTTGGGAAAGGGTAAAGACACTCAGCTACAGAGAATCCTGCTCAACTTGAGAATGTGGGTAAACAAGAGGCCCAGAGGGCCTTATTTGTCACCTGAATCAAATAAGCGGAAAAAACAAGGATTTACAGATTAATGATGTATCCCCCTTTACCTCCCTCCTACACACACACACACACACAGCATGGCCATTTTTACACATATTTCTTTTTCTAGTACATACTTTGTAGTCCTTGCTCTAAAGACTCAAATACCAAAAGTGAATCCAATCCAACAACAGATTCATGAGAAGAAGATTTTTAAGATGTACCGTATTCACCCCCTTTTTGGCCCCTTTTAAAGGGGCCCCAAGGGAGATAACTCAATGAGCTGTACAAATCTGAAGCAGCTTCGCATGGAGATATTTCCTACCAAGTTTGGTTGAAATCCATCCAATGGTTCTTAAGAAGATGTCGAAAATGTTAAAAGTTTACTAATAACGTGACATCCCCCCCCCCCCCCCCCCCAACACAGCTCCCTCCTACACACACACCCAGCATGGCCATTTTTACACATATTTCTTTTTCTAGTACAAACTTTGTAGTCCGTGCCCTAAAGACTATAAATACCAAATGTGAATCCAATCCAATAGCTGGTTCATGATAAGATTTTTTAAGATATACCCTATATACCCCCTTTTTGGCCCCTTATGGGGCCCCAAGGGGAGATAACTCCGTGATTTGTACAAATCTGAAGCGGCTTTCCATGGGGATGCTTCCTGCCAAGTTTGGTTGAAATCCATCAAATGGTTCTCAAGAAGAAGTCGAAAATGTTAAAAGTTAATGCACGACAAACGATGGATGGGTATAAACACATTCTAAATTTGTTATTCAAATGAGTACCCACAACATAAAGTTTGAAAAACATTGAAAGATTTTACCATTTTGAAAGCCATTATGATTATTACCCTTATCTGCAGCTCTGTTTTCTTTCATCAGTGCCCAATTCACTGGTGGTGAACTTGGCCAAAGTGAGGGACATTTTTTCGCAATCAATGTATTTCATTGGTGTTGTTATAAAATCTCGTAACTACGGCTTTATCGAAGCCGTAGTTACGAGATTTTATAACAACACTGACAGTTTGTCAATACAAAACGGTAAACCCGATCTGTTTTTAGGACAAGTTCAGTGTCATTAGAAAAAAATCTATAAACTCACATTCAAACGCAAAATATCTATACCTTGTTGTAGCGGAAATTGTTTTAGTTCACCACCAGTGCAATTTCGTCCTGTAAATGCATGCTTATAAATAACAGCCCGGACAAATCAGCAAGATAACCCTTTCCTAGACGACAAATTTTCAGGGTTGTCATACTCTAAAGCTGCTGCAGGCATCAAAATGGGTATTGACAAAGGTAAAATTTGTGTATTTTACATAAAATAAAGCCCAGAAAATATTGAGGCAAAAGGAGAAACTGCTGGTTATCAGCAGTTTCTTCTTTTGTCTCAATGTTTTCCCAAGCAATCTCTATTGGGGATGTCAAAACAAGGTCTTGTTTGGGAAAGGGTTAACATATTCCCACATATTGATGCTTTTCGACACCCCTCAAGTAAAAGGCTTTAGAAAACATTGAGGAAAATAAAGAAATTGCTTGTGGCAAGCAATTTCTTCATTTCCAACAATCATTTTCCCACCCAAAAAGACCAACAAATGTTGAATTTCATTTACTTGAAATTATTATCTGCAACATGTTTGAATTTTAACCAGACTAAAATTTTGGCCTTTGGGAAAGGGTTAAGACACTCAGATCTTTACAGAGAATCCTGCACAACTTGAGAATGTGGGTAAAAAAAATCATTTGTAAAAAATATAAAACAGAAGTTTCAAATTATCAGTCTTTAATAATACTGCATCAAATTGAAAAACACACTAACTCATTCTCAATTTTTTAAATACACTGATTTCACACATATGACAAACAACCATTGTTTAAATGTGGGTAAAGACATTCTACCTTTGTTATTTCAATTCAAAACCCTACGAGACGATTCAAATGAGTACCCACAACACAGGGTTTGACTTGACAAACATTCCCAGGTATGTTTCCTTTTGACAAGTCATTACCCCTCTAATCCACGGTGGATAATCATGTGACTTAGAATTTCTGATAATCTTCAATAACTTTGTCAATACTTGACTAATTTGAATTCGGTTTGAAGCAGAGAAGGTAGAAAAGTGTCAGGAATAACATGGATGTAGTAGATTTTTTAAAAAATCAACTGATAAAAAAGTTATTGAAGATAAACCAAAATTTTGGTTTATCTTCAATAACTTTTTTATCAGTTGATTTTTAAAAAATCAACCACGTCCATCTAATGCGTGACAACTGTCCACATTCTCTGCTTCAAAGTGAATTCAAATCGGTCCCGTATTAACAAAGTTATTGAAGATATTCAGTAAATATTGTATCACATGATTATCCACCGTGTAATCTGGAGCTCTGTGTAATAATGAGTAAGATGAAAATGAAATGAGCATGGCTCTTGAAAAGGGGCCCTTTTAGCATTTAACCCTTTCCCAAATGACAAATTTTTAGACTGTTCCAAATTCAAGGGTGATGCAGACGACAAATTCAAGTGAATGCAATAGTACATTTTTGGGTCATTTTGTATAGAAAACATTGTGGGAAATGAAGAAATTGCTTGTCACAAGCAATTTCTTCATTAACCACAATGTTTTCCATAGCCATTTTCTTGTGGGGAGTCAAAAAAAATCACTGAGTGGTAATGGGTTAATGTCATCCACCCCAAAAGAGACTTATGTGATCTCGGAATTATTCAGGCAATGTCGTAAACATTTGGCAGTAGAAAGTGTCATCTTTTTCTATCTTGTGGCAGGTCTGTAAAAATTGGATACATTACAAATGTTTATGACATCCCATGAAACATTCCAACAGTGCACCAATCTCATTAGCTGGTTGGTTGATTGGGGTTTAACTGTGTTTTCAACTGCTATGGTCATATCACAGCGGCTGGAGCACCTAACCATGGATTCTTCTCGTTTCTCAAACCAGTACTACCACAACATCCTAACTGAGCGTCCAGCTGTTTGCCCACATACTAGGTTAACGATATCAAACCATTGATTAGTTGACAGGAGACAATTCTGTCTGAAAGGATATTTGCCGTGACCGGGGATCGAACCCAGGACCTCACGAGTGAAAGTCTGATGCGCCAAATCTCATTAGGGGGCACCGTTGACTACTAGTACCTTAAGAACAGCATAGATCCACACCAACCTACACATAAACACAGTCTGTTAAGGAAAAATGTTTGCTTATATTCTTAAACTTCTTATTCTTAATGTAATATCGTATGTAAGAAAGCATCAGGGATCTTCCAAACAAGAGGACCATGATGGTCCTATATCGCTCACCTGAACCAAAATGATATGAGCAACACTTTTATTCACTTCAATAAATATTTATGACTTTAAGACTGAAAACGAACTTCTGGTCAATAACGTTGTGAAAATCAAACTCATCCACAATCTTATGGTGCCAAACATTGTGTCCAAAATTTGTCTTGTTTGATAAATAATTGTAGATTCTGGAGTATAAACAAGGTCAAAAACAGCCGAAAACAGCAATTTTGTCAAATTCAAGGGCACATTTCTCTCGACTTTTTTATCAGATCAGAATGAAAAACAAACCCATTCCAGATCTTATGATCCCCAACATTGTGTCCAAGTTTTGTGCTGATTGATCAATAATTGTAGATTCTAGAGTAAAAACAAGGTCGAAAACAGCCGAAAACGGCAGTTTAATCAAATTCAAGAGCACAAAACTCTTGACTTTCTAGTCAGATCAGACTGAAAATCATACTCATCTGAGATCTTATAATACCCAACATTGTGTCCAAGACTTGTCTTGATTTGTCAATAATTGTATATTCTAGAGTGTAAACAAGGTCGAAAACAGTCGAAAACAGCAATTTTGTCAAATTCAAGGGCACATAACTCTCAACTTTTTTGATCAGATCAGACTGAAAATCAAACTCATCAAAGATCTTATGGTCTCAAACATTATTTTCAAGTTTTGTCTTAATTGATAAATAATTGTAGATTCTAGAGTTTTAACAATGTCAAAAACAGCCGAAAACAGCAATTTTATCAAATTCAAGGGCACATAACTCTCATCTTTCTGGTCAGATCAGACTGAAAATCAAACTCATTTGAGATCTTATGGTTTCCAACATTGTGTCCAAGATTAGTTTTGATTGGTCAATAATTGTAGATTCTAGAGTGTAAACAAGGTCGAAAACAGTCGAAAACAGCAAATTTGTCAAATTCAAGGGCACATAACTCTCGACTTTTTGATCAGATCAGACTGAAAATCAAACTCATACAAGATCTTATGGTCTCAAACATTGTTTTTCAGTTTTGTCTTAATTGATAAATAATTGTAGATTCTAGAGTGTAAACAATGTCAAAAACAGCCAAAAACGACAATTTTATCAAATTCAAGGGCACATAACTCTCATCTTACTGGTCAGATCAGACTGAAAATCTAACTCATTTGAGATCTTATGGCCTGCAACATTGTGTCCAAGATTTGTCTTGATTGGTCAAAAATTGTAGATTCTAGAGTGTAAATAAGGTCGAAAACAGTCAAAAAAAGCAATTTTGTCAAATTCAAGGGCTCATAACTCACGACTTTCTGATCAGATAAGACTGAAAATCAAACTCATCCCAGATCTTATGATCCCCAATATTTTGTACAAGTTTTGGCTTGATTGATCAATAATTGTAGATTCTAGAGTGTAAACAAGGTCGAAAACAGCCAAAAATGACAATTTGGTCAAATTCAAGGGCAAGTAACTCTGGACTTTCTGATCAGATCAGACTGAAAATCAAACTCATTCCAGATCTCATGGTCCCCAACATTGTGTCCAAGTTTTGTCCTGATTGATGAATAATTGTAGATTCTAGAGTGTAAACAAGGTCAAAACTAGGTATTTTTCGCATTCAAGGGCAGATAACTCCTGACTTTCTAGTTCGATCTGACCCATGATCGAACTCATTCGAGATCTTATGGCCATACATGTTTTGACCAAGTTTGGTCAAGATTGACTTATATTTGTAGATGTTAGAGTGTAAACACGAAATTGTGGACGGACGGACGGACGGACAGACAGACAGACAGACGGACGGACAGACGGACGGACAGACGGACGACGGACAAAAAGTGACCACAATAGCTCACCTTGAGCACTTTGTGCTCAGGTGAGCTAAAAATTGATCAGACCATGTTCCAACAGAAACAAATCTGGATCCATGTTCGATTATTGGTCTCAAATTCTAATTTTTGGGCCCTTTTTCAAAGTCCAAGCTCAGTTGGATTCATGATTGTACGTACAAATATCATAGAACAGCCATTGTTCCATGACAAAAGAAATTATCATCAGTTCTCAGCAGAGAAACATAATAAGAGGGGGTGAAGGCATTCTAATTTTGTTATTCCAAATCCAAACCCTATGTTGTGGGTACTCATTGGAATCGTCTCAATGAGACGATTCCAATGAGCACCCACAACATAGGGTTTGATCAACATTTAATAAATCATTGCATTATGAAAAGCAGTTATCCCCTCTTATCTGCAGCTCTGGTCTTCCGTAACTAGACAGCCCTGGCGGTCTGGAAGCGCTCCACAGGCCTGATTGATTGTCTTCTTGAATGCAATTTCAAATGTTCAGGCAAATGCATGACCAAGCTGAAAATTCCAAACAAGTGTGATCGTAATACTATGGTCAGTAAGATTCTGTGAAAGTTCTGTATTGATTAGTTAATACCACTGGTTGTAAAACTGAAAATAAAGCCGAAAATGGCAATTTTGTCAATTTCAAGGGCACATAACTCATGATGAAAATTCAGATCAAGCTGAAAATCATACCAAGGCGAGATCTTATAGTCACCATCATTCTGTCCTAGTTTTGTCTTGATTTGTCAATATTTGTAGTTGTTAGAGTGAAAACAAAGTTAAATAGAGCCAAAAATGGTAGTTTTGGCAATTTCAAGGGCACAAAACTCATGATGTAAAATTCAGATCAAGCTGAAAATTATACAAAGGCATGACCTTATAGTCAGAATCATTCTATCCTAGTTTTGTCTTGATTAGTCAATACATGTATTTGTAGTTGCTAGAGTGAAAACAAAGTTAAATAGAGCCAAAAATGGCAATTTTTGGCAATTTCAAGGGCACATAATTCATGATGTAAAATTAAGATCAAACTGAAAATTATACCAAGGCAAGATCTTTTCATCACCATCATTCTGTCTTAGTTTTGTCTTGATTGTTCAATATTTGTAAATTTTACAATAAAACTAAAGTCAAAACCAGCTATTTTTGATATTCAAGGGCAGATAACTCAGGTTATTCTGATTCAATCCAAATGCTTTGAAGGAATCTGAGAGAGGGTCATCCAAGGATCATTCCTGTGAAGTTTGATTGAAATCCATCCAGTAGTTTCTGAGAAGAAGATTTTTAAAGAAAAAGTTTACGGACTGACCCACGGACGCACGCACGGACGGACGAACGCACGACGGACACACCGCCATGACAATAGCTCGCTGGCCTGACGGCCAGTGGAGCTAAAAATGGGCAAAATTAATATCACACAGCCCAAACCATTACAATACTATAGTCCAGTTACAATACTATAGAACGTGTTTACAAAATTTACCTATGTAAACAAGCAAAACAAACATGGTATTGGCGTTTTCCATCAAAAACCTCGTAACTGCAGCTTAAGACAAGCTGCAGTTACGAGATTTTTTTGAAAAGCAACAAATATCATAGTAGTCTATCACCCTAAAATGGTTGTAAATGCAAAATTTCTTATCTTTTTTTAGGAAAATTTCAAAGGGGGGGGGGAGTGTAATAGCTTTTTCAGAACTGAATTTATGTTTTACTTGAAATGTGGACATATTGTTCACAAATGATTTGTCATCAATACTGATCAGTAAAATATCTCAAAACCTGCAAGAATTGTCTGTAACTGGGCACACAAGTTTGTACTTTTAAAATCCCAAGAATCGACATACCAGGTTTTGCATTTACACCGACGATATGCTTTTGTCTACTGCTTCAAAACCAATCAACTCTTTTGATTTGTACCTTTTATATTTAGCATGTGATAAACAGACAAGTTAGTCTGTTTCATCGTAAAATACATAAACACTTGCCCATGTCGGTCTCATTTTAGGGTGGTAAGAAATTACCTTATGCAATATCTCAAAACTCAAAACTATTGTGATTTCGCATGCAATGGCTCGAATCTTGCAGGTGTATGGCACCTTTAAGATTTGAACCAATGTATGCAAAATTGTTTTGAATTTATAAATGCATGATTCACTTGATAACAAAATTTAAAATTTATCTTGTCTGAGCCCTTTATAAGATAACAAAATTTTAGGGTCGTCCAATTTGAAAGCTGCTGCAGACGATGAAATTGATGTTGGAAATGAATTTATGTTCACTGAAGCTAAGAAAATATTGAGGCAAAAGGAGAAAATGCTGATCATCAGCATTTTCTTCTTTTATCTCAATGTTTTCCCAAGCCATGTATATTCGGGATGTCAAAACCAAGACCTGTTTGAGATGGGTTAAATTAAAGATGTGCCATAATATGGTAACTGGACTATATGCCACTTAATGAGTCTACAATTTTTCAATGAGAATGGCAGATGCCCCTCCCCCTCCATTACAAATTCCTGCCAGGCCTTTCTGTCCGGGTTTTAGAGCGTGGACCATGTGTGTTACAATTCTGTTACCTGACATTCTGAAATATAGTGGGAAAAGGAGAGAAAATTACATTTCCCAATAAAGCATAGTTTCACAATTTTTCAATGAGAATGGCAGAGGCCCCTCCCCCTCCATTACAAATCCCTGCCAGACCTTTCTGTCCGGGTTTTAGAGCGTGGACCATGTGTGTTACAATTCTGTTACCTGACATTCTGAAATGTAGTGAGAAAAGGAGAAAAAACACTTTTTTTCAAAAGGTTTCCCAAAAGATCTCCGGATTAAGACAATCATTTCTATGTCTAGCTCACTGAAAGCTGAGTAAGCTGATTCGACAAAATTCATGAAAACGAAATTTGAAACAAGAGCTGTCACTGTAAGATGACAATGCCCCCGACACCGCTTTGATTTTAAATTATGGCCAATCGATGTTCAAGGTCAAGGTCATCCAGGGGTCAAGGTCACCAAAGTATGTGCCTACAGAAAGGTAATGTACCAAGGAATGTTGTGGTAAAGTATGAAGCGAATATGTTCAGTAATAAGGAAGTTATGGCCAATGTTAAAGTTTTTGGACGGAATGATGGACAGACGGACGGACGGACGGACAGACGGACGGACGGACAAGTCAATTTTATGATGCCTCCCTATCGGGGGCATAAAAACAAGAACCATTGGAGACTGGTTATGCTCTAAAACTATACCTCACAAAATATGATAATTATAAAAGTAATTTACCCTATTGGATGTCCGAGACTGACCGCACCCCCATGTATGTTGACCTTGTTCATGTCAAGGTCAAGGTCCTTCACATTGGCCAAAACTACAACACTGAATGCCTCATTAATCTCCCACATGTCAATATCTTCCTTGTTTACACCAGTCTGCTCTAAAATCTGGAAAAACCAAGGTTTATATTCCTACATAACGGAAGCAAAACTAGGCACATCAACGTTACGTAAATAGGTAAATCACTCGAAGCCAAGGGCTATACATACTATAAAACAATAGTGTAGGTACAGGCCTTGGCTAAGACTGCAAAGCTTCATCAAAAAGATCTATGTCCCAATGTTTCTGAGCAGAAAAATTTGTGAACAGACGGATGGACAGACCAACAGACGGTGAGTGACTACAATAGCTCAAGATGCCCACTTTGTGCTCAGATAAGCTAAAAATATTATCAGCATTTTTTTCTTTTGGCTAAATATTTCCTCAAGCCTGTTCTTACTTAGGGATGTCAAAACAAGGCCATGTTTGCGCAAGTCTACAACCAGCACCATTGAATAGATAAAGCAAACAGAATCTACTAGGGCTATTGAACGCCTGAGGCAGTGATACTCATTTAGGAAATTTTGTGGTCCTGTAACCTAAACCTAAAACCAGACAGCAAAATTTTAGACTGTTCCAAATTTTTTGGGGGGTCTTTTGGGAAACATTGCAACATTGAAACATTTTGAAAAGCACAGACACTTGTTTACAGACAAAATGCTAAAAGTCATAACAATCCCAAATTGATGTCAAAATGTTGAAAGGTTACAAAGTAGAATGAGCTCATAAAGAGGAAATCACTTCTTTTCCACAAAAACCTTGTAACTGCAGCTTGTATTAAGCTGCAGTTACCACGTTTTTGTTGAAATGCAACAAAATATAAAATTTTGTCAAATATTGCCTCTGGGTAGGGAAGTAGTCTGCCTTTGAACTAATATTGTACACTGAAATTAGATCAATTAATACATGTCTTATCTTAATTTTATTGTGATAATTTGTATTTTCAATATGATTTATATCACCACTTTCATCATGATTCAATAAGGATTTATTACTTTATCTTTTATCTATATTTTTTTCAAAAATTATTACATGGAATAGAAGGTGAGTAAATATACATATTCATAACCATACAAGACTGCCCTTCCCAACAATAAATGGAATAAACAGAAAAAAAAAGAAGAAAATCTTGATATCCACAGACTTCTTTTTTTCTTCATTTTAATATATTGATTTTCATTTTTGAATGCAAACATTCATTTAGTTTTCTGACACTGATTTGAGCTTTAAAATTTTAATGTTTTGCAAAGGTTCAAACAATTCTGACAAGAATCAATCATTCTGAAAATGCAGTTTAAAAAATTAGAAAAATAATACTGAACCAGGAACAGGAAAAAGGTCCCTTATGGCATTTGAGAACAACATGGATCCAGATCAGTCTGTGCATAGGCAGTCTGTTCAGGATCCACAATGTTCTCTAAAAGCTTCTTCAAGATCTGTAGAAAATTTAACCATTTTATCTAAAAACCTTCAGACAGCGGAAAGCATGTCTGAGGTAGATTAAAATGTATGAGCTCTGGAGTAGGACATTAGTTTTAATATTCTAATTTTCTATAAAAAATAAAATATAGCTTGAATGTTGTAATACATTTCTAAAGTTTTCATTTTTTAACACAGGTATGAAGTACTGGACTGGTAGCTCTATTTTCCATTTTGACTGGACCCAGGTTTTTACGGCATTTTGGCGACGGTACCCAAACCCTAGCAGTCGACATGTTCTTACGGAGGATATCATTGATGTAAAAGTGAATGAAAGAAAACTCTTGGTGAAAAAACTTGTTTCAAAAAAAGGAAAAGTTCCCAAGATTGCTCTAAAATTCACAGCTGGTACAGAAAATGTTTATTTAATCGAGGAAACTTTTGTTGACTTAGATAAGCAAGTGTTTGTAACATATACTAGGAACATAAGCATGCAGAATGTGTTAAACATTCATGAGAAATGTAAATATATGTGTGATCCCGTGAACATTTCTCAAGTACTGTGTCAAAGACAAGTTTGGGCAGAATCCTCTGTGACAGGAATTGGAGGCTTTCTAAGTTCTCTATCCATTCAACAGTATCAGAAGAATGCAGACAGACAGGTCACTGGATTTAACTTTGTGCTCAATTCTATTTATAGACCTGATGCAATTCAAGGATTGCCTATTTATAGCCCTGATGCAATTCATGGGACAGCTAATGGACAAGTCAGTCTTGCGCAAACGAGGACTAAAGTGTTGTTTATTTTACATATTCTTAAAAAGATTCATAACAAGTTCAGAGAAATTCTGGTGCACCTGAAAATTATTTCTGTTGATGTGAAACAAGAAATGAATTGAAAACAAATATTAGATCTATAAAGTTTTACTTCTTCAATACATAATACCTAAGAAATTGTGTGCAATATAGTACAGAAAATATTGAAGCAAAAGGAGAAAATTCTGATAACCAGCATTTTCCCTCCTTTTGTCTCGATATTTTCTGTCTCATGTCACACACATTTTTTTTTATATCATTTACTTTGTAGTCTGTAACTCCTTTCAAATTGGCACGGTTCAAATTTCTGCCTTTTGAGATAGAAATAAAGGGCTTGCTTGTGGAAGGGTGAACAAACTACTATTGATTTTGTTTAAATTAACCCATTACAGTGATTACTGCATAGTGAGGCCTTTAGACTTCTTCACAAGAATTGCATATGGAAAACATTGCGGAAAATGAAGAAATTGCTTGTGACAAGCAATTTCTTCATTACCCACAATGATTTCTACTGAAAAAAAGACCAAAAGATTTTTAATTTCATTGACTTTGAATTGTCGCCTGCAATATTTTTGAATTTGGACCAGTCAAAAATTTGTTGTTTGGTAATGGTTAAAAAAATCCATGTACCTTTGGGATAGCAAGAGCAGGAGCTGTGGGGAAATCAATGGGTTCTCTGGCTGCATCTGCGAAACCTGCAATGTAAATGTGACCCGTCACGCTAAAAGGGACCTTATCCGAACTCCAAAAATCCAACTTTTGACAAACTTCTCAGACGTGCCACAGGTCAATCAGATCCTGTATGCTAAAAATGAATATATAGTAAGATAGGGAAAACATTTCGGATTTAGAAAATTACATAAAAATGAAAAGTGTCCGCCCTAGTCTCGCTGCGCGGACTGCGCAGACTGACTAGGGTCGATATGTTTCACACTTCCTATAATGTCCCCTTTAGCGTGACGGGTCACAAATATTAACACCCAATGCAACTTCAATAAACCCCAGATGGAGAGAAGGGGTTTCAAAGGAACCCAATCTTTTAGCCTTATCATTTCATTTTTTGCAACAGATCAGTCAAAATTTGTGTAAAAATAGCCCCACCACAAAATCCTGGATCCGCCGCAGATTATTGTTTAAAGTTGGCAATGCTAAGGCTTCATTGAGAGGTGCTTATATGCCCAAGAGGCATTGTCAGTGAAATTGGGCATTCTTTTTAATCCAAGGGCAGATAATTCACCAACGACAAGAAACATCTGACTTTCAAAGATGGCATGCACAACTAAACAACATAATGATTATAAACAATAGATATATTGGGGTTTAACACTAGGGCTGTAACGATACACCGAGAGGCGAATACGAATACACATCATGATACATGGTCACGAATATGAATATTTATTCATGAATACATCATCTTTTTCTAATGACCAAGAATTTGTATTTTATACTACTTTTACCAAACAAGAGACGCCATAACGATCGAATACTATTCTGATGCCTGTCTGTCATCTTTCTTTTATTGAATTACAAAGCATAAGTACAACAAAGTATCGATTTAGGAACGCAATTGTGACAATTTTACACTTTTAAGACACATGGATTGAAAAATGCCAGATTGCCAGATTAATGTAGACGACCGTGTGCCTCCCCCGCAAAACACACATTGCATGTCCTTTACAATTTGAGAGGATCATATCTGCTGATAATATGCTATCCATGCACGCAAAATTAAAATCCTGTTTTGTTTAGAAAATAATACACACACTTGTAACTCTCGCTTGTCAAAGTATGATAGAATAAAGACTGTTCAAAGTACCGGTAATTCCAACAATTCCTGAAGAGAAACTAAACATGAAAACATAACGCTGCTGGTAAGAGTCAACATGACTGTGTAATTCGTATTCGTTTTAGTTTTTAAGTTAGACGACGAGTTCTCGGAGATCAAAGGGGAATGCCGCAAACACAATCATCATGATGACGTAGTAGATGTCTTTATTCTTTACTCACATGCGTTAGCTCGGGGAATATGTGAAAAGGAAAAATAAATGTGGATGTACGAGTAGTTAATTGGAATGAAAATCGTACACGGTAGGATATCCACCCGCAAAGCTTTCGGGGTTTTACAGTACAGACGCAGGGCGTTCCGCATTACATACTTATGTTAATGTATGCAACACACAAATGGCGCTGATTGGACATTGGTTGTTTTAAAGAACGACAGGTGATCGGGGTGAAACATGTTCAGCTTTCCTAGCTCTTCTTTCAATTTCACTCGACCGATAAGATGTTAATCAAGCAGGAACTATTCTTCCGTTTATATGACTAAAGTTCATTCGGAAAATCGTAAAAACAATTTGATGAAGGCTGTAAATACAATGTCTATGATTTCTAGCGCGGAAATTAATAGAGTTGATAATCTTCCATAGGAAAAAAATTGCCATGCGGCATGCGTACAGTTTGAATTACTAATTTGACCGGGATTGAAGATAAAACGTCATGTTTTGTTTACACTGAGATGAGAGCTCTCGTTGGTTAAGAATACTGCAAATGAAATAGAACTTTTGGGCAATGTTTATTTGCATTTGACATTCTGAAACATGTTCGTATTTTGTATTCGCCAATATTCGGTTCTCAGACTGCCGAATACGATACGTATTCACGAGAATTAAAATATTCGGTTCACCGAATATTCGAGTGTATCGTTACAGCCCTATTTAACACCTCTCTAAACAGTTATGCCCTGGAGCACCTAACCATGGATTCCAGTCGTTTCTCAGTACTACCAAAACACCCTTACCAAGCCTCCACCTGCTTGCACACATAGGTTAACGATTATCAAACCATTGCTTGCTGACAAGTTTGACAGAAAGGGTATTTGTAGCTGCCGGGGATCCAACCTGGGACCTTAAGTAAGAGTCTGATGTGCTATCATTTGCACTATGGCCGCCGCCATATAAACAACAGCTTACCCATAATTCTGGCGAGTGGTTTGACTCCCAGCTTCTGTGCAGCCTGGGCTGACATAAGAACAATGGCTCCAGCCCCGTCATTTAGTGTACTGGCATTGGCTGCTGTGATGGTACCTTAAATAAATGAATCAATGCAACAGCGATGTGTTTAAAACCTATGATAAATTATAGCAACAGATAAGAGGGGTAATGGCCTTTTAATATGCAATATTTCATTTAATGTTGATAAAACTTTATGTTGAGGGTAATCATTGCATCAAGATGATTCCAATGAGTTCCCACAACATGGATTTTGATGAATGTTGAATAAAATATTTCATTTTGAAATTCATCACCCCTCTTATCTGGAACTCTGCCCCTATGTTTAAACATGACTTGCATCCTTTTCTCCTTCATTAATTTCCTCTTTGGTCAATATTCAGTCATAAGCTTGAAGTTTTAATTGAATTTGACCTAGATCAAACTCCCATTGAATAAAACTTAAATCCCTGTAAGTTATCTCAAATCTGCCCCGGAAAGCCATGAAAGAGTAAAATACCGGTACAAGCTAGCAAAAGGAGTGCCAAAGACCTAACCTTTCTAATGTAGACTTCCTATTTGACATAACCCTTTGCCAAACAATATTAGAAAAGGCTTAGGGAAAGCATTGAGTCAAAAGATACAATTAACCCATTACTGTACAGTGACGCCTTCTGACTCCTTACAAGAAAAGGCTTGGGAAAACATTGTGGAAAATGAAGAAATTGCTTGTCACAAGCAATTTCTTCATTTCTCACAAAATTTTTTACCCCAAAAGACCAAAATTTGCTATATTTCATTCAATTGAAATTGTCGTCTGCAACATTTTTGAATTTGGATCAATCCAAAATTTTGTAATTTGGTAATGGGTTAAGAAAATGCTGATAATTGTACAAAAGTCATACATTGATGTACATCACTGTTGTCATCTGCAGCAGCTTTCAAACTTGATAGTCTAAATTGTTGCTGTTTTGGAAAAGTGTAATGTATCTAACTTTACTAACCATCTTTTTGAAAGACTGTTCTGAGTGTTGACATTTTATCAAAGTTAATCCTCTTGTATTCTTCATCTTCTGTTACAACTACAGGATCTCCTGAAATATACAATTGGTTTGGTTTATTCGGGTTTTACGCCGTTTTCAACTACTTTGGTCATATTGCGGTGGCTGGAGCACCTAACCATGGATTCCTGTTATTTCTCTCACCAGTACTACCACAACACTCTAACAGAGCCTCCATCTGCTTCCCCACATAGGTTCACGATATAAAACCATTGAGGGGTGACATTTTGTCAGAAAGGGTACATTCCGCGGCCAAGTATCGAACCCAGGACCTCTCAAATGAGAGGCAGATGCGCTACCAACTGCCCCATGGCCGTGGCCGAAAATACAATTGGAACGAGACTTATAGCTACTCTAACAACTGGTTGTACAGGCTTCTGCATGCAGTCTGCATTTAAAATTTAGGTATGGCCATGTGACGTACAGTACTTCTTTGGTGGACGCAAACATGACGCAGAATGCAGGAAACAAAGAATTGACCAGAAAATTCTTCGCTACATCCATTCTGTGTCTTTTAGAACACCAGACGCATGCAAGAACCTCCCTCACAACCCATCATGCATCCTTATGAATCTCCGGAGAAGCATGATTTATAAGGATGGACAGCAGGTTGTAACTTTACTTTTAAGAGAGGTTTAAAGTGCCATCACTCCCACCAGTACTTTGATTTTTACCAATTCCCCAAACAAGACCTGGTTTTGATGTGTCCAGCAGAAAGGGCTTGTGAAAACATTGAAGCAAAAGAAGAAAATGTAGGTGACCAGCATTTTCTCCTCTTGCCTCAATGTTTTCTGTGCTATATTGTACCATATTTTTTTCTTTATCTTTAAAAACATCCATTTGTCGTCTGCAGCACTTTTGAAATAAGAACAGTCTTAAACAGTCAAATATATATTTTATAAGTTTCACAAAGATGTGTATGGCTCATAGGCTTGTATCTTAACATTTCATGAAGAAGTACAACTTCATTTAACCCTTTCCCACTCAAGACCTGGTTTTGACCCCTCCAATTATGGCAATAGAATATGCCAGAGAAAACATTGGGGGAAAGAAAAAATGCTAATAACAAGCATTTACTGATTTTGCCTAAATCATTTCTGTGCTAAATTGTACACAATGCCCATCATTATCAACACACATTTTGTTGTCTGTCCCAGCTTTCAAATTGGGCCACCCTAAAATTTTGCCATTTGGGAAAGGGTTAAGCAAATTTTATACCAATCCTTACCTTTTTTCTGAGGTATTTCAACTGGAACAATTTCCTCTTTCAATAACCCTGCTTCTACAGCTTGTTTACTAAGTGTGTAACTTCTTTTTGCATATTCATCTTGGTCACTTCGGCTGATCGAGTACTTTGATGCTGTGTTCTCCCCACAAACACCCTAGAGGTCAAATGAACAGTCTTTGTAGAAGAACAGAATTAACAAGATACAGTTGTGAACACAAATGCCCCCAAAATGTCATACTTATGGAGAAAAGGCCAATGTTCATTTTTCGGACGGACAGACAAATGGATAGATGGACAGACTGACAGTCAGACACAAGTAAAACAATACACCCAAAATGGCAAAATTTAGAACTGTTCCAATTTGAAAGTAATGCAGAGTTGGTAAAATTTTAAAAATCTTTCCACAATGTTTTCCCGAGCATTTTTTTATTTGATTTGATTTTATTGGGGTTTTACGCCGTTTTCAACTTCTATGGTCATATCGCGGCGGCTGGAGCACCTAACAGTGGGTTCCTGGTATTTCTCACACCAGTACAACCACAATATCCAAACCGAGCCTCCAGCTGCTCTCTCACATAGATGATTCACACCCATTGGTGAGAGACAAATGACTTTTGTCAAATGTCAGAATGGATACAGGCCGAGCCGGGGTTTGAACTTGAGACCCCTGGATTGACAGACTCCTATGTAACCGACTGAGCTATCCGGGCTCGGCCCGAGCATTTTTTGAGGGGGCGTCAAAAAGTGTCTGGGAATGGGTAAATAAAATTTTGATCTTTCCATTTGGGTTACAAAACATTGTGGAAAATAAAGAAATTGCTTGTTACAAAAATCTCTTCACAATGTTTTTCCAAGCATTTTTCTTGAGGGGCGTCGAAAGCAAAGCATGTTTAACTCTCTCACACACAATGCAATTTCATCCTGTCCAAATTCCAAAGCTGTTGCAGACAGCAATGTTTATGTTGATGAAGATAGAATTCATATGCGATACAACACAGAGAATATTGCGACAAAAGGAGAAAATGCTTATTACCAAAATATTCTTCTTTTGCATCAATATTTTCCCAAGCTTTTCACAATGGCCCCATGATAAAAAGCAGACCTTTTTTGTGAAAGGATTGATACCTCTAATGAGATTTGCATAAAGTTGGAATTATTCGGGCGTGATGGAAAACATTTGGCAGTGGAACTCTCCACCGCCAAATGTTTACGACCACGTCCGAATAGGTTTGGATAAGTAACGACGCAGCTCCAAATGAATTGATGTTTTATGAATCTCAAAATGGCAACATTACGAGTATTCTACCTTAACTCGAACAAGCCTATATTTTCTTTGTCTTGTTGGTCAGGTAAAACTCACCATATGATAATGTCCATATGCATCTGTTAGGCCATCAAAAACAACAGCATCCTGTAGAAAAAAGAAGACATTAACCCTTTACCAAACAACATAATTCTAGAGAGGTCCAATTAGAATGCTGATGCAGATGACAAAATGGGTATTTTTAAAGACAAAATTTTTGTATTAGAAAGCACGGAAAATATTGAGGCAGAAGGAGAAACTGCTGGTTATCAGCAGTTTCTTCTTTTGCCTTAATGTTTTCCCAAGCTATTACTATTAGGGGCATCAAAACAAGGTCTTGATGGGGAGATGGTTAATTTGTGTTACACAAAATTTGCAGACATAGGTCTTGACTAATTCTAATCAACCCTCTCCTAAAGTACAACAAGTTTTGAAAAGGGTCACCCAAGGAACATTTCTGCCAACTTTAGTAAAAATTGACTCAATGGTTATGGAGGAGAAGATTTTTGAAGAACAAGTATCTGGTGTTGTATGCAACACATAAAGTCCCCTACCGGCTTCACATTGACTCAATATGGTAATCAATAATAGATTAAGATGAACAAGTCATCAAAATAATTGTCAAACATATGAAATGTTATGCCCAACTGGAGGTGATTAATACTGCTGCATCACCACCCTGACTAACATGGCTTATAATTTTTTTTACATTTTAAAACAGGTTTCATCAAGTTAGCTTGCTTAGTTATTGCAGGATCCATTTTTTGCCATATTTTCACTATTTCCGTTACCATAGCAACCTCACTTTTCGTCAAAGAACAAAGATAAAATGATGTGCATAATCTACACATTGCCATCTAGTCATATACCAAGTCTCATCAAATTAGCTTGCTTACTTATTAACTTATCGCAGGATCCAATATTTTTTGCCATATTTTCACTATTTCCGTAACCATAGCAACAACAATTTTAGTCTAAAAACAAAAATAAAATGATGTGCATAATCTACACATTGCCATATAGTCATATACCAAGTCTCATCAAACTAGCTTGCTTAGTTATTATCTTATCGCAGGATCCCATTTTTGGCCATATTTTCACTATTTCTGTAACCATAGCAACCTCAATTTAAGTCGAAAAACAAAAATAAAATGACGTGCATAATCTACACATTGCCATCTAGTCATATACCAACTTTCATCAAAAACGCTTGCTTAGTTATTCAGTTATCGCGGGATCCAGATTTGAGCGGACAGACGGACGGACAGACGGAGGGCAAACCTATAGTCCCCTCCGGTGTGAACACCAGTAGGGGACTAAAAAATTAGACTGGTCCAAATTCAAAAATGATGTATATGACAATTTCAAATGAATGAAATTTAAGTTTTTGATTTCTTTCGGGTGGACAACATTTTGTGAAATGAAGAAATTGCTTGTCACAAGCAATTTCTTTATTTTCCACAATGTTTTCCAAAGCCTGTATCTTTTGGGGTGTCAAATGTGTCAATGTTCAACATAACCAAAACTTGAATTGTACATATTTGATAGATACAAAGTCTACCTGTGTAGTCTAAATGCAATCCATCCATCAGTTACTGAGAAATTGAGCAGACAAGAAAATTCATTAACAGGTCATAACTAGTCCAGTGGTTTATGAGAAATAGAGCGGACAAAAAAAGGCTACAGACTAACAAACAGACGGATGGACCAACAAAAATAGACCGATCAACCAACAGACAAGCTGCCTCCTTTACCCCCCCCCCCCCCCCCCCCCCCCAAATTCTATTTTTAGGGGTAGGACTGGTCTAAGATTGTGTGCGTTTCATTCTACAAAAGTTTTTAAAGGAAAAATATTCTTACCAGTAATTCCACTTTTCCATATGGAGTTGTTCCCCTTTTCATATAGTATGGTGCATTAGACATGCTCTCCATTCCTCCAGCTACCATTACATCCTGAAAAGTAATTATTGTATGTGTAATTCTAATTTTACATACAGAGTTGTTCCCCTTTTCATATAGTATGGTGCATTAGACAAGCTCTCTATTCCTCCAGGTATCATTACATCCTGAAAAGTAATTATTGTATTTGTCATATCACAGTAGTTGGAGCAACTACCTGTGGGTTCCTGGTATTTCTCTCACCTGAGCACTACCACATATTGACAATACCCTACTTGAGCATCCAGCTGCTCTCTCACATAGATGATTCTCATCCATTGGTGAGAGACAAATGACTTCTGTCAAATGTCAGAAAGGGTATTGGCCAAGCCAGGGTTCTAACTCACGACCCCTGGATTGACAGACTCCACTGTTACTGACTGAGCTATCCAATCTCAGATCTTCTTTTCTCCAAAAGTTTTTTTTATCCATTTCATATGAAGTGCCCCTCCACCTTCATTTATAAATTTGAAGACAAAATTAAAAACATGTATTAAGAAATGAGGTACTTATTGTTAGTGCATTGCCCTGATTTACTTGAAGGGGTAGTGGGACAACTAAACCTTATCTTTCCTAAACAGAAACATTTTAGGGCCGCCCAATTTATATTTCTGTCAAATAAATTGTTGTTGACAAAGATAGAACATGTTTACAATAAAGGACAGAAAATATTGATTATCTGCATTCTCTTCCTTTGCCTCAATGTTTTCTCAATCTATTTACTGATGTCAAAACCAAGTCTTGTTTTTGAAGCGTTAAAGAATGTGGTACTAATTCAGGTGTTGGGGCATTGCAATGATCTACTCGAAGGTATAGAGAGACAAATAAAGTTTATTGAGGTGGGAAAACACTAACCTTTTCCCAAATGACAGCACTTCAGGGGGATCAAATTTGAAAATTGCTGCAAACTACAAAATGGATGTTGATAAAGATACAAATTGAACATATCATAGGCCAGAAAATATTGAGGTAAAAGAAAAAAATGTTGGTTACAGGCAATCATTATTTTGCCTCAATGTTTTCCATAAACCGTTTTAATTGGGGACGACAAAAAAAGGTCTTGTTTGGAAGAACACTTTTGTAATAAAGGTAAACTTTTTGACCTACCTGGCTACCCACCATGATACTTTGAGCTGCCATCATTACAGATTTCATTCCAGAGGCACATACTTTGTTGACTGTTGTTGTAGGGGTAGATATAGGTAAACCTGTGGAATCAATTTATAAAGTTTGAAGACAGCACATCTTTGACAGATCAGTTAATATGATAGTTGGGAAGACACAAAATATACTAATCTGAAAATAATTAAACTTTAAACCATTCCAACATAAATTACATAACGATGCCTTTTGACACCCCATGAGATTAGGGCATATATGAATGAAACCATTGTAGAAAATGAAAGGAATCGCTTTTAACATTCTTCAAGCATTTTCTACATTTAACGCAAAGCTTTGTACCCAGCTAGTACAAAATTGTAAAATTTTATTCTGCAACATCTTTAAATTTGGAGGTCTTAAATTTTGTATCAAACCATTACAAAATGATAAAATTTTAAACTTTTCCAAATTCAAGGTTTTCGTAAAGTGAATGAATTTTTTACATTTATTTCATGCCTTGATAGAAAAGATTTTTTTTGTGAAAGTCAATTTCTTCATATAGCATAGGGTTTTTCAAATCTTTAATCTTGCGGTGAGTCAATCAAAGCAATTTCTTCATTTTCCACAACGTTTTCTTACCCAAAATCAAGACATTTTTTAAAATTTCATGAACTTGAAATTGTCATCTGCAACACTTTTTAAATCATAACAGTTTAAAATTTTGTTGTCTGGTAATAATTTAGACAAAAGAAAAATATTATCAATTGTGGCCATTAATTTATCTCAAACCTGCTCCGAGAGTTGCCTGCCTGCAAGGTGCCTGCCCCTCCATTCCTTGTAACACATTTCCCATGTATACCTCACCCACTGCATCTTTTGGTATTCCTGTGCAAAGAAAGAATGCCAAAAATGTTTTTGTGAAACACAAATGCCTAAACCATGTGTTCACGTAAACCCCTTCCCAAACAAGACCTGGTTTTGAGGTCCCTAAAAGAAAAGGTATTTGAATACAATTACATTGAGGTAAAAGAAGAAAATGCTGATTATCATCATTTTTTTCTTTTTGCCTCAATGTTTTCTGTGACACATTATTCAGAAGATATACCTTTAGATTTACCTTTTTTGTCCTCTACAATACATTGTACTTGTAGTACCATAACATCTTACTGTCTTGGAGAGAATTAAGTTTTCAGATTATGTCTCGCACTTCTACTTCTCCGCAGCTCTAAAAACCCAAGCCCGGCATAGGAATTACCTCCCCCCCCCCCCCCCCCCCCCACAAGCAATTCTTTTTTCTTTATTTTTTTAAGCTTTCATAATCCTTTCCCAAACAAAACTAATACAAAAGGCTTACAACAACATTGAAACAAAAAGAAAAAAGAAGATACATGTAATGCTAGTTACCAGTATTTTCTCTTTTTGTCTCAATATTTTCAGTGCTATAATATACACTTCCTCTCTTTAGCAATGTTTATATTTTTATCATTAGAACATAGCAGAGAATGTTTCTAACAAACCTGCTTTCTCAATAGCCTTTGCTATGGCCACAGCCCCTAGATTAGGTGCTGGTTATTGTGAGAGACAACCGAGAAATGATCCAATGGGTATTCTTACAGCACTGGCAATAACAAATTATTTAATCTAGTTTAATAACCAATTACTGCACATTAACGTTTTGGACGCCCTCCAACCTAATGACTTTGGAAAACATTGTGGAAAATGAAGAAATTGCTTGTGACAAGCAATTTCTTCATTTACCACAATGTTTTCTAACCAAAAAGACCAAAATATGTAAACTTTCATTCACTTCATGACTTGAAATTGTCCTCAGCAACATCTCTGAATTTGGCCCTACGTCAAAATTTTGTCGTCTGGTAATGGGTTAACAAACCTGCTTTTTCAATAGCCTTGGCAATGGCCACTGCCCCTAATTTAGGTGCTGGTAGTTGTGAGAGACAGCCAAGAAATGATCCAATTGGTGTTCTTACAGCACTGGCAATAACAACATCCTACAAAAACAAGACATGAAAAAATAAGTAGTGCATTTTCACAATTATAGCATTTTAACAGATGGCAAATGACACCAAATGTACATTTTTCATACAAGTAAACATGTATAAAGAGAATTGTTAAGAAAGCATGAGAGATTAATGATGTCTTCTGCTCCATTGTAAAAATATAAGTTTTCATCCTAGACCCAAAGCCGGGTCTAGGATTTTTTCCCAACGGGTTCCAAGCCCAAATGATGTCTTTAAATGAGTTAAATATATAATGTTATGCTAACTTTAGTCAAAATTCAATTTCTGGCAAACACAGAGGGAGTGTTCCAGACAAGAAGTTTCTTCATTTTGCATAATGTTTTCCATATCTTTTACAGTGTGGGGCGTTAAAAAGCATTTTTGTGTCGTAATGGGTTTAGACCATCTTACATTGATTCCAGATCCTTTGGAAAATTGCCTGCAAAACTGCCTTGTCAAACGAACCTGTGTAGATAGAAATAAAGCAAATAATATGCATTCAAAAAAGGGCCTTTGAGACTGTAACATTTGGTAATTTAAAATCAATGACCTTGATTTTTAACTTTAAGCAATGACATTGACTTAAAATGACAGGTCTTTGCAAACAGACAGTCACGGGGTAAAACGTTAAAACTACTGTATTACATGTACTACGCTCCAAATATATTAACCCTTTCCCGAACAGCAAAATTTTAGGGCGGTCCTATTTAAAAGCTGCTATAGAGGACAAAATTGATGTTAAAAAGGAAGGGATTTGTGTACAATATGGCACAGAAAATATTGAGGCAAAAGGAAAAACTGCTGATTATTATAAGTTTCTTCTTTTGTCTCAATGTTTTCCCAAGCCTTTTCTATCAGGGACGTCAAAACCAGGTCTTGTTCGGGAAAGGTTTAATATAGGGACAGGCATAAATATATGATATGTTTATCAAATACCCTCTGTCTCTCTCTATTTCTGGAATATTTGATGTTCAGTGATTTTTTGCATCTGCCTAAACTTGGGAGATTCAGTCAATTGCAAATGAAACTGGAAATTTCAGTATATTATTTAGGGACAATGCTCCAGTTATTCGGAACACTTGGTCAGTACTGTAGAAAGTCAAACTTTAATGTTTCGCACCATATATGTTTCGCAACAATATTATTTTCGACAATATGACATGTCTTTATTAATCACCATTATTTTACTGTTAAAGAGTATTTTTTATGTAAAACTGCTTTTCCCAATATGGAAATTGATGGTATAGAGCAAGGCAGTTGTGTGTTTGCACATACCACTGTTTTGCGTCATTTTATCAGGGGTCTTGTTTGCCAAAATTTGGGGCCGTTATTGGGCCCCATTCCCAATGGCAAAAAGTATCTTTTTTTCCCAATTCTCTGGTGAAAATTCCTGATGAGGACCCAGAATGCCCCATGTTAAGACCTCATCTTCATTTACAAACACTTTGAAGACAGTTTCATAGTAGATTCTTAAATAAGAGTATGTACAAATGCAGTTTACATCACTACAGTCTAATTTGTAGCTAAAACTCAGTGACGGTTTGAATACAAACTTGTTTTAGTTTTTCCCAATTTAGGTAAAAACATCGCTATTTTTCCCAATTTCACTGGCCCCTTCTTCTTCTTCTTCCTTGTAGTGTACTGGGCCCCTCTGGAGCATTGTCGTACAACTGTGACTATTTACACATGTGCAAAGGGCACATCAAGGTTAAAAGCAGGTTAAAAACATTTCGCTCCAGAGTCACACACTCACAACACTCATCCTGGCCTTGAAAGCGTCGATGGATGGTGCTGTAACTACTTCTACCGGGAGGCTGTTCCAGAGTCGGATTCCAGTTGAGAAGAATGAATATCGGTAAGCGTTGACGGCAGTGTATGGGACTAGGAATCTGATTGTATGGCCTCTTGTCTGAGCTCCGGTTGGTATTAGTATGTTGTCTGTATTGATGTCGACCAGGTTGTTGATGATCCTGTACATCATGGCAGCTTTGTAGTGTTGGCGACGTGTTTGAAGAGAGTCCCAGCCAAGATGGTTAAGCATCTGGGTCACACTGCTTGTCTGTTGATAGTCCCCTGTGCAGTATCGTGCTGCTCTTCTTTGCACCTTCTCCAGCTTGGTGATGTTGAGTTGTGTGTTCGGGTCCCAAACTGTGGCTGCATATTCCAGCTGGGGTCTCACAAGGGATTTGTAGCTAGTAACTTTGATGTCCTTAGGGCAGTGTGAGAGGTTTCTTTTTAGGAAGGCAGTTGTTGAATTTGCTTTTTTGGCTACTTTGTCGATGTGGTGGTTCCAGGAAATTGCACTGTCAATTGTTACTCCAAGGTATTTTGCTTTTGATGTTTCTTTGAGTGCTTGGCCATGAATATAGTAGGTGTTCTTGGAGGCTTTTCGTTTGTTTGTAATATGGATGGTCTCACATTTATCAGGATTAAAGGACATCAGCCAGTCGTCTTCCCACGCTTGGAGTTGGTTTAAGTCATCCTGTAGAGTCTTTACATCCTCGTTGGTCTTTATTGTTCTGTAGAGGAGACAGTCGTCGGCAAAAAGGCGTGCTGTTGATTTGACTCGTCCGGGAAGGTCGTTAATATATATCAGGAAAAGTAGCGGACCTAAGACTGTTCCCTGAGGAACACCTGAGGTGACCGCAGCTAGTGAAGATCTCTTTCCGTCCAGAACGACCTGTTGCTGTCTGTTTTCCAAGAAGCTGTTGATCCATCGGAGAGTGTTGCCTTTGATACCATAGTGGGAAAGTTTTGCTGCCAGTCGCCTGTGGGGTACTTTGTCGAAGGCCTTGGAAAAATCTAGAAGGATACCGTCGATTTGCTGCTTGTTGTTAAGTCCGAGAGAGAGGTCTTGTATGGTGCTAATTAATTGTGTCTCGCACGATCTTCTTTTCCTGAAACCGTGTTGTTGGTCGGAGAGGAGGTTGTGGTGGTCTAGGTATTTCATTACGTGACTGTGTACTATGTGCTCCATCACTTTGCAACTGATTGAGGTGAGTGAGACTGGGCGGTAGTTTGCTGGAGTACTCTTATCGCCTTTCTTGAACAATGGAGTCACAAGTGCATTTTTCCAATCGGATGGGACTTGGCTTTGATCGTGTGAGGCCTGAAAGATGAGTGTCAATGATGGTGAGATTGTGGCAGCCATCTCTTTCAAAAATTTGGATGAGATTTCATCGGGACCAGTTGCCTTGTGTGGATTAAGTTCCTCCAAAAGCTTTTTGACTCCGTCGGGATGGATCACTAGTGGTGGTAACTCGTTAGGAAGCTCATTTCCTAAGTCTGGAATTTGTTGCTTGCTTTCTTTGGTAAAGACTGATGAAAATTGGCTGTTAAGAATTTCCGCCTTAGCACTTGGATCTGAGTGGTTGATGCCTTCCTTTTTCAAAGGAGCTACACCAGAGCTATCACTTTTCATACTTTTCACATATGAGTATAGTCTTTTGTTAAATCACATTTTGTTTAATCCCCTGGCCCAAACAAAAATTGGTAGCAAGATCCCTGTTTTATTCATATATGTACATGATAAAAAACTCTAATTCACATATAAGTGCAATGACCTTAACCTAGAATTGGGAAAAAAGATACTTTTTATCAATGGGAATGGATCCCAGTAAAGGCTCCACATTATCATATAGAATCAGTCGGCATGACATCAAAGCCTCACTTTCATTTTTTCATCAAGGGTACTTCCTTGGTCTTTATCGTTACAGGATACCATTTTTGAGGCAGAATAAATCAAAAATCCATCGTTAAAATTCATATACAAAACTCTTTCTTTAAAGAATGTGATTTAAACTTTCTAACTACCAACGCATTTTTAATAATCTGGCGTAGTCGTCAAGATATTAATGCTGAAAGTTGATAATGCTTTAACAAAAAAGACCGAAGCTTTCACCTCCATCGAATGAGTGTAGGTCCGCACTTTATGACTGACGATGTTTTTGATTGGCTGAAGGGATTGTGACGACCGAATCAATTGGCAAACGATACCCCTGGGTCCGGGATCGATCATCTTTCCCATTTGAAATCATGGAAAACACTATTTAGTCTGTTAAAAAAACACTATAAATGATGCTTAAAATGATTTTAAAAGTTTGAGTTTGATGTAACCATTTTGTTCCGAGTGTTGTATTTTTACACTTATGACATTGTCATTTGTATGGTTCTTATTCTTTTACAATTTGCATGTTAATTCTAATCATAGAAGCCTTTTGAGAACTTCATTCAGGATGACAACTATACAACGCATAGTAAAATAGTTCACTGATACATACTCTTCCATAAGACAACACCATTGTCATCAAACTGAAGTCAAAAACTGTTCAAATCTTTGTTTATTTTAAAGACAAATTCTTCTGTAGAAGTTCGATTGAAATAGGGAACGAACAGACGTACACTTGATTTGAATTTCTTTCAGAAAATGTTACGATAAATGCTTAAATTAATAAATGGACCAATAATAAGCGATAAAATTGAATTCTGAAGTATTTGAAACGCAGGAATTGGGCTTTATGATATGGAATTTTAAATCTTGTAAAAATGAGGGGGGGGGGGGTTCTTTTGTTCGATTCATTTTCCCTAATTTCAAATCAAACAAATCCTAAAAGATGGTAGTCGGAAAAGGAGCTCCGCTACAGGGTTTATGAATATTTATGAGGTCCGCGTGCGCGCGCATCTCTGTTCAGTGGATAAGAAACATGGCCGTCCCCGCATCTCTGACAAATCTGTGGGTAGATGATGGAGATTTCCACATATCGAGGATTTGGAGGGTCATCAGACGATTTAAATAAAATCCGTAGGGCTTTTTGAAGTTTATTCTTCAATGACATTTCCAATGAACAAGAAGGAAAAGACATTTGGTTAGTTGTATTTAGGAGCCCCGGTACACAGGTACAGGAAGAGGAGCCCCGGTACAGGTAGAGGAGCCCCGGTACAGGAAGAGGAGCCCCAGTACAGGTAGAGGAGCCCCAGTAGAAGGATAGATTGGCTGTAATTTATGATAGTAGTATTTAGGAGCCCCGGTACAGGTAGGGGAGCCCCAGTAGAAGGATAGATTGCAGGGGTCTCGTTTGCCAAAATTTGGGGCCGTTATTGGGCCCCATTCCCAATGGCAAAAAGTATCTTTTTTTCCCAATTCTCTGGTGAAAATTCCCTACAGTATGGGGACCCAGAATGCCCCATGTTAATACCTCATCTTCATTTGCAAACATTTTGAAGACAGTTTTAGAGAAGATTTTTAAACAAGAGTACTGTATGTACAAATGCATTTTACATCACTACAGTCTAATTTGCAGCTGAAACTGAGTGACAGTATGAATACAAACTTGTTTTAGTTTTTCCCAATTTAGGTAAAAATGTCGCTATTTTTCCCAATTGCACTGGCCCCTGGCCCCAAACAAAAATTGGTAGCAAGACCCCTGGATTGACTGTAGTATATGATAGTTGTATATAGGAGCCCCAGTACAGGTAGAGGAGCCCCGGTACAGGTAGAGGAGCCCCAGTACAGGTAGAGGAGCCCCGGTACAGGTAGTGGAGCCGCGGTACAGGTAGTGGAGCCCCAGTACAGGTACGGCAGCCCCGGTACAGGTAGAGAAGCCCCGGTACAGGTAGTGGAGCCGCGGTACAGGTAGTGGAGCCCCGGTACAGGTAGAGGAGCCCCGGTACAGGTAGTGGAGCCCCGGTACAGGTAGAGGAGCCCCGGTACAGGTAGAGGAGCCCCAGTAGAAGGATAGATTGACTGTAGTATATGATAGTTGTATATATGAGCCCCAGTACAGGTAGAGGAGCCCCGGTACAGGTAGAGGAGCCCCGGTACAGGTAGAGGAGCCCCGGTACAGGTAGAGGAGCCCCGGTACAGGTAGAGGAGCCCCGGTACAGGTAGAGGAGCCCCAGTACAGGTAGAGGAGCCCCGGTACAGGTAGAGGAGCCCCGGTACAGGTAGAGGAGCCCCGGTACAGGTAGAGGAGCCCCGGTACAGGAAGAGGAGCCCCAGTACAGGTAGAGGAGCCCCAGTAGAAGGATAGATTGGCTGTAATTTATGATAGTAGTATTTAGGAGCCCCGGTACAGGTAGTGGAGCCCCAGTAGAAGGATAGATTGACTGTAGTATATGATAGTAGTGTTTAGGAGCCCCGGTACAGGTAGTGAAGCCCCAGTAGGATAGATCATTGACTGTAGTATATGATAGTTGTATAAAGGAGCCCCGGTAAAGGTAGAGGAGCGCCCCAGTAGTAGGATAGATTGACTGTAGTATGTGATAGTAGTATTTAGGAGCCCCAGTACAGGTAGTGGAGCCCCGGTAGAAGGATAGATTGACTGTAGTATATGATAGTAGTATTTAGGAGCCCCGATACAGGTAGGGGCGTCCCGGTACCGGTATTGGAGCCCCAGTAGAAAGATAGATTGACTGTCAACAAAGTATATGATAGTTGTATATAGGAGCCCCAGTACAGGTAGAGGAGCCCCGGTACAGGTAGGGGAGCCCCAGTAGAAGGATAGATTGACTGTAGTATAAATGATAGTTGTATATAGGCCGGGCCCCGGTAAAGGTAGGGGAGCCCCGGTACAGGTAGAGGAGCCCCAGTACAGGTATTGGAGCCCCGGTACAGGTAGTGGAGCCCCGGTACAGGTAGTGGAGCCCCAGTACAGGTAGAGGAGCCCCAGTACAGGTAGAGGAGCCCCAGTACAGGTAGTGGAGCCCCGGTACAGGTAGAGGAGCCCCGGTACAGGTAGTGGAGCCCCGGTACAGGTAGTGGAGCCCCAGTACAGGTAGTGGAGCCCCGGTACAGGTAGAGGAGCCCTGGTACAGGTAGAGGAGCCCCGGTACAGGTAGCAGGGTTAGACACTAACTTTCCCAACTAAGGAGTCTGCCGGACTCCCATCAAGAGAATTTGGGGAGTCCAGTCAAAAGTAAAGGAGTCCGAAAAGAAGCAAATATTTTATTTTGCATGCATGTTGCCTTTTATCTGTGAAGATGTCATTTTCATGTCTGCATGGAATACTGTTTAAAGAATAAATGCAGTACAATAGATCTTGTTATTTTGAGCTAACAGCTTTTTATCATTTTGCTTATAATTTTTCGACAGAATTTTTAAGGAGTCAGTCGGACTCCCTAGGTTGAAAATCAGGGAGTCCCGCCAATTTTTAGGGAATCTCGGACTCACGGACTCCCCTTAGTGTCGAACCCTGGGTAGTGGAGCCCCGGTACAGGTACGGGAGCCCCAGTACAGGTAGAGGAGCCCCAGTACAGGTAATGGAGCCCCAGTACAGGTAGAGGAGCCCAGGTACAGGTAGTGGAGCCCAGGTACAGGTAGTGGAGCCCCAGTACAGGTAGTGGAGCCCCAGTACAGGTAGAGGAGCCCCAGTACAGGTAGTGGAGCCCCGGTACAGGTAGTGGAGCCCCAGTACAGGTAGTGGAGCCCCAGTACAGGTAGTGGAGCCCCGGTACAGGTAGTGGAGCTCCAGTACAGGTAGTGGAGCCCCGGTACAGGTAGTGGAGCCCTGGTACAGGTACGGGAGCCCCAGTACAGGTAGAGGAGCCCCAGTACAGGTAGAGGAGCCCCGGTACAGGTAGGGGAGCCCCGGTACAGGTAGAGGAGCCCCGGTACAGGTAGTGGAGCCCCGGTACAGGTAGTGGAGCCCCAGTACAGGTAGAGGAGCCCCGGTACAGGTAGTGGAGCCCCGGTACAGGTAGAGGAGCCCCGGTACAGGTAGTGGAGCCCCGGTACAGGTAGAGGAGCCCCGGTACAGGTAGTGGAGCCCCGGTACAGGTAGTGGAGCCCCGGTACAGGTAGTGGAGCCCCAGTACAGGTAGTGGAGCCCCAGTACAGGTAGTGGAGCCCCGGTACAGGTAGTGGAGCCCCGGTACAGGTAGAAGAGCCCCAGTACAGGTAGTGGAGCCCCAGTACAGGTAGTGGAGCCCCGGTACAGGTAGGGGAGCCCCAGTACAGGTAGAGGAGCCCCGGTACAGGTAGTGGAGCCCCGGTACAGGTAGTGGAGCCCCGGTAGAAGGATACTTTGTCTGTAGTATATGATCAGGGGTTTCAATTAATTTTTGGCCACCTGGGCCAGAGGCTAAAGTAGGCAGAGGATTTTCTATGTATTCCCTTTGAACCTCATATCAAATTTTCAAAAGTAGCAGGGGGATTTAATGATTCGAGTAATGAACTTCTGATATTGGAGTCTTATTTTATGCCAAGAAAGCTAGAAGGCTGGGTTAACCTAGTGAGACACTTTGTTTTCGAATACCTTTTTTTAGCCGAAAGCGTTTCCCTTTTGAATATGTGCTCCCACCCTTCTGGGAAAAACGTCTTGATACACCCATGTACCAATTTCTAAACTTACCAAAGTATTCTGATTGCTTTCAAAATTACTAGATTTAATTTCATACTGACAAATATGTGACCATGTATAAATGCTTTCCAAAACAACACCTGAATTTGATGTCCCTAACTGAAATTACTTGAGAAAACATTGAGGCAAAAGAAGAAAATGCTGAAAATCAGAATTCTTTTAATAAATAGTTTTTTACATAGATTATCAATCTCTTTTTTTCATATGTTATATCCATAAGCCTCTTCCTACAACTTGTATATATTGATATTCATGTTTATCGTTTGTATTTTTCATAATTTATGACAAATCTTGTTTTTTACAGCTATGATTAACAACATAGGAGGGTCACGGAGGTTTGACAATTTTTTTAACCATCCTGAAGGATCCAAGTTTTGCAAACCCAACTTGAAAAGTGTGGAAAGGCGAGCAGGTGGTGCAATAGAGACAGTTTGTGAAAATTCAACCTGTATGGCAGCTATACAGGCTTTCAAAGAAGAGACGAAGTAAGTTTTAACTAAATATTGATTTATTGAACCATGGTGTTTTTTCCTCAGGTAGACACATTCTTATGCATTGACTAACAAAACAGGCTCTGCTCAAAGCTTCTGGCAGAGCTATCTGATCACAGTCTCTTGTTTACTACTGTTTACTCAAAGATCACTGTAGCTAGACTTTTTCTACATAAACGTAAAGTGAAGAGAAAAAAAATATCTGTTTAAAGTGACATTTCACATTTGTTTTTCATAAATTTTACTTTTATTTTTATCTGAAAGAGCTTATTTTCTTATGAAAATTTAGAAAATTTCAAGCTGAAATATTGCACCGTTTACGAGAAATATATATTTTTGTGCTAAAATTAAACTAATTGTTGTGGACAACAGTTAAGATTTATATGTGGTTTGTCAATTCTGTCTCAACTTTAAAGGCATATTTTTCGCTTATAAATGACAACTTAAAAAAACTGATAGCATTTCGACGCATTAGCATAATCAATCTTTGCTTCAAGACACCCTTTAAAAAATGAAATTGGAATGTTATGTCCCTTTAACATTCTATTGCCTCAGTTTTTGTTTAACCCTTCAACACTCATACAAAAAATCCAAGTAGAGGCAAAAACGCTGTAAACAAGTTTCTTAATTTTTAATGGGATAGAAATACTGTATGAAAAAAGAAGAAATTACACATTATTTCTCATTTTGCCAGAATGTTTTCCTACACTATTCACTATACAGTCAACTATTCATACACTTGATTAATTTATGAATATCCAATTACATGAGATTGATTATTATAATCATTCTACGCCAGGAAACCATATTTCTATGCATTTATAATAAATATGATTATATCTATTGAAGGAATGTTGCTGAGTGTGAATCAAAACAAGCAGCCAATGAGATTGTTGAGATGATAAGTTTGGAGTTGGCTTGATGTCAGATTCGTCTCCAGTAGTCAGGTAAACTTGGTATTAAATCCCCCATTATTTCCGCCTTCATGGACTGCCTGTCTTTTTTGTAGGGAATCAGACTGTCACTGGTGATGTCCCTGGTTCAATCCCCAGTCACTGCAAATAAACTTTCAGACAAAACTGTCTCCCACTTATGGTTTGATATTGTTAACCTATGTGGGCGAGCACCTGTAGGCTCGGTTAGGATGTTGTGGTAGTAGTAGTGGTATGAGGAACGACATCATCAATTTTGATGTTAACATTTTACCAGATGGCAACATTGAAAATTAGTCCACATTCAAAGATGTTGTGGATAGAAAACAATGTGGGAAATGAAGAACTTTCTTGTCACAATCTATTTTCCTTATTCTCCACAAAGTTTTACCAAAAAATTAATCTTGTGGAGGTGTGAAAAACGTCATTGTATGTCAATTGGTTAAATATAACTGCAAATAGGTTCCCAATAGAGTTCCCAGGGCAAATAGCATCCCAATAGAGTTCCCAGATAGTAGGTTGTGGTAAGAAATGTAAGTTTCAGGAATCTTGAAATATTGAATACGTCATTTTTTAAAATTTTAATTCCAAGTGGCAATGAATTTAGACAACGCATGGCATAGGCGTTGTTTCGGCAGCCTAATATGTAGGTCAAATGTTTATATAAATTAATTAATTTTAAGCACATCTTAACCCATTACCACACAATGACTCTTTTTGACTCCCTAGTCCCTACAAGATAATTTGCTTTGGAAAACATCTTGGAAAATGAAGAAATTGCTTGTCACAAGATTATTTCTTCATTTCCCATTTAATGGTTTCAACAAAAAAAGATCAAAGAATGTAAAATTTCATTCACTTGAATTTGTGCTTTGCATACTCTGACATTTTAAAAGTCTAAAATTTTGCTTGTTAATGGGTTAAAGAGCTTTTATTATCTTGCATCACTCCAGGGAAAATCATAAACCTAAACATGTGGGAGAGTAAATGGAGGCTCAGTTATGATGTTTGGGTAGTAATGGTGTGTGAAACAACAGGAATCCATGGTTACGTGCATAAGCCACCACAATATGAACTAACAGACAGTGCAGACAAAAATTAATTTGTCCCGGGTTAATTTGGGTTGACTATACCAGATTACATCTTCTAGAGCTTTTATTCTTATCAAAATATATTTCAGCCCACACCTTTTTCAAGTCCAAACAAAAATACGGGGAGAGGAATGTGAAGGCAGTTGTAAAACTAGGCACATGTAGAATGTGCAAATGGTGGAAACTCGACAGGCCAGGTGAAAAAGTTAAAGACCACAGATGTGTGTTTAACCATAGGGGAAGTGCATGTATGATGGAAAGTGCTAGTGGTGTTCAGGTTTCAGATGAATTGTATCAGGAAAACCTGTTGAAATCATAGAAGGGGATGGTGGCAGCACATTTATTCTTACACTTTCAAGAAAATCGAGTTTGAAATTTCAACCTATATATAGGACAAATAGCAGACAGAACATTCTCTAGTTGCAAATCCCTTAAAAAGTGAACTATACTTCATTTCAACAAGCTGTAAGCACCCTCAGATAGAACACTTCAAAAGGATTTCAACGGTACCAAAATCTCAATTTTCTCATAACAGTCTAATATTAAAGCGACACATGGCTTTCTGAGACAGAGGGGATCTTCTATGATTTACTAGTGAACAGCATGGACCCTGATCAGCCTGGGTGGTTGTGTAAGTTGATCTCGGTTTACACTGGTCGCAAAGGTCTTCTTATTTCTCCATAGTTCTGGATGGTTCATTTCCATGTGGCGCAAGTCAGATCATTTTTACGGATGACAGACATTCAAAAATAGGAATTTAACCCTTTCGCAAACCACAAGACTTTGAGCTTATCCAATTTGAGAACTATTACAGATGACAAAAGGGATGGTGATTAGAATATGATAAGTGTACAATATAGAGAAAATATTGTGGCAAAAGGAGAAATTTCTGGTTAAGGACATTTTTATGCCCCCTTTCGAAGAAAATGGGGGTATATTGTTTTGCAAGTGTCGGTCGGTTGGTAGGTCAGTCGGAAGGTCGGTCCGTAGGTCGGTCGGTCTGTCCGTAGACCAAACCTTGTCCGGAGCATAACTCGAAAAGTATTAAAGGTAGAATCATGAAACTTCATAGGTGGATAGATCTCATTATGGAGAGATGCCGTGCATAAGAACAGTAACTCTAACGATCAAATTTTTTGAGTTATTGCCCTTTGTTGATTTTATAACTTGATTCTTGTCCGGAGCATAACTCAAAAAGTATGTAAGGTAGAATTTGCAGCTTGATCGGAATCTTATATCATGAGTTATGTGCCCTTGAATTTGACAAAATTGCCATTTTCGCCTTTGTTTTCATTGTAACAACCATAAATATTAACAGTTCAACACAAAACTTTAATAGAGTCATGTTTACTAAATGGTCTTCAATGTATGTAAATCTCAGCCTGATCAGAAAACCACATGCTAAGTTATGTACCTTTGAATTTGACCAAATTTCTGTTTTTCAGTTCTGTTTTCACACTCTCAGCTGCAAGTATGGACCAATCAAAACAAAATGTTGACATAATATTGGTGATTAAAAGATGTTACATGAGTGTAATTTTCAGCTTGATCAAAAGTTCACATCCTGAATTATGTGCTCATTTATATGGGATAAAACTAACAAGCTAATGAGTAAAGTGTGAAATAGATGGAAGGGTTACTGGTTGAAGCATTTGTCTCTCAGAGGTCAATTAGCCCATTACCAAATGACAACATTTTCGGTTTGCCCAAATTCAAAGATGTTGCAGAGTACAATTGAAATGAATGATGTTTACCAGCAGGGTTTTTAGCTCACCTTAGCACAAAATGCTGAGGGTGAGCTATTGTGATCGCTCACAGTCTGTCGTCCGTCCATCTGTCTGTCCGTCCGTCTGTCCACAATTACTAAAACTATAACTCCCAAACTATAAGGCTTAGAGTCTTGAAATTTTGTATGTAGCAAGGCCCTCTATCAAAATACTTCAAATTATTGTGATACAAGGAAAATTGGCCCTATGTTGTGGGGTATAAGGTTTCAAACAGAAACATAGTTTTCTCAAAGACTATTTGGAGTCTTGAAATTTTGCATGAATTTACATCTCTTTGACCTCTAACAGAATACTTCAAATCATCACTTTACAAGAAAGAAGCCCTATGTTGTGGGTTCTGGAATTTTCAAGTGTGGAATTATTTTGACAAGGTAGATTTAACAAGATATCATCCCCCCTAAAGTAAACAGGTTGAGAGTCTTGTAAACAGGTTGGGCGTCTTATCAGATTATGGAGCAACATAAAATCTCTGATTAACCCTTTCCCAAACAAGACCTGGGTTTGACATCCTTGTTAGAATAGGCTTGGGAAAACATTGAGGCAAATGAAGAAAATGCTGATAATTCTTTTGTCGCAAGATTTTTTTATACCCCCGCAAACGAAGTTTGGAGGGGGTATACTAGAATCAGCCTGTCGGTCCAGTGGTTGGTTGGTTGGATGGTTTGTTTGTTTGTTTGTTTGTTGGTCTGTCTCCAAAACTTTGTCCGGACAACTCCTCCTACACTTGTAGACCGATTTAGTTCATACTTGGCACAATTGTTCATTGTGACCTGTAGATGTGCAAGACGCAAATTTCACGGAAATCGGACTGATACTTTTTGAGTTATGGCCCCTGATTTGACCAAAAAATGCTTGTCCGGATAACTCCTCCTACACTTGTGGACCGATATAGTTCATACTTGGCACAAGTGTTCATTGTGACCTGTAGATGTGCAAGACGCAAAATTTACGGAAATCGGACTGATACTTTTTGAGTTATGGCCCCTGATTTGACCCCAAAATGCTTGTCCGGCCAAATCCTCCTACAGTTACCGTCCGATTTGCTTCATACTTGGCACAGGTGTGCATTAGGACCTGTAGATTTGCATGATGCAAATTTCACGAAAATCGGACCAATACTTTTTGAGTTATGGCCCCTGATTTGACCAAAAAATGCTAGTCCGGATAACTCCTCCTACACTTGTGGACCGATTAAGTTCATACTTGGCACAAGTGTTCATTGTCACCTGTAGATGTGCAACACGCAAATTTCACGGAAATCGGACCAATAATTTTTGAGTTATGGCCCCTGATTTGACCCAAAAGTGCTTGTCCGGATAACTCCTCCTACACTTACTGTCTGATTTGCTTCATACTTGGCATAGGTGTGCATTAGGACCTGTAGATGTGCAACACGCAAATTTCAGGGAAATCTGACATTTACTTTCTCAGTTTTGGCCCTTAATTTTACCAAAAAATGCTTGTCCGGACAACTCCTCCTTTAGTTACTGTCCGATTTGCTTCATAGTTGGCACAGGTGTGCATTAACTTCTGTAGATGTGCAAGACGCACATTTATTGAAAATCAGACTGACACTTTCTGAGTTATGGCTCCTGATTTGACAAAAATGCTTGTCCGGACAATTCCTCCTACAGTTACTGAACGATTTGTTTCATACTTGGCACAGGTATGCATTAGGTCCTGTACATATGCAAGATGCAAAATTCATGGAAATCAGACCGATACTTTCTGAGTTATTGCCCCTGTTTGGACCAAATTTCAAGAAAATCGGATTGACAATTTCTGAGTTTTGCTCCTGATTCAACAAAAATGCTTGTCCGAACAAAGGTGGTGGCGGGGGTATTTTTATCACCTTCAGTGATAGATTTCTAGTTTAGCTTTATTGTACAAAAATTACTGTTTGAGCACAAATTTTGTCACTCACAACAGCTTTCAAAACTGATCACCCCAAAATATTGCGGTTTTGGAAAGGGTTAAGAATGGAGCTACAGATAAAATGGGGTAACTGGTAAATACATTCTATAATTTTATGCCCCCTTTCGAAGAAAATGGGGGTATATTAATTTGCAAGTGTAGGTCGGACGGTCGGTAGGTCGGTCGGTCACCTCCTACCAAGACCTTTCACATTTGACCATGACCTTGAATATTGCAACCTCGACCTTGGAGTTTGACCTACTTTTAAAAACTTAAACCAGGCATATATATCATGCCCTTTTACACCTACAGCCTTGATATTTAACACATGGACACCTCCAACCAAGACCTTTCACATTTGACCATGACCTTAACCTTGGCATTTGGCCTACTTTTAAAAACTTAAACCTGGCCTATGTTTCATTTTACTTTTACATATACAGCTTTGATATTTCACACATAGACACCTCCTACCAAGACCTTTCATATTTGACCATATTCTTGGACCTTGTTAACTTGATCTTGGACTTTGACCTACATCAAATGTAGGCCCTTGAGGGGGCATATATGTTTTACAAACATCTCTTGTTAATTCAAAATCTAAACACTTTCTTGTGGGTACTCATTTGAATATTCCCTATTAGAAAAGACTTGGGGAATCAATGAGTCAAATGAAGGAAATGCTGTTTAAAAAGCTCTCCTTTTACCTCAGTATTTTATGTGCTTTATTGTAAATGAATCTATTATCTGTACCGCTATCAATTTTGTCTTCTGAACTTTCAAATTGGAACAGTCTTTTTCTTTTCTGTTTGAGATTAAGCCCTTTCCCTACCATATGCAGGTTTTGCCTCACTGAAAGAGAAGGCTTGGAAAATGTTAAGGTAAAAGATGAAAATGTTGATAGCCTGTGTTTTCTTCTTTTGCCTCATCATTTTCTTTACAGATTTCTACATCAGCTTTTAATTAGGTCTGCTCTTATTTTATGCTGTTTGGGAGATGTTTAACCATAACCAAATCATTACTGTTCAATGAATATTTCCCCTATGTTGTGGGTTCCATATAAAATGATAGAGGGCAATGTTTGACAATCTTTTCAAATTGTAAGACCTGAAGCTATTTTTTTTACCTAGTTTAATGACTATTGAAATTATTCCTATGCTGTAGGCTCTTGTTTTGCAGTTTTGTAAATGTACTGGAAGATTACATCTATTTTTAGTGCAAGTATACTTGAGTTTTCTCGTAACATGATATCCTTTTTATATGCCGCTGGAGGCGGTCGTATATTGGTGTCATCTTCTCCGTCTGTCCATCTGTCTGTCCGTATGTACATCCACTTTTCTTGTGAGCGTTGTCCTCCTAAGTTTCTGGCTGGATCTTTTTGAAACTTGGTCAATGTTATCACCTCAATTGGTAGATGTGCATGAAGGAAGGATTTTATGGTTCATTGATCTTTAGCGAGCCGGGACTTTACGTCCGGGGAGCTAATGTCACAGCCCTAGTGTCAGCGTCGCGTCCCGTCGCGTCTTCACTTGAAAAACTTTAACCTGGTCTATATCTCAGGCACTATTAGAGATACAGCCTTGATATTTCATACGTGGATACATCTGGACAAGACCTTTCATTTGGGACCATGACCTTTGACCTTGTGACCTTGGAGTTTGACCTACTTTTGAAAAACTTTAACCTGGCCAATATCTCATGCACTATTATTGATAGAGCCTTGCTATTTCACACATGGATAGCTCCTGTCAAGGCCTTTCATTTGGGACCATGACCTTGTGACCTTGACCTTGGAATTTGACCTACTTTAAAAAAAATAGCTGTTTTTGTGACAAGCTCCCGTATAGGCGAGCTACGTTGTCCGTGGACAACTCTTTTTGCCCGAGTTATGCCCCCTTAAAACTTAGTCTCTGGGAGTGGCGGCGTATATTGTGACCATGGCACACTTGTTTTTCTTTATTATAAAATCTTGTCTACTGTCAGATACTCCTGGTGTTAACCCATTACCACACAAGTAGAAAATGTTATCTTTTTTATGTAATTGTATTAGATTATATGAAATAAATTTTTCTGGTTGTTTTTCATTGTTGCATTGTCTTATGTTCCATTTTGGAAAAATGTCCATCTGTTGGTATTGACGAAAACTGGTCCTCCTTTTACTAATCACCATATTAGGCTTTTTTAGCTCACCTGAGCACGAAGTGCTCAAGGTGAGCTATTGTGGTCGCCTTTTGTCCGTCGGCGTCTGTCCGTCTGTCCATCTGTCCATCCGTCTGTCCACATTTTGGTGTTACCACTCTAGCACCCACAAATATTGACCAATCTTGACCAAACTTGGTCAAAACATGTATGACCATAAGTTCTCGAATGAGTTCGATTTTGAGTCAGATCGGACTAGGATGTCCGGAGTTATGTGCCCTTTAACGTCAAAAATGGCTAGTTTTGACTTTGTTACCACTCTAGTATCTACAAATATTGACCAATCTTAACCAAACTTGGTCAAAACATGTATGACAATAAGTTCTTGGATGAGTTCGATTTTGGGTCAGATCGGATCAGGAAGTCTGGAGTTATGCGCCCTGAATATAAAAAATAGCTAGTTTTGACTTTGTTACCACTCTAGCATCTACAAATATAGACCAATCTTTACCAAACTTTGTCAAAACATGTATGATGATAAGTTCTTGGATGAGTTCGATTTTTGGTCAGATCAGATCAGGAAGTCCGGAGTTATGCGCCCTTGAATATCAAAAATTGCTAGTTTTGACTTTGTTACCACTCTAGCATCTACAAATATTGACCAATTTTGACCAAACTTGGCCAAAATATGTATGACAATAAGCTCTTGGACGAGTTTGATTTTGGGTCAGATCAGATAAGGAAGTCCGGAGTTATGCGCCCTTGAATATCAAAAATAGCTAGTTTCGACTTTGTTACCACTCTAGCATCTACAAATATTGACCAATCAAGACAAAACTTGGCTAGAATGTTGGTTACCATACAATAATGAATGAGTTCGATTTTCAGTGTCATCGAAGTAGGAAATCTGGAGTTATGTGCCCTTGAATTTGACAAATTTGCAGTTTTTGACTTTGTTTACACTTTAGCATCTACATTTATTGACCAATCAAGACAAAACTTGGCAACAATGTTGGTAACCATAAGATGCTGAATGAGATAAATTTTCAGAGTGATCGGACCAGAAAAAACAGAGTTATTGGCCCTTGAATTTCACAAACTTGCCGTTTTCGACTTTATTTCACTCTAAAAACCACAAATATTGACCAATCAAGACACAACTTGGTCATAATGTTGGTGACCATGAGATCTTATATGATTTCATTTTTCATATTGATCGGAGTAGAAACACCAGAGTTGTGTGCCCTTGATGGTGACAAAATTGCTGATTTTGTTTTTAATTTCACTCAAACAGCAATAAATATTGACCAATCAAAAAACTACTTAAGGTTGATGAGAATATTTTTATCAGAACAGAGTTATGTGCCCTGGATTATGACAAAATTGATGTTTTTTATCGACTTGGTTTTCACTTTAACAGCCACAAATATTGATCAGTAAAGATTAAGAATGCTGTATTCAGAGCTTGGATCATAATCTCGCATCTTAAGTTTCGTGTTCTTGTCTTAGAGATACCTAGGTCATGTAAAAGGTGGGTCTTGTTCTGCATGGAGAAAGTTTCTAACTTATATCAGGTGAGCGATCCAGGGCCATCTTGGCCCTCTTGTTTCCAAACAGGATTGCCATCACTCCTTCAGTGAAGGACAAGGAACACATAGATCTACATGAAAAACCAAGAGGAAAATGCTGAAATTCTGCAACCTCTGTAGATATGAACAGAAAGTATGCCCATATCATACAAACATTTCCCCATATCCTTGGAAACCCAGCGGTCATAGGTACACTACATGGCGGACCATGTAGCGTAGCTATGACCGCTGGGTTTCCGAGGATTGTTTCTCGGTGCAGCTTGGAAACCAAATACAACCTGCATCTTGTACAATGTAAACAAACCTCACATTTGCCATAACCACTGCAGGGAATCACGTGTATACTACAGGAAATCTCGCAAAACAACAAAACCAACAGTTGCAGAAAATCATCAATAAATCTGTAAGTGTGTGACCGGTTTAATTTGGTTTGAAGCAGAAAATGTATATACATAATATCAAGGATTTGTTGTGTATGATCTTTTAAACAGTAACCGATTCAAAAAATGAAGACGAGCAAACAAAATTATGTTTGCTTGTCAATATTTTTTATCAGATAAAGTTTATAAGATCCGCAACATCTATAAAATCAAGTCGATCTCTTGTCTTCTTGGCTCCAAATGATTTTCAAACCGGTCACGTTTTAATAGAATTAACAGTCTACAGACAAGATATCTTGCTACTGGGTCTCCACTACCTTAAATAGAGCTCCTAGTAAGTACTATAACAGTCTACAGACAAGATATCCTTTACTGGGGCTCCACTACCTTAAATATAGCTCCTAGTAAGTACTATAACAGTCTACAGACATGATATCCTTCTACCGGGGCTCCACTACCTGTAATATAGCTCCTAGTAAGTACTATAACAGTCTACAGACAAGATATCCTTCTACCGGGGCTCCACTACCTGTAATATAGCCCTAGTAAGTACTATAACAGTCTACAGACAAGATATCCTTCTACTGGGGTTCCACTACCTGTAATATAGCCCTAGTAAGTACTATAACAGTCTACAGACAAGATATCCTTCTACTGGGGCTCCACTACTTGTAATATAGCCCCTAGTAAGTACTATAACAGTCTACAGACAAGATATCCTTCTACTGGGGCTCCACTACCTGTAATATAGCCCCTAGTAAGTACTATAACAGTCTACAGACAAGATATCCTTCTACTGGGGCTCCACTACCTGTAATATAGCCCCTAGTAAGTACTATAACAGTCTACAGACAAGATATCCTTCTACTGGGGCTCCACTACCTGTAATATAGCCCTAGTAAGTACTATAACAGTCTACAGACAAGATATCCTTCTACTGGGGCTCCACTACCTGTAATATAGCCCCTAGTAAGTACTATAACAGTCTACAGACAAGATATCCTTCTTCTGGGGCTCCACTACCTGTAATATAGCCCCTAGTAAGTACTATAACAGTCTACAGTCAAGATATCCTTCTACTGGGGCTCCACTACCTTAAATATAGCTCCTAGTAAGTACTATAACAGTCTACAGACAAGATATCCTTCTACTGGGGCTCCACTACCTGTACCGGGGCTCCACTACCTGTACCGGGGCTCCTCTACCTGTACCGGGGCTCCTGTACCGGGGCTCCAATACCTGTACTGGGGCTCCAATACCTGTACTGGGGCTACACTACCTGTACCGGGGCTCCCGTACCTGTACTGGGGCTCCACTACCTGTACCGGGGCTCCACTACCTGTACCGGGGCTCCACTACCTGTACCGGGGCTCCTCTACCTGTACCGGGGCTCCACTACCTGTACCGGGGCTCCCCTACCTGTACCGGGGCTCCACTACCTGTACCGGGGCTCCTATATACAACTATCATATACTACAGTCAATCTATCCGTCTACCGGGGCTCCACTACCTGTACCGGGGCTCCACTACCTGTACCGGGGCTCCTCTACCTGTACCGGGGCTCCACTACCTGTACCGCGGCTCCACTACCTGTACCGGGGCTTCTCTACCTGTACCGGGGCTCCACTACCTGTACCGGGGCTCCTCTACCTGTACTGGGGCTCCTCTACCTGTACCGGGGCTCCACTACCTGTACCGGGGCTCCTATATACAACTATCATATACTACAGTCAATCTATCCGTCTACCGGGGCTCCACTACCTGTACCGGGGCTCCTCTACCTGTACCGGGGCTCCACTACCTGTACCGGGGCTCCCGTACCTGTACCAGGGCTCCACTACCTGTACCGGGGCTCCTCTACCTGTACCGGGGCTCCAATACCTGTAGTGGGGCTCCACTACCTGTACCGGGGCTCCACTACCTGTACTGGGGCTCCACTACCTGTACCGGGGCTCCACTACCTGTACCGGGGCTCCACTACCTGTACCGGGGCTCCTCTACCTGTACTGGGGCTCCACTACCTGTACCGGGGCTCCCCTACCTGTACCGGGGCTCCACTACCTGTACTGGGGCTCCACTACCTGTACCGGGGCTCCACTACCTGTACCGGGGCTCCACTACCTGTACCGGGGCTCCTCTACCTGTACCGGGGCTCCACTACCTGTACCGGGGCTCCTCTACCTGTACTGGGGCTACTACCTGTACCGGGGCTCCACTACCTGTAATATAGCCCTAGTAAGTACTATAACAGTCTACAGATAAGATATCCTTCTACCGGGGCTCCACTACCTGTAATATAGACCCTAGTAAGTACTATAACAGTCTACAGTCAAGATATCCTTCTACTGGGGCTCCACTACCTTAAATAGAGCCCCTAGCAAGTACTACAACAGTCTACAGTCAAGATATCCTTCAACCGGGGCTCCATTACCTTAAATAGAGCCCCTAGCAAGTACTACAACAGTCTACAGACAAGATATCCTTCTACTGGGGCTCCACTACCTTAAATAGAGCCCCTAGCAAGTACTACAACAGTCTACAGACAAGATATCCTTCTACTGGGGCTCCACTACCTTAAATAGAGCTCCTAGTAAGTACTATAATAACATTCTACAGACAAGATATCCTTCTACTGGGGCTCCACTACCTTAAATAGAGCTCCTAGTAAGTACTACAACATTCTACATACAAGATATCCTTCTACCGGGGCTCCACTACCTTAAATACGTCTGCAAGAGCTTTAGAATCACTAAAATGTGTTATTTCGGAAAGGGTTAAATAACTCGAAATCTGTTGTAGACCGTGTGCAAAACCATTCTAAAAATGAAATGATTTGTGCGCAATATAGCGCAGAAAATAATGAGGGAAAATTAGAAAATTCTTATTATCGACATTTTCTTCTTTTGCCTCAATGTTTCGTAGCAATTCTATTATGTAAACACCAAAACAGATCCTGTTTTGGGAAAGGTTTAAGGTCATTTTTTCGCGTAGTTAACTAGTCGGCATGAACATATTGTCACCAGTCTACTATTGTTTACATAGTCCAGTCTAGTAGGCGTGGTTTACTTGGCTTATGAATTATGCATATCCCTGTAGCGGAGCTCCTTTTCAGACTACCCTAAAAGATAAACAAAAAAGAATAATTTCATGTAATCGCCATTTTTCCGTCAAAATTCGTGAGTAAATGCAACATAAACATTCTTTTGTGGACTTTTTAATCCAAAATTATTTATTGAAGTGGCATTCTTTCTGATCTTATTCTAAACGACGTAAAAAGGTCAACGAAAATATCAACTTCCGGTTTACCTGCTGATGTTTATATTTTGCAAAGAAACTACGTTCTGGGTTTTCTTGCAGGATTACGTCACTTTTAGACAATGTTCTCAAATGTGACTAAGTGGTTAGGTGTAATTGACAACAGAAAAGATGAAGAGACAGTTACAGTTGACGGACAAGGTCAAGAAAAAGAGGTTGAAAAGGAGGTCAGTGAACAAACTGAGACTGAAACAACTTCAAATGACCAAGAGGAAAATGACGATCTCATCTCTCCAGAGACTAAAAAGACGTTAGAGGAGGTGTCAGCTAAAGCAATTAATACAGCAAAAGATTGGGGAAGTATGTGCACCTTGTGTTTATTTTGTTGTTTTACTGTGATTCTGTTTTAGACCCTATTTTCTAATTTTTTGAAACTCACTGATTGGATGACAAGTACATGTAGCCTCTAGTTTTCCGTATTCGAGCAAGTTCCCTTACTCGATAATTCGTATTTCCATATGTTGTTGTTGTTGTTTTCTTGCAATGGCCGAGTGTTTATTATGCCCCCTTTCGAAGAAAATAGGGGTATACAGGGCTCACCAAAGCGGGCGACTTGAGCGACTTTTTCGCTCAAAGTCATGAAACTTCGCCTGAACCGCCGATAAAAGCGAAATCGGAGTCGCCCGAAAATATCGGGATGTCGCCTGGTCAAGGGTTAATAAAATGATAGTGAATGATATCTTACTGTTTACAATTAACCGCTAATTGACAGTAGCAATTGTCTCGAGTCATCTTTAAATTTTAATATTCCTTTGTTATCTCGCTGGCCATTGCATAAAGTCGGTGGTAAAACCCTCTTTTATAAGTGTATAAACAAGACAGATAATACACACATGCGCAACCTGTCTATGTACACTGTAAATTAACATCGAAGTCGGGTATACAAAGGCGGCAGGCGTGGCATTCAAGAACGCTTACAGCCAATCGGAAGCAGTTATTCCGATAATTCGTAATGTAGGCGGAGTCCAACAGAATGACGAAACATGACTGACAGAGCGAGAGCAAACTTTTGGTGCCGTGCGCATTAAATATAACCGGGTTAATAAGTCGATTGTCTAATATTTCTGCCTTTCAACAAATACTTTTCACGAGAAATGGGGTTGCAGCTCACGTTAAAAATTAATTATTTGGAAAGGAATGGTTACGGCTATTCCTTAGCTACGATACTTGACGTAAGTTAATGCATATAACAACACAATCACATAGAAATGTACACTTTCATTTTTTTTATATCGTGAGAAAAATTTCCGATCTAAAATTCAATTTCTGAAAGTAATTCTCCCATAAATCAGTGGCGAGTCGGCCTTTCGGTCTGGGACAGATGAAATTTAGAGATTACCGACAGAAAAGGTTTCTGTCCGTCCATCGGGCCGATATAACTATAAGATCTAATGAGGAAAACGAGTACAAATAATCACCACTTCAGGAATCGGTGGATCGCGATCTTTGACAAAGAAAACACCACAAAACGAAAATAAAACCAAGTAGTTTTCTGCTTAATAACACAGGAAATAATCAACAAAGTGAAGTAAAATTATAGTTTTGATTTCTACAAACCTTTCATCGGCAATACTTTCCATTCATGAATGTAAGTGTCTGTATGTCCACAATTCAGTCTCAGAAATAGAAATTCACATACGCTGAGTAAAGGATATACTTTCACAAACTGATTTTAATGAAAGGAAATCGCACTATATCGATTCTTTGTCTAGAATGTGATCCAAGTAAGCATAAAAAGGAAATTCCTTTGTCCTTACACAAATTATTGTAAGCCTCTGAAAACTGTGTATTTACAACACAAATTGGTTTTCCATAAATAGACTTTTCTTTGATCTCATGGATGGTTGAGTTTTACATGACGTCATGACTCGTGACCCTTACCTATAATCAGCACTAAATCTGTTGTGTTTTTTACTAACTAATGAGTAGCAACTCTGATGTATTTCAGATCAATTCTTTGACTTTTTACTGCTTTTTGAACAAAATAGATTATGATGCAACTCTTTTTTTTTTTTTAATGAGGAAGGGGGAGAATTCGTTTTTTGTTTTTTTTTAAATTGGATAATTTGTCTTTATGACACTTTCTTCTGCTACACTTGCACAACCCTTTTTCAGATGGCAAACCTAGAACAAATTGGTAGGGTTAAGGGATGTGTGGTTTAGGGCGGGGGGGGGGGGGGGGGGGGGCAGAGCATTTTTTCCTTTATTTTCTTTTATGTTGAAAACTTTCTGGGAAATGAAGAAATTGGTTGTCACTGATTGGTAAGCAAATATTTATTTTCTTTTATGTTGAAAACTTTCTGGGAAATGAAGAAATTGGTTGTCACTGATTGGTAAGCAATCTATTCATTTTCCACACTGATATCTAAACATCAAGTACATCATAACATAAATTTGGGCATATTTAACAAATTTGATCTTTGCTTGCCAAAATTAAAGAAATATAGTTTACAGATCTAGTTTTGCAAGGCAATACATACAAAAAGACATGTTTTAAACTAAATAAATCAAACATAATGAAAATAGACCCCTCTAATAACGTAGAACCCCCCCCCCCCATGCCTGATCACTTCTCTCCACTTCTCCCCATCTTGGAAAACTTCTCCCTATTTTCAGTCTGAGGAGAAGTCACTTCTCCCCATTTTCAGAGAGTGTGGAGAGCCCTGGTATATTGTTTTGCAAGTGTCGGTCGGAAGGTCGGTCGGTCGGTCCGTATGTCGGTCGGTCTGTCCGTAGACCAAACCTTGTCCGGAGCATAACTCGAAAAGTATTAAAGGTAGAATCATGAAACTTCATAGGTGGATAGATCTCATTATGGAGAGGTGCAGTGCACAAGAACCGTAACTCTGCCGATCAAATTTTTGAGTTATTGCCCTTTGTTGATTTTATAACTTGATTCTTGTCCGGAGCATAACTCAAAAAGTATGTAAGGTACAATCATGAAACTTTACAGGTGGATAGATCTCATTATGGAGAGGTGCAGTGCACAAGAACCGTAACTGCTGATCAAAATTTTTAAGTTATTGCCCTTTGTTGATTTTCAAACTTGATTCTTGTCCGGAGCATAACTCATAAAGTATGTAAGGTAGAATCATGAAGCTTTACAGGTGGATAGATCTCATTATGGAGAGGTGCAGTGCACAAGAACCGTAACTCTGCTGATCAATTTTTAAGAGTTATTGCCCTTTGTTGATTTTCAAACTTGATTCTTGTCCGGAGCATAACTCAAAAAGTATGTTAGGTAGAATCATGAAACATTACAGGTGAATATATCTCATTATGGAGAGGTGCAGTGCACAAGAACCGTAACTCTGCCAATCATATTTTTGGAGTTATTGCCCTTTGTTGATTTTCAAATTTGATTATTGTCCAGAGCATAACTCAAAAAGTATGTAAGGTAGAATCATGAAACTTTACAGGTAAATAGATCTAATTATGGAGAGGTGCAGTGCACAAGAACTGTAACTCTGCCGATCAAATTTTCTGAGTTATTGCCCTTTGTTGATTTTATAACTTGATTCTTGTCCGCAGCACAACTCAAAAAATATGTAAGGTAGAATCATGAAACTTAAGAGGTGAATAGATTTCATTATGGAGAGGTGCAGTGCACAAGAACCGTAACTCTGCCAATCAAATTCTTGGAGTTATTGCCCTTTGTTGATTTTTACACTTTTTATTAACCTTGCCTATAACTCATGTCCTTTTACACATACAGCCTTGATATCTCACACATAGATACCTCCTATCAACATCGTTCACATTTAACCATGACCTTGTGACCTTGACCTTGGAGTTTGACCTACTTTTAAAAAATTAAACCCGGCATATATCTCATGACCTTTTACAAATACAGCCTTGATATTTCATACATGGACACATCTTACCAAGACCTTTCACGATTGACCATGACCTTGGACTCTGTGACCTTGACCTTGGAGTTTGACCTACTTTTAAAAAACTTTAACTGGGCGGATGTATCATGTCCTTTTGCATATACAGCCTTGATATTTGACACATGGAAATCTCCGACCAAGACCTATCACATAGGACTATGACCTTGGACCATGTGGCCTTGACCTTGGAGTTTGACCTACTTTAAAAAAAATTAAACTGGGCCTATATCTTATGTGCTATTACACATACAGCCTTGGTATTTCACACATGGACACATCTTACCAAGACCTTTCACATTTGACCATGACCTTGGACCTTTTGACCTTGACCTTTGACTTTGACCTACTTTAAAAAAACTTTAACCTAGCCGATATATCAATTCCTTTTACACATACAGCCTTGATATTTGACACATGGACACCTACGACCAAGACCTTTCAGATTTAACCATGACCTTGGACCTTGTGACCTTGACCTTGGTGTTTGACCTTCTTTAATAATACATTAACCTGGCCTATATTTCACATCATTTTACATATACAGCCTTGATAGTTCACACATGGTCACTTCCAACCAAGATATTTCACTTTTGACCATGACCTTGGACCTTGACCTTAGAGTTTGACCTACTTTTAAAAAACTTAAATTAGGCCTATATCTCATGTCCTGTTACCTATACAGTCTCAATATTTTACACATGGACACCTCCTACCAAGACCTTTCACATTTGACCATGACCTTGGCCTCTTTGACCTTGACCTTTGATTTTTACATACTTTTAGAAATCTTTTACCTAGCCTTTATCTTATGTCCTATTACACCTACAGCCTTGATATTTCACACATAGACACCTCCTACCAAGACCTTTCACATTTGACCATGACCTTGAATATTGCAACCTTGACCTTGGAGTTTGACCTACTTTTAAAAAGACTGAAACCAGGCATATATATCATGTCCTTTTACACCTACAGCCTTGATATTTCACACATTGACACCTCTAACCAAGACCTTTCACATTTGACCATGACCTTGACCTTGGCATTTGGCCTACTTTTAAAAACTTTAACCTGGCCTATGCTTCTTCTACTTTTACATATACAGCTTTGATATTTCACACATAGACACCTCTTACCAAGACCTTTCATATTTGACCATGACCTTGGACCTTGTTAACTTGACCTTGGACTTTGACATACATCAAATGTAGGCCCTTGAGGGGGCATATATGTTTTACAAACATCTCTTGTAATGTTTTGAGATCATAATATGTTAAATGAAAACTAAAATGAAAAAAAAAAATGAAAACTGAAATGAAAAAAATATCGGAAATAAATTTTGTGAAAATGCGTCATCCATTTGTCTGAAATCGGCCGATTTCCTTGAGCTCGACAACACCCGAGTATGCAAAACAGTCCACCATAATGACATGTGTCATGTGCACATGCTATCATCACGTGATGTTCGTTTTGGCAGGGATACTTAGCTCTGACGTAATCGCTGTTTGGAGGTTGAAAGCTTGTGTGCCCTTGGCCCGGGAAAGTAAATAATACCCGTGCTCGATAAGAGGAAACTTTTTCTGGTGAAACTGATCACCACATGTACAAAGAGCAAGTGATTTATTTGTTTCTAATTATGTTGAAAAGTAGTAATATTGCAGTACCAGAATTTTACAATTAAATTTGTCTTACTTCCATTTCGGTTAGTTACACCGGATGTTGATTATTTTAGTGTGCATGCGCAAAAGTAACGCTTTAGGTGCTCGAATACGGGATACTACAGGCTAGTACTGGTGTGAGAAACAATAGGAATCTGTGGTTAGGTGCTCCAGGCGCCATGATATATCCATATCATTTGAAAGAGGCATTAAACGGTAAACCACAATCAATCAATCCCAGGCATTGAACGTTGCAACTTGCAAGACAAACATACTACTTCACAACCACATACAGAATGGCCTTTTGAGTCTGTTAGATCATTGAATTTGTCCCATCACTAATTATGCTCTTTACATGAAGTTAGTATTTCCAGGGATCATCTCTGTACTGGAAATACCAATTTTATAGAAAAAAGACATTCATGGTTAAAAAAAAGTAGGAACGGGTCGGCCGGGAAAAGAAAAAGCAGCGATATTCATTTAGCCTCATGTTAATACAACAGATGTATCTTTGTATATGTTGTTAAATTAATTTACTTGATAGAGAGTATTAAGTTATTAACTTTATTATTGCATGTTAATTGTAAGTCTTACAGATCTAGTTTTAGTTAATGCATAGAAGTGCACAATCTGTAATATTATGTTATACTTATTTATATATTTTTCAGATTATTTATATGCATTTGGGAAACAAGCCACAGAAAAAGTGAAAGAAACCACTAAAGAATTGACGAAGACGGTGGAAGAAAAGGTAATATGCAAATATAAAATGTCACAACAAGTAAGACCAGGCTTTTCCATGATGCACAAATCCCACCCAATTGTCACAAATTCAAAACAAATGAGCATTAAATAATTAACCTGAAGGTCATTAATGATGCAAGTTTTGAAAAAAAATCCATTTGAACTGCAAAATAAGAGAAATGACCTCCAGCTTTAAAGGCAAGGGGTCAAAATGATCTCCAAGCTCTTATGCCTTGGGAAAACCCTGTAACACTACATAGAATTATGATGTTTATGATTGATAGTTTATTTCATAAGTTAAAATTGAAGGAAAAGGATGAAATAATTGTCATTGGCATTTTTTCGCACTCTTCAATAATTTTCAAGCCAAGCCTGAATCACTTAGTTGGTAATGCCAGAGTTTGTCATTCCAGAGGTCATTAGTTAGAACCCCGCTTAGCCAGTATCCATTCTGACATTTGACAAAACTCACACACAAAAGTCATGTGTTTCTAATGGGTGTAAATCATCTATATGAGAGAGCAGCTGAAGGCTTGGTTTGGATATTGTGGTTGTACAAACTAGTGAGAGAAATACCAGGAATCCAAGGTTAGGTGCTCCAGTCACCTTAATATGACCATAGTAGTTGAAAGAGATATTAAATCCCAATCAATCAATTAATCAATCAATCAATCAATCAATGATATCCAAAGCTCACCTTTGTTTGGCCATCAAAACCCAGCTATTTTTTGGAAAGAGTAAATAGAGATCAAGCTCTAAGATGTTTGTTTTCAGACATTTATTGTTGAATTTACAGAAGAGCAAGAGAAGTTTGTGACCAAACAGAAGGAAAAGGAGAAAAGATCAGAAGCTGCTGTCCCACCTTGGGTCGGTTAAACAAGATCAGATTTTGACATCCTTATAAAAAAGCTTTTGAAATCATTGAAACAAAATGAGAAAATGCTGATAATCAGCATTTTCTTCTTTTGCCTCAATATTTTCTTTGCTATATTATATACAAATCCTTTCTTCATCAATACCCATCTTGTCGTCTGCAGTGACTTTCAAACTAAACTACCCTAAAATCGTGTTGTTGGGAAAGGGTTGAAGAAAAATAAACTGTTTGTTTTCAGACATTTATTGGTGAGTTTACAAAAGAACAAGAGAAGTTTGTGACAGAACAGAAGGAGAAGGAGAAAAGGTCAGAAGCTGCTGTGCCACCTTGGGTTGGTTATAATGAGGAAGAGGAAATGAAATCTCAAATATTAGCACTGTCACAGGTGAGAAATGGTGTAGGAAAAGGAAAGATGACATGCAAAAATAGTCAACACTTTCCAACTAAAAAAATATAAGAAAAATATGACTTGACCCGTTATGAAACAGCAAAATTTGAAGCTTGTCTAAATTCAAAGATATTGCATACAACAATCTGAAGTAAATGAAATTTTATCTAGCTTCTGGTCTTTCCTGGTAGAAAAACATGGTGAGAAATGAAGAAATTGCTTGTGACAAGCAATTTCTTCATTTTCCATGATGTTTTCGCAAGGCTTGTCTTGTCAAGTGTCAAATGCGGCATCAATGTGTGGTTATGGATAAAAGAATTGAAATGTCTGAATGTCAATAACCTTTGCTGAAATAGTGACACAGTTTTACAACTTAAGTTTGAAAGAGATGCCATCCCACCATGGATAGATTATAATGAGTCCACACATTCTACCGGAGTTTTCCATGACGCACAAATCATGCGTCATTGTCGCAATTTCAAAACAAATGACCCCCTAGAAATTTACTTGAGGGACATAAATGACGCAATTTTAAGATCAAGATTTTCGTTTGATACTTGAGTACAAGGGCATTTGACCCACAAAATAGTAGAAATGACCCTTAACTTTGAAGGCAAGGGGGGTCACAATGACCCCCAAATTCTCATGCTCAGGGAAAACCCTGTTCTACACATAAAATATTTTTAAAAAAATAAGATTCAGACTTGACTTGTTACCAGACGGCAACATTGCAGACTTGTCCAAGTTCAAAGATGTTGCATACAACAATTTAAATAGTGAATGAAATTTTATAGTTTTTGATGTTGTCGAAATGTTTTTGTGGGAAATGAAGAAATTGGTTGTTACAAGGTATTTCTTCATTTACCACTATGTTGTCTCAAGCCTTTTCTTTTGGGGAAGTCAAAATACATCACTGTGTTGTAAGGGATTAATTAAGTGGTCACGAGGGAATATCTAGCTTTGAACAGTAAAAAAAAAATGAAATTGTCTGAATGTCAATAACCTTTGCTAAGATAGTGACAAAGTTTTAGAATTAAAGTTAGAAAGAGCAAGATAAGAAAGTGTAATGGCCTTAAAAGTTCTCAGAATTTGTGATTTTTATTCTAAAGCTTATATTGCGGGTGTTAGGTGGTCTAGCCAAATAGCAATGAAGAAAGCTGAAATTCAGGATTATTATTAATCTTTTTCTACATAATGGTCAGTTCTCCATTCATGTTCACCTTGTCACATACAAAGGCTTTATCTTAGCCTAGTCTAAACTTCTATTGAATGATGATGGATTAACCCTTAAAGGGACATAACATTCCAATTTCATTTTTTAAAAGTATGTTTTGATGCAAAAATTGGTTATTCTAATGCTTAGAAATGCTATCAGTTTATTGAAGTTGTTATTCATAAGCGAAAAATACGCCTTTAAAGTTGGGACAGAAAGGACTAATTCCATACAAATCTGAACTGTTGTCCACAACAATTTGTTTGATATTAGTACAAAAATATATATTTCTCGTAAACCGTTCAATATTTTGGCTTGAAATTTTCAGAGTTTTCATTAGAACATTTGCTCATTCAGATAAAAATAACATAAAATTTATGAAAAATAAATGTGAAATGTCACTTTAAAAAAAGGCTTTCCCAAACAGCAAAATTTTAGGGTGGTCCTATTCAAAAACTGCCATAAATGACAAAATTGATGTTATCAAAGATAGAATTTGTGTAAAATATATCCAAGAAAATATTGAGACAAAAGGAGAAACTGCTGATTATCAGCAGTTTCTTCTTTTGCTTCAATGTTTTCCAAAGCCTTTTTAGCTCATCTTAGCACGAAGTGCTGAGGGTGAGCTATTGTGATCGCTTGTCGTCCGTCCGTCTGTCCGTCTGTCTGTCCACAATTACTAAAAAATCTTCTCCTCCCAAACTATAAGGCCTAGAGCCTTGAAATTTTGTGTGTAGAATCATCTCAAGGCCCTTTACCAAAATACTTCAAATTATTGTGATACAATGAAAATTGGCCCTATGTTGTGGGTATCAAATTTCATTTAGAAACAAAGAAGGAAATCTTGTACAATCTTCTGCTCCTGAACCGTTTGGCCTAGAGCTTTGAAATTTTGTGTGTAGAATCATCTCAAGGCCCTCTACAAACATACTTCAAATTATTGTGATACAAGGAAAATTAGCCCTATGTTGTGGGTATCAAATTTCATATAGAGACAAAGAAGGAAATCTTGTACAATCTTCTTCTCCTGAACCGTTTGGCCTAGAGCTTTGAAATTTTGTGTGTAGAATCATCTCATGGCCCTCTACCAAAATACTTCAAATTATTGTGATACAAGGAAAATTGGCCCTATGTTGTGGGTATCGAATTTCATATAGAAACAAAGAAGGAAATCTTGTACAATATTCTTCTTCTGAACCGTTTGACCTAGAGCTTTGAAATTTTGTGTGTAGAATCATCTCAGGGTCCTCTACCAAAATACTTCAAATCATTGTGATACAAGGAAAATTGGCCCTATGTTGTGGGTATTGAACTTCATATAGAGACAAAGAAGGAAATCTTGTACAATCTTCTGCTCCTAAACCATTTGGCCTAGAGCTTTGAAATTCTGTATGTAGAATAATCTCAAGGCCCACTACCAAAATACTTCAAATCATTGTGATACAAGGAAAATTGGCCCTATGTTGTGGGTATCGAATTTCATAAAGAAACAAAGAGGGAAATCTTGTACAATATTCTTCTTCTGAACCATTTGTTCTAGAGCTTTGAAATTTTGTTTGTAGAATCATCTCAAGGCCCTCTACCAAAATACTTCAAATTATTGTGATACAAGGAAAATTGGCCCTATGTTGTGGGTATCAAATTTCATATAGAGACAAAGAAGGAAATCTTGGACAATCTTTTTCTCCTAAACTGTTTGGCGTAAGGCTTTTGAAATTTTGTATGTAGAATTGTCCCATAATGATTCAATCTTCTCCAATTCTGTTTATCAGAGATCCTTAAGGTAAATCTTGCACTTCCCATGGTAGTATAACTCTCTACTTCCAGCATTGTTTAAATTGTTTTCTTTAATGAATGTTGTTCAGAAGTTGTTTATGTGAGATGAGACAAAAAATAATCATCTTGATGACCTCTAAGGTGAGCGATATAGGGCCATCTTGGCCCTCTTGTTCTATTAGGGATGTGAAAACCAGGTCTTGTTTGGGAAAGGGTTAAAAGGTAACAGCTGTCACATTGTTTTCCAAGAAAACTTTTGTTTATCAGTTGCACACTTACATATTCTATTACGCATTAATAAAACTCACCTATTACCAAACAGCAAAATTTTAGACTGCTTCAAATTCAAAGACCTTGCAGACAACATTTTCAAATGAGTGAAACTTAACATTTTTTGTCTTTCTGAATAGAAAACATTTTGGGAAATGAAGAAATTGCTTTTCACAAGCAATTTCTTCATTTTCCACAATGTTTTCCAAAACCTTTATCTTGTTGGGGGTCAAAAGGTGTCATTGTGTGATGGTCTTATGTTGTTGTTAAATATCAATTTGATCCTTTCATGTACAAATAATGGGGTTAACCCTTTCCCAAACAAGACCTGGTTTTGACGTCCATAATAGAAAAGGCTTGGGGAAAACATTGAAACAAAAGAAGAAACTGCTGATAACCAGCAGTTTCTTCTATTGTCTCAATATTTTCTTTGCCTTATTTTACACAAATTTTATCTTTTATAACTTCCATTTTGTCATTTGTGGCAGTTTTTGAAATGGATTACCCTAAAAATTTGCCATTTGTGAAAGGGTTAAGGCAATCATAATAGAAGTCAAAGGATAAGTTTTCCAAGGGATACGGATCAGAGTACTGCTTCCAAGCATTTCCTTCTATGTTTCTTTGTCATGTTGCAAGAATTAGAGAATGAATAGAAAAAAAGAAACATCACATTGATATCTGACAAATGGTTTCTCTTTTAGTCATTTTGACATTTAAAGTTATCTTTATGAGAAAGAGAAAGGGTAAAGAAATTCCAGAAAAAAAAATGCACTTTTAATTAAACATAATTTCATGCTGTTTCTTGACAAAGGGATGCTTATGAGTGTATATCCTAAGAATGAAAAGTTTTTACCCTATTTAGCCTGAGCAGTATGTGCTGACCGTCTACGCTCAATACTTTTCACACTTCCATGATGGTCCTGTTTTGTGAGAGGGCTTACTAATAATTGAGTTGAGTTCTGGAAAAAGGTCTCTTATATAGCTTTTGAGACAGCCACGATTCCAGATCAGCCTGTGCATAAAGCAGTCTGACCAGGGTCCATGCTATTCTCTTCCTTTTGCTAGAGGCCATCAAGAAGTTTTTGGAGAATAGCAGGGCTATTCATTAGACTCTGACTGTGTTTATATACACAGGCTGATTTGAAAACATGATGTACTTAAAAGCCTTCACCCTTTCCCAAACAAGCCTGGGTTTTGATGTCTCTCATAGAAAAGGCATAGGAAAATATTTAGACAAAAGTGCTGATAACCAGCACTTTCTCCTTTTGCCTCAAAATTTTCTGTGCTACAATGTACATTAATCTCATCATTATCAACATTAGTATTGTTATCTGCAGATTTCAAAATGGTTAAGTGACCTTTTTCCAGATCCTGCTTCAATTCTTTAATATTTTCAGGGCACTTATAACTTATTTATGAATTTGTGATTTTCAGGACAAAAGAAATTTCTTGAGAAATCCACCAACCGGAATTCAATTCCAATTTGAATTTGACACTGTCTTTCCTGTTGCTATGGCAACGCTTCAAGAGGACCCAAACTTACAGAAAATGAGATTTGAATTAGTTCCAAAACAGTGAGTATTTCCCAATAAAGTCTGAATTTTAAGATAAAAAAGTAACAATTTTCATACCCAGGGCTGGATGAAATTTTAATTTCAATAAGGGCAAATACTGTGATCAGAGTGTTTATTTTTTTCTGCATCACCAGTACAGAGAAAACTTTAAAGGGGGAATGGCACTTAAAATCATGCAAATTTTTCGAGAACTTCGTACAAAATAAATATGTATTATGAAAATATGGCCTTTAAATTGCATCTATGCCAAATCTTAGCGCCGAGCCCGGATAGCTCAGTCGGTTACGTCGGAGTCTGTCAATCCAGGGGTCTCGAGTTCGAACCCCGGCTCGGCCAGTATCCATTCTGACATTTGACAAAAGTCATTTGTCTCTCACCAATGGGTGTGAATCATCTATGTGAGAGAGCAGCTGGAGGCTCGGTTTGGATATTGTGGTTGTACTGGTGCGAGAAATACCAGGAACCCACGGTTAGGTGCTCCAGCCGCCGCGATATGACCCTGGTAGTTAAAAACGGCGTAAAACCCCAATAAACTCAAACTCAAACCAAATCTTAGCTTTCTATCTTGTGTATTGGCTAGGATGTCGACGGATTTAAAACCCCATATGTTCCATTATTAGCTCACCTGAGCACGAAGTGCTCGAGGTGAGCTATTGTGATCGCTTTTTGTCCGTCGTCCGTCCGTCTGTCCGTCTGTCCACAATTTGGTGTTTACACTCTAGCATCCACAAATATTAGTCAATCTTGACCAAACTTTGTCAAAACAAGTATGGTCATAAGTTCTCGGATGAGTTCGATTATGGGCCAGATCGGACCATAAAGTGTGGAGTTATCTGCCCCTGAATGACGAAAAATGCTGTTTTTAACTTTGTTTACACTCTAGCATCTACAATTATTGCCCAATCAATACAAAACTTTGATATAATATTGGAGACTATAGGATCTTGGATGAGTTCGATTTTCAGTCAGATCAGATGAAAAAGTCAAAAGTTATGTGCCCTTGAATTTTTCAAAATTGCCGTTTTCGACCGTTTTCGACCTTGTTTACACTCTAGAATCTACAATTATTGACCAATCAAGACAAATCTTGAACACAATGATGGAGACCATAAGATCTCAGATGAGTTTAATTTTCAGTCTGATTAGATGAGAAAGTCGAGAGTTATGTGCCCTTGAATTTGACAAAATTGTCGTTTTTGACTGTTTTTGACCTTGTTTACACTCTAGAATCTACAATTATTGACCAATCAAGACAAATCTTGGACACAATGTTTGAGACCATAAGATCTTGGATGAGTTTGATTTTCAGTGTGATCTGACAAAAAAGACTAGAGTTACGTGCCCTTGAATTTGATAAAATTGTCATTTTCGGCTGTTTTCGATATTGTTTATACTCTAGAATCTACATTTAATAATCAATCAAGACAAAACTTGGACACAATGTTGGAGATCATAAGATCTCGGATGAGTTGAATTTTCAATCTGATAAGACAAGAAAGTCGAGACTTATGTGCCCTTGAATTTGACAAAATTGTCGTTTTTGACTGTTTTCGACCTTGTTTACACTCTAGAATTTTCAATTATTGTCCAATCAAGACAAATCTTGGACACAATGTTTGAGACCATAAGATCTTGGATGAGTGTGATTTTCAGTGTGATCTGACCAGAAAGAAGAGAGTTAGGTGCCCTTGAATTTGACAAAATTGTCGTTTTTGACTGTTTTCGACCTTTTTTACACTCTAGAATCTACAATTATTGACCAATCAAGACAAATCTTGGACACAATGTTTGAGACCATGAGATTTCGGATGAGTTTCATTTTCAGTGTGATCTGACAAAAAAGACAAGAGTAACGTGCCCTTGAATTTGATAAAATTGTCATTTTCGGCTGTTTTCGACATTGTTTACACTCTAGAATCTACATTTATCAATCAATCAAGACAAAACCTGGACACAATGTTAGAGATCATAAGATCTCAGATGACTAGAATTTTCAATCTGATAAGACAAGAAAGTCCAGACTTATGTGCCCTTGAATTTGACAAAATTGTCGTTTTTGACTGTTTTCGACCTTGTTTACACTCTAGAATTTTCAATTATTGTCCAATCAAGACAAATCTTGGACACAATGTTTGAGAGGATAAGATTTCGGATGAGTTTGATTTTTAGTGTGATATGACCAGAAAGGCGAGAGTTATGTGCCCTTGAATTTGATAAAATTGTCTTTTTCGGCTGTTTTCGACCTTGTTTACACTCTAGAATCTACAATTATCAATCAATCAAGACAAAACTTGGACACAATGTTTTGGACCATAATATGTCAGATGAGTTTGATTTTCAGTCTGATCCGATCAGAAAGTTGAGAGTTATGTGCCCTTGAATTTTAACAAAATAGCCGTTTCTGGCTGCTTTTTGATCTTGTTTACACTCTAGAATCTTCAATTATTGACCAATCAAGACAAATCTTGGACACTATGTTGGAGACACAATATCTTGGATGAGGTAGATTTTCAGTCTGATGTGATCAGAAAGTCGAGAATTGTGTGCCCTTGAATTTGAAAAAATTACCGTCTTTGGCTGTTTTCGACCTTGTTTATACTCTAGAATCTGTGATTATTTATCAATCAAGAAAAACCTGGACACAATGTTTGGCACCATAAGATCTCAGATGAGTTTGATTTTCACAAAGTTATTGACTATAAGTTAGTTTTCAGTCTTACAGTCATAAATGTTTATTGAATTGAACAAAAGTGTTGCTCATATCATTTTGGTTCAGGTGAGCGATATAGGACCATCATGGTCCTCTTGTTGTAAATATTATCCCCGGGACAACAAATCATGGGGTTTTAAATCCGTCGACATCTAAGCCAATACACAAGGTAGAAAGCTAAGATTTGGCATATATGCAATTTAAAGACCATATTTTAATAATATATATTTATATTTTTGTACGAAGTTCTCAGAAAAATTGCAAGATGTTAAGTGTTATTCCCCCTTTAAGAAAGATAGATAGAATTTTATTTCTTTAACTCTTTCACTTCAGATAGTTTATTTCCCAGTACTACAGTGTCACAGAAAATTTACTTTGGCAGTGAAAGAGTCAAATTAGAATACAAGAAAGATAAAAGAAAGCTTTAAGTGAGCCATAATTTTTGGAAACTATTTTTCAGGATAAATGAAGTAAACTTTTGGCGTAACTACTTCTACAGAGTATCATTGATAAAACAGTCCACCCAGCTTACATCTCTAGCTCAACAAACAGGTATTAAATCCTTTACCAAACATTGTCACCTTTTGAGGCCCTAAAAAAATATACTTTAGAAAACATTGCGGAAAATGAAGAAATTGCTTGTGACTTGCAATTTCTTCATTTCCCATGATGTTTTCTAAACAAAACCACCTAAAAATGTAAAATTCCAAGCACTTGAAATTGTCGTCTGCAACACCTTTCAAATTGGAAGAGTCCAAAATTTTGTCGTTTGGTAATGGGTTAAATCTTTTCAACTATTCCTAGGGATTTCATTGTAACTTAAATTCTGAGCCATTGGTACAACTACCACCAATATGAACCCTCCCGTCCCCCCTCCAAAAAAAAAAAAAAAAAAAAAAAAATCGATCACAGCTGACACAGATTGATTCAAATCAATGTCATTATAAAACTCGCAAAAAACTTAAAAAAAAAAGAAGGTTGGTTAAATATAAAAGAAAGTTCACTGCACAAATGTATTTACTTTCACTCTTTGCCATTGATGCTAAGTGTCTACATTCTGTTGCTTTCAAGTTCTTAATTTATTTCGGTTTAAAGTTATGATCCACCAAATTACAGAAATGAGCCCAAAAGATAATGATATGGGGAAACATTGATATCCATTATTCAATTTTGGCAATTTATGTACCCTTGTTGACTTGTGAACGTTTATCTTGCAAGAAAATATATTGTTGTCACAAAAGATTTTTTCTTTTAATTAATCTGTCATGTTCCTCACTGTATTGTGTACATGTTTTATACCATTTCAGGCAGCTCAGATGGCAAATCCAGTGACAGATCCAGAGATTCTTCTGCCAGTAGTAGTAATAGGGGTAAGCTATAGCAGCAGATAAGATGGAGTGGAGGCCTTTCAAAATACAATATTTCATTTATTGTTCATCAAACCCTATGATTTGAGACGATTCAAATGAGTACCCACAGCATAGGGTTTTGAGTTGAAACAAGAGATTTAGAATGTCTTTTTCCCCTCTTATCTGTTGCTCTATTAAGTTACTTATATTTATGTCAATCAGGCTTCTCAAGAAAATTCTCATCTGTAAAATGTGCAAAGAAACTTGAGGTTGACAACAAGGATGTGGCTCAATCAGTTTGATTGAAGTTAATGTATGTATATTTCACAGTTCTGAAATCTGAAGCCAAAACTTTTGACAAATTATCATTCAATACTTCACAAGTTTTATCACAAAAGAATGTCACCATTCCAATATCACATTTAGAAAACATTATTCATCATAAACAATGGGCTGCAAAGGAATGAAATCATACAAATGTATAATTCGGCAGACAGGAGTGCCTCCTGTTTACATAGTAAATACTTGTAAAAAGGGGTCCCTCCTGTTTGTGGAACTATAATACTAAATCCATTTGTACATGTTTATTATGTAAAATCAGTTTGATGATGTTTTACCATTTGATCTTTCTCATAAGTTTAGGGTAGATTTGTTTCATTAGTAGAATGGTAAACTTGTTACCCAATTGTGTAATCCCCTTCCACTTTAGTCTGTTGGCTATTAAGTTGCACATGAATTTTAATCTTTACCAAACAAATAAATTTTAGACAGATCCAAATGGAGAGCTGCTGTAGTGTACAAAATTGTTTATAAAAGTAGGATTTGCCTACTATAAAGCACAGAGGATTTAAAGCATTCTCAGCATTTCCTTTTGTCCCAATGTTTTCCAAGGCGTCTTGAATGGGAGTGGATTAAACAACAGACTTTCCAATTTCTTACAGAGCGATCTTCCCCCAGTATACAAAGAAAACAGACAGAAGAAGATGACATTGAGCCCGGCAGTCCACCAGCCGATAATGAGTTTGTGAGTGATGCCTTTCAACAAGAACATATCAGTGACGAAGACTTCAAGAAAGAAATGCAATTACTCGGAGTTGAGGACGATGCAGTGAAAGTTGATGGTAATTTGATTGATTTTGTTACCATTCAGAATCTTACTGTATATATGCTAGTTTGTGTTAACCAAATGGTAAAATGCCTGTTTGGTTAAGTTTTTGTTGAGTTAATCCTTTCCGAAACAAGACCTGATTTTGACGTCCAAAGTGGTACTAGTTTTAGAAAACATTGATAGAAATGGAGAAATTGTTGATGATCAACAATTTCTCATTTTCCCTTGATAGTTTCTATGCTACAACATAATACTTTGAAATTTTGACATAGCCTATTTTGTCATCTTTCAAATAGGAGCAGTCAAACATTTTGTTGTTGGGAAAGGGTCAAAGTAAGATTTAACCAAAAAAGGTAATAAAATATTTGGTTAACCATGATTAGCATTTATACGATCAGGTCAAGAGCTCTAAGATAGGTAGTAGTGATGGAAATCTGAATCTTTTATTCGCAATTCAAATCTTGAACTATGGATAGTCATTTTAATCATCTTGTTGAGACAGTTCAAATGAGTACCCAAATCATATGGTTTGGGAATGATAACTAACAAACTCGGTTTGAAATGACAACACTCCCTCATATTTGTAACTCATGTCTCTGACATTTTTAGTTCAGCTGCTCATAGATTTTGTGCGTAATCCTGTTGTTGTTGATATTGTTGTTGCTTCATACAATTTAGAATGCACATCAAAAGCAATTTGTTGTACAAAGATAAAAATTGTTGTAGAAACATAAGTATTATCTAGTCAGTGTATGATTCATTTGTACATCAGGTCCTAAAATAGGGTTCTTTTTAACCTGTTACTGCACAGTGATGCCCTTTGCCTCCTCCACAAAAAAGGCTAGGGAAAACATTGTGGAAAATAAAGAAATTGCTTTTTCATTTTCCACAATGTTTTCTAACCCAAAATTGAATTATTCTTAAAATATCATCAACTTAAAGTTTTGGTCTGCAACATGTTTCAAGTTGGAACAGTCCAAAATTTTGCCATCTTCTAATGGGTTAATATACCATATTGTGGCTGCTACTGGAATTCCATTTGTTTTGCCAGTATCTCTCAGTCAAATAAAATCTGAAGCGGTTCCTCTGTGAATTGTAAACTTGTACTTAAACATATAACTTTCGGAGAATTTTTAACTTCAAAATCAGATATGAGTAGTTTCCTATTGTATATTTTTATAGGTCCTGAATGAATTTCTCTCAAACTAATACTATCATACTATTGTATTGAAGTTCTCCCTAGCAGTGGCGGATCCAGAGAGGGTTCGGGGGGTTCAAACGAACCCCCCTTTGTAGCCAGATTATTTCATTTTTATGCAAAAATCCAGTCACAAGGAAACCGAACCGCCCTATTTGTATATTCGAACCCCCCTCACAGAAATCCTGGATCCGCTGCTGGCCCAAGTAGCAAAATAAAGTTTCTATGACTGCACTGCTAATGAAAAATCTTAACAAGTTATTATCATAATGTAGATCTTGAGGCATGGCTTGAGAATGCAGAAGTTGTAGAAGGTAATTGATCATGCTTACAGGTCATTAGGGATATACTTTATAATTATCATGCATACTTGTATAGTCAGGGTTCTCTGCTGAATAATTTGAAGCTGTAGTGGCCAAGTATCTTACATGAACCTTGAACATTTAATGTTTATATAAAAGCAAATAGTTGTGCATGAAAACAGAATGGGATAAGAAGAAATTGCTCATTTTGAAGAATTTCTTCTTTTCCCAAATCATTTTCATGCAGACTATACAAAATGCTTTATTAGTTTTGACATGGAAATACCTCAAAATTCCTCCATTTGGTAACCATTTTTAGCTTGACTTTTCGAAGAAAATGAGAGCTTATACTGTCACCCGGGCGTTGGTGTCAGCGTTGGCGTTGCAACAAAGGTTAAAGTTTTTTCAAACATCAATAACTTCCATACTATCAAAGGGATTCAACCCAAACTTGGAATACTTATTCACCATCACACCCTCTACCTTACTACCAGGGCCCATGACCCTGGCTCCACTATATTTGGAGTTATGCCCCCTTTATACGAAGCAACTTAGAAAGTCGAGCGCGCTGTCTTCGGACAGCTCTTGTTAAGAAATTGAATTTTGGGGTACTTTTGAAGGTGTCATGGCATTACAATGATCTACTTGAAGGTGTAGTGGGATCCCTACAGCTTACTGGGCTGGGGAGAACACTTATTGTAACAGCTTAAGCAGAGTAGATCATCTCTTTCTGCTGTAATAAAAACAACCGTATTGTAACCAAAGAAGAATAACATAGTGCATTGTTATAGCTTTTTTGTTGATAAAGGTGTTGAAATATTTATGTGATGTTTGTGTAATCCATCACAAGATATATTGTGTAATTTGTAAAAATGATATAAATCGTCGGTGTAAATGCAAAACCTCGTATGTCGATTTGTGAGATTTTCAAAGTACAAACTTGTGTGCCCAGTTAAAACAATTTTTGCAGGTTTTTGGATATTTTTTACTGACCTGTATTAATGACACATTATTTGTTAACAAAATATTCAAATTTCAAGTAAAACATTTCAGTTTGGGAAAAATTATTACACTGTTTTCCATCCGCTTTAAAATTTTCCGAAATCGAGATACGAGGTTTTGCATTTACAACGACGAAATGTACTAAAATGATATTAATGCTTAGTTTGTGAAAGACTTAGAATGATTTGGGAAATCGTTGGAGAAATGCATCCTAGACTGTATTGCTTAGCTTTGACATTATTACATAAATGTCTGTATAGATATTTTAGTTTTTTCACAAGTGTAATGAAATAATTGTGATGTAGAATAGAGCTTATTGACAATTTGTACTATGGTTTTTGGTGGTACATACATTCATTAATTATTACAAATTAGCGAGATGTATCGCAATCACAGTCTACTTATACATTTAATCAAGGACTTGGACACATGTTATATTATGTATATGGTTTCCTTAATTAGACATTAACTTTAACCGATCACTAGAGGGCAAAATTGTAGACTTGTCCAAATTCAAAGATGTGTTGCATCCAAGGTTTCGAAATGTAGAATTTGCTTGTCACAAGATATGTCTTCATTTTCCACAAGGATAAAGCCTTTATCATGTGGGGTGGCAAAAAGCTTCATTATTTGTTAGCATTTTCAGACTTGTCACTTGAAATTAATTCACTATCCAGCACTCCATAGTCGCGCTTTGCTGTCCTTGGCCAGCGCTAGTTTCCAGATCCCAACTCTTTATCTTACCTCTACATTGGTGTAGTATAGATGTGCTGTTTCTCTCTAGAAAAAAGCTGATATTTAAATTCACTTATTCTTTCATTACAAGTATCTTCTCCTTTTATCTCAGTGCAACATATTTTTAGCTCGACTTTTCGAAGAAAATGAGAGCTTATACTGTCACCCGGGCGTTGGCGTCGGCGTTGGCGTTGCAACAAAGGTTAAAGTTTTTTCAAACATCAATAACTTCCATACTATCAAAGGGATTCAACCCAAACTTGGAATACTTATTCACCATCACACCCTCTACCTTACTACCAGGGCCCATGACCCTGGCTCCACTATATTTGGAGTTATGCCCCCTTTATACTAAGCACTTAGAAAGTCGAGCGCGCTGTCTTCAGACAGCTCTTGTTCATACTATCAAAATTATGTGTATGTTTAATTCAGACAGATTTATTAGTTATCTGCATACCCTTTAAATTTGGATCTACCCAATATTTTTTTTATGAGAAAGTATTGATTTACATAAAAATGTTGTATGCATTAATCGAGGCTCTGACAGTTTTATTGCATGATTATATACTGAAACAAAAAAGAAACGCAACTTCATTTTCAATTCCTTCTTACGCAAAGACATCAAATCAGATTTAAACAAAACTTAACACATTTAAAGCAATAACATTTCACCTTGTAAAATCACAAAATCTTGTTGGTAGTCAATTTCATTAGTAAGAAAACACCCAGTTTAAACCGAGCGTCAACACAATACGACAAAAAAAAAATTGGACGGAGGTCGAAAAAAACAATCTGTTTCGTTCAATTTGGTCCGATATTCGAATGTTGTGAAGTCCATACGAGTTATTAGCGGTCTCCGTTGCAGTCTTAAACCTATCCCGTAGGTGGGGCTAACGTGATTATTCGGTCCTGCCTTGACGTCATATCTCTTGCACGCCCGCCTCATGCTCAATCGGTTGTGATCCAGTTGAGAGCCAACAACGTATACAGTCAAAAATGTGTCGATTTTTTGCCCCATCAATGTCTTACGACAACATTTTGAACCTTTTCCACCAACAACATCTGTACTGCAGTTAGGCGCTGGTTTTGGCCTAGCCTTGCTATGCGTAGCGTAGTGAAAAGTGTGTGAACGTTTTGGCGTCTCCTTTGTCTATGTTCTAGCTTGTGTTTGATGAAAATTTGTTTTGATAGTAGTCATCTAGAAAACACGACAGGGGATAAACAGTTTTTAGCAATTTACCATGTATCACGTGATGAATGTACGACATCTGAAGAAAATGGCACTGTATTTATGTGTATGGATGCAGGTATATTAAAAATGTACGCAACAGCCATTAAAAACATATTTTGTCGAAAATATTACGAAAATTGGGGTTGCGTATCTTTTTTGTCCTAGTATATTTGAGTCAGGATCTTGAAAAAGATCCCTTATAGCATTTGAGACTACCATGTTTCAAGATCAGCATTTACCTAATAGCAGTCTGATACGGGTCAACACTGCTCTATTTATGTTGCTTTAAGTTACCAAGAATTTATTTGAGGACAACATGGATTCTGATCAGACTGTGCAAATGCACAGGCTGATCTTGATCCAGGTTGTTCTCAAATGCCATAAAGGATGTTTTCCCAAATCCTGACTCATTTGTGCACAGTCTCAATTTTCACAAGCATGAATGATTACTTTAAGGTATGATACCATTTAATTGGCCCTTGTTATGCTGATAAGTTCGTATACTTTAGTTGGCAAAATAGACAAAGATTTGTGTACACTATTGTGCATTCTGATCTCAGTCTATTCCCTGGTTATTTGTTAGTTTTCTACTGGCTAATATGCCCTAATGAGAAACCTTTGGACAAAATAGAAACACCAGTATAGTACTTCAAAATTGAGTCAAAAACATATCACAGTCTGGGTTGTGCAAGCATTCGGGGGGAAAAATGAACAAATTCAGGTCATGGTGACCTATTGCGACCGTGTTTCGTCCGTCGTCGTCCGTCGTCCGTCGTGCGTTAACTTTTAACATTTTCAACTCTTGAGAACCATTGGACGGATTACAGCCAAACTTGGCAGGGAGCATCCCCATGGGAAGCCGCTTCAGATTTGTACAAATCATGGAGTTATCTCCCTTTGGGGCCCCATAAGGGGCCAAAAAGGGGTTAAATAGGGTACATCTTAAAAAATCTTCTTCTCATGAACCGGCTGTTGGATTAGATTCACATTTGGTATTTAGAGTCTTTAGGGCAAGGACAACAAAGTTTGTACAAGAGAAAAAAATTCGTCCAGAAATGGCCGTGCTGGGGATGGGGGATGGGAGGGGGGATGCGTTATTAGTTAACTTAACATTTTCGACTTCTTATTAAGAACCATTAGACGGATTTCAACCAAACTTGGCAGGAAGCATCCTAATAGGAAGCCGCTTCAGATTTTGTACAAATCATGGAGTTATCTCCCTTTGGGGTCCCATAAAGGGCCAAAAAGGGGGTAAATTGGGTACATCTTAAAAAATCTTCTACTCATGAACCGGCTGTTGCATTGGATACACATTTGGAAGTTAAAGTCTTTAGGGCAAGGACTACAAAGTTTTTACAAGAGAAAAAAATCCATTGATAAATGGCCGTGCTGCGGATGGGGGATGGGAGGGGTTCGCGTTATTACTTAACTTTGAACATTTTCTACTTCTTTTTGAGAACCATTGGACAGATTTCTACCAGACTTGGCAGGAAGCATTCCAATGGGAAGCCGCTTCAGATTTTTACAAATCATGGAGTTATCTCCCTTTGGGGCCCCAAAAGGGGGTAAATAGGGTACATATTAAGAAATGTTCTATTGTTGGATTGAATTCACATTTGGTATTTAAGTCTTTAAATAAGTTTGTACAAGAGAAAAAAAGACTGTCAAGAAATGGTGGTGCTGGGGGGGGTGCGCTTTTAGTTAACTTTTAACATTTTCCTTGGCTGTTTCTGCTCATTTGATTCAGGTGACCGATAAGGCCCTCGGGGCCTCTTGTTGTAAACATTCTTTGTGTGGTAAAAAACCTCATCCTAGATAGGCTCATATACTGAACCAAAAAAGAAACTTCCAAAAGTTTAAATCAGGGTTGCCACGCGTCAGGGAAAAGTCAGGGAAATTTAAATTTTTTCAAGGTCAGGGAATTGTCAGGGAATTTTGTGAACTGTCAGGGAAATTTGAAAATCTTGGCAAATGTCAGGGAATTGTCAGGGAATTTTGAAAAAATAAGATGCAGTGCCATATTAAAAATGATTTCAACATCACCTTTGAAAATTGTCTCAAGACTTTGCGAGTTACCGCGAAATTACCGCATTGAAAAATGTCAGGGAATTTTCCAATTTTGTCAGGGAATTTCATTTTCTCTGACTCGTGGCAACCCTGTAAATGCAGATATCCCTTATGTGCACGTGAAATATTAAATTTTACGTTGAAAATATATCAAGCTTTTACAGGGAATAAATACCTGACCAATTTTGCGATCGAAACAAATTTCTAAAGCAACTATTGGCTCATACTTTGCGAAAGTTTCTTTTTTAGTCCAGAAAAGTATGAAGAGCATGACAAGGGTTTCACATGTGAGTGCAGTATAGTGACTGTCTGTTTGTCTGTCTGTCCACACAGGTGAAAATGAACAAGAGGAGGATGAGGAAGACTGGGAACAAGCTCTTATTGATGAATATTTAGAAATGCAAAGAGAGCAAAAACTGAACGACCAAACTAAATAGGTACGTCTAGTGGGACAGTTCAACAGACAAATATTCATTATACTCAAAACCTTTTCTTTCTATGTATCTTGGTCACATTTATAGCAACTCGTGCTGTTTAGCCTCTTCTTGAATTATTTGAATGATATTGCCAGATATTGTAAAATAAGGTGAACCTGCATGCATCTTTACATGAAAAGTATCATTATTCTAATCATCTCTAAATTCAGCTTGATGAGCGTTGATCATGCATCATGAACAGATGTTCATTATTATGTTGTTACATTATTTTACTTCATCTTTTGATTATTGAAAAGTTAGTAAGCTCTTCTCATCCTCAAATTATTCTTTTAAATGGTAGATCCAGTCATGGGTTTATTTAAAGCTCACTCAAATATCTGCAGACTGGACATGATGAGGCTTGATGGTAATCATGCCCAAATTGTAGAAAATAATCATTAGTAATCTGACATGATTCGACATTTACTTTTGAATTTGCCATCTATAAATGTGATCAAGCTATGGCTCTCTGATTGACTTTCTAACAAGCTCAAGCAATAAATATGCAAGAAAATAAATTCTTTATAAATCATTTATTCCTTTATTTACAAATTGTACACGAAATCATTGAAAAGATGGGAACAGTAATTGAAAGTTGTTGAAAAAGTACAAATTTTGAAAACAATATCCATCTCTTCTATTGAAACAATTTTGTTGATATTTCTTACTTTGATAACATAAAGAAATAGTGAAGAACTTGATATTTGTTAGAAGGTTTGTAGTACATCTGCTCTTTCATAACCCAACTACCTCTGACACTTGTTAGATTGTCATTTACCAGACTTTGTATTCTATTTATGCTTTGTGTTTGGTCTTCTATGCAGCATACAACATTTTATGTAAAAAAATGACCTTGTAAAAGCTTGGGCTATCTTTATTGATAGGTCAATGCAAAATATCGTGATTTAATTCCAATGAATATCAGTTGTTTGGTTGTCTTGTTACTATAAGACTGACTTTCACAGATTATGAGTAATTCTCCTGGAAAAGAAAAACAAATGTATATTTGCAGCAAAAAAAATATGAAAGTATCAAAAACAATCTCTTTTGTCAAAATCGTTGTTCAAATCATAAAGTTTAATCCTAAAGCATAGTTCAGAATGCTCCAGTTTCTGTAGAATATGATCATGAAGGTTTCAGGCTTTGCCTTTGTTGTTGATTCAATAATCATCATAAAGTCACAAGTACATTATACTTGTGATAAATTTTAACACAACTGGAGAATGTTTTGGAGAAATGATAGATTTAAGCTAGAATAAGACACCCTATAGATAAATGTTACATTAACCAAGAATCTATATTCTTATTTGTTGTCTTTACTTTTAAGTTTACCTTAGAATGTCTTACCCAGTTTTGATGTTGTGAAAACTTTTATTCGGGTAGTGGTTCATTGTTGTCAACGTGCTTGAAACTTTGTATTCTAAACCACTTTCAATATCTTAACCCTTTCCCCAAAAAATCTGATTTTGAAATAGATTAATCAAGAAAGAATGGAAAAGCATTTACAGAAAAGAAGAAAATGCTGATTACCAGCAATTTCTCCTTTTCTCTCAATATTTTCCATGCTATGACATACAAGTTTGTTACATATGGCAACTTACTTTTGTTGTTCACCACTAAAAATTGTTGAAATAAAGATAGATCTATCTTCTTGGTGGAAGACTAAAACTCTAGTTATTCAAGCTGTCATTATGAGGTTTTGATCCTCCACCAACAATATGTGATTTAGGTGTTGACTATACACATAACTGATTGAGTCCTTTGAATGGTCCATAAATGTTTTCATTTACAACAACAATCAGTCAACTACCTGCATTTCCTAAATATATTTTTGCCATGGGCCCAGAGCACTGCATAATATAATCCAATACTGTTTAGGATCAGACAACTAATTCCCACCTTATGGGGCTTTTTGACGCCCCCACAAGATAAAAGCTTTAGAAAACATTTTGGGAAATAAAGAAATTGTATGTCTAAAATTTTGCCTTATGGTAATGCTTTAATCCAGTTTTTCTCTGTCTGGTATATTTTCAGGCAGTTCGGATGAGATTCCGGAGTGGGAACAAGAGTTACAAAAGGAGCTTCAAGATTACGAGGTTGTTAACGAGGGCGGGGATATCGATGACCTAGAAATTGAGAACGAAATTCTGAAACAGATAGAACAGGACGCGGACCAATCATAGAGCTTCATTGTCAATTCCACTGGACTCGTAATATTGTGATATTTATAACTTTTTGCTTCATTGTTTATGTAAATATTATAAATATTTCTGTAATGCTTAGTAGTGGGTTTACTTATGGGTGTGGTTTTACCGATTCCTTAACAAGATTATAAACTTTGTGGAAAAGAAACTTAACCCTTTCCCATACAGGACTTGGTTTCAAAGTCCCTAATAAAAAAGGCTTAGGAAAATATTGAGACAAAAGAAGAAAATGCTGATAACCAGCATTTTCTCCTTTTGCCTCAATATTTTCTGTGCTATATCATGGACAAATTTAATAATTTTCAACACAAATTCTTTTGCATCTGTAGCACCTTTCAAATTAAATCACCCTAAGGTTTTGTTAAGTTCAGGGCCTTTTTATCTAAGATTTTGCTGCCTTTCCAACATATTGTTTCCAGCTTTGAACCACTCTTTTTATGGCTTTGTAAAGGAATTAGTGAAATCTTACTCATACCGAAATTTTTATTATCTCTTGTTGAAGTTTCATTACCTGCTGATTCATAATTCATGGTGGAAATAGTGGTGTTGTGAATGTAATAATTTATCTGTCATAACTTAACCCTTTCCTTAACATTGAAACCACAAAATTGTAGATCTAGTCTATCCCGGAATAGAAAGAAATATTCTGTTTAACTTCATATTTTTTGATAGGGCAGAAAAAGGAAAAGATAACTTTTTGTTTTGTACCTGTTTTGCTATCCAAAATCTTTGAAAATAAGTAATACTTTGGAAAGGGTTAAGCAATTGCAAAAAAAGACTGCCTTTCAGAATATATTATGAATGTACCATAATAAAACCTGCCTTAACCCATTCCCACTAATTGATGCTTTTTGACATCTCACAATCCTCAAACATTGATACAAAAGAATAAAATGCTGATGCAGAGAAAATGAGAAAACTTTGAAAAGGAAAAAAAATGAAAGAAAAAGAAGAAAATGTTGATAGCCAACATTTTCTCCTTTTGTCTCAATAGTTTCTACGCTATATCATTTACAAATACCTTCTTTATCAGCATCCATTTTGTCATCTACAGGATCTTTGAAATTGTAAGCCAACATGTTTGCCATTTGGACAATTATTTATTTACCAATGCCCACATAATGATGCTTTTGACATCCTAAAAGCTAGAGGCTTTGGAAATCATGGTGGAAAATGAAGAAAGTGCTTGTGACATGCAATTTTTGAATTTCCAACAACATTTTCTACCCAGAAAGACAAACAAATTAATGTAAAATTTTGTTCACTTGAAATTGTCGTCTGCATCTACTTCAAAATTTGACCAATCCAAGATTTTGCCACTCATGAAAGGATTAAAGACTTTCTTGTAGGTGTAATTGCAAAACCATTTATCTCCAGCTTTATTCAACTGGAGATACAAGGTTTTGCATTAACACTGAGGATATGATGAAATATTGTTTGCTTGTTATAGATATCTTAAGTTTATTGCTAAAACCTGTATGTAAATTGAATATTGTACATAAAATTTTGGTTGATAGTTATTTGTACAGGAGTAAAATAAAATGGTTATGAATATAATGTAATATGGTATTCTGTTTGTATCTTAATTGGGGTTCTGAAACCTTTAAAGGGGGGGGGGGGGGTCTCACCCTATCAGAAATTCCCATAGGGTTGTGCCCACGCTCGGAATTTCATGAAATTTGGTATGAAGTTAGTATTTTTTATTACCACGTTATTCCCGAAATGTTTTTTTTAAAAATCTTTTCTGGAAAATATTTTTATAAGAATTTTAAGATTTTTGCTTAAAAATGGGGGGTATCCTAACTTAACGAGGCCATATACACCCAGCTTTGTCGTATTCGAGCCAAATTGTCCCCAAAAATAATGTCTAATAATTTTTCATTGTGTATAAACAAGAATAGTATATATTACTCAACAAAAAACAATTTTCTAGAAGATTTTGTATGACCTCATCGCCAGATTTTTTAGTTTTTAAGTATTTCAACCAAATTCAGATCTTAATTTCACCTAGTTCCAGTTTTTGTCAACCTATAAAATTTACATAAAAATTGTCCTTATATATGCCCATGCTTATGGTAAAGTATGAAGAAAAAATAAAACCGGTAACAGTGTTGTTTTTTAATTTAAGTGTAAAGGGTCCAGATTTCTAAGAATGTAAAATCTAAGATTTTACTTAATTATTTTCAAATACATTTGTAAATAGCTCATTATGCTCTGTTGTGTCTTTATTTAACATAACCAACTTACACATGGCATCAACTTTAACTTTTTTCACACAAATACATGATTTTAAAGAATAATGGGCACATCGTCGTACCCCACCCACCAATAATATAATGAAAGAAAAAATCCCAAACAGCAGAGTAAATTATAAAATGTGGGGATGAAAAATAAAGGAGATGCATAATGTTACATATTTAATCTATTATGTCACCCTTTTTAACTTTCCTTTGTGGCTTATCAGCACTTGGACTACTTTCTTCTTCTTCCGGTTACAGTGCTGGGCCCTTATCAGAGCATTATCGCACAGTTAATAAAATATAAACATTTTTTTTCTTTACTACACTGCTCAAGATAATAAAAAGAACACAAAAACAGTTTTTATTGTACATTAATTCTGCCTTTGAATGCAAAATTGCTAATATTTCTTTTGTAATGATGAACTAGCCACTGCTTTGTTGACATATTAACTTTTTGATAATCTCAGATTTGAGAAGAACATGCATCATTTTCGCATGTTTGTGTCAACAATATTGATACAAAAATGTTGTACGATGACTCCTCTTGCTATTCTGATTTAAGATTGGGGACTGATATCAATACTATGTAGGCAATACTGAGCTTTTGCTAGATGAGTACCATTAAAATCCGGGAGCATTCTAAGGTGCCGTTGTTCACAATTCTCATTATTTGACAATGTTACCGGTTTCAAATTTTCACCATATTCTGTATATGACTAGGAGACATATATGGCTAACCTTTTCATCAATTTCATAGGTTGACAAAGACGGGAACATGCAAGTGAAATTATTTGAATTGAAGGTTTTGAAAATTTCTCGGCTGTTTTTCTGACAATTCCTGACCAAATAAATTTCTCAGAATTTTTTTGCATGTTGGCATCAATATTGTTGGTACCAAAATGTTTTTCAATGATCCCTCTTACTATTTTGATTCAAAATTTGGGACTGATATCAAAACTAGGAAAGCAAAATTTGGCTTTTGCTAGACGGGTACCATTGAAATCAAGGAGCATGTTAAGATGCCGTTGTTCACAATTTTTATAATTTGACAATGTTACCGGTTTCAAATTTTCACCAAATTTTGTATGCAAACAGGGATCATATATGGCCAACTTTCTTATTAATTCCATTAGTTGACAAAGACGGGAACATACAAAAAGGTTTGATTGAATGTTCATATTCATATGAATGTTTCATATAATTTTCAGGGTAGTTTTTCTGTCAATTTCTGACTAAATAGATTTCTGAGAAATTATGTTGCATGTTGCTATTAAAACTATTGGTCTGAAAATGTTCTACATGTTCTACAATATCTCTTCTTGCTATTCTTATTTAAAATTTAGGACCGATATCAATACTAGGTAAGCAACATTGGGCTTTTGCTAGAAGGGAACCATTGAAATCCGGGAGCATCTTTAGGTGTCGTTGTTCACAATTCTCATTATTTGACAACGTTACCGGTTTCAAATTTTCACCAAATTTTGCATGCAAACAGGGGACATATATGGCAAATTTTCTTATCGATTTCATAGGTTGACAAAGACTGGAACATACAAAAAAAATTGATAGAATTTTAGGTTTTGAGAATTTCTCGACTACTTTTCTGACAATATCTGACTAAATAAATTTCTAAAAAAATTTTGTTCATGTCGATATCAACAAAATTTGTACCAAAATATTCAACAGTGACTCCTCTTGCTATTCCGATTTAAAATTTGGGGCTGATATCAAAACTAGGTAAGCAAAATTGTGCTTTTGCTAGACAGGTACCATTGAAATCCGGGAGCATCTTAAGGTGCTGTTGTTCACAATTCTCATTATTTTACAATGTTACCGGTTTCAAATTTTCACCAAATTTTGCATACAAACAGGGAACATATATGGCCAACTTTCCTATCAATTTCATAGGTTGACAAAGACGGGAACATACAAAAATATTTGATAGAATTTTAGGTTTTGAAAATTTCTCGGCTATTTTTCTGACAATTTCTGACTAAATAAATTTCTAAGAAATTTTTTGTTCATGTCGCTATCAACAATATTGGTAACAAAATATTCTACAGTGACTCCTCTTGCTATTCTGATTTACGATTTGGGGCTGATATCAAAACAAGTTAATCAAAATTGTGCTTTTGCTAGACAGGTACCATTGAAATCCGGGAGCATCTTAAGGTGCCGTTGTTCACAATTCTCATTATTTGACAATGTTACCGGTTTCAAATTTTCACCAAATTTTGCATACAATTAGGGAACATAAACTGACACGATTTAAAAACGCAAAACACCTTTTCATTAACCATTCCTTTCCTATTGCCTTGATCGGCACCATAATTTTTGGACATGTATAAAATAATGTATACGCTTCATGCCCAAGCGATTTTTTCGTGTTTTCTGTAATCTATCCGGACATCTGAACCGCACATCACTAAATGCTCGTGTGTCTCGTGCATTCAGACCACTTGTTACATCACTAAGATTTTTTGTGTACAAATTGCCACTTTGATTTACTTACTGAAAATATACGAGAACAACGAAAGAAAATTGTGTACAAAATGCTGAGGCTTACATTGCGAAAAAGGAACCGAGTTTTTTGGCTTTTGGTTTGCGGTGTTTCGCAAATGAAGGTGGCTAGGCGCTTTAATGTACCCGAATCGACGGTTCCAAGATTTATGAGACGTGTAAACGACATGGGAAGATTTACAGACCACCCACGTCCCGGTCAGCTGCGTGTAACAACTGTACGTCAACATAATTGTATACGTCAACGTCACTAACGCAACAGATTTGTGACGGCCCAGTCTACAACAAATTCTATGGTTAGTAATCGCGGGCGGCCTATACATCGCGACATGGTGATAAATCGCCTGTGAAAACACTGGGTTCGCTGTCGTCGCTGTTCGATGCCAGGCTCTTGATTCAACGTGCATTTTGGCATAATCTGACGTCCATTCAGGCATTATTCATGGCTTTAAATGCCATTTTATGTCCTGTTGTCTTAAGAATTGTAAAATTTAAAATTTTGCATGGCTATACGTCGGTTTTGTAAGATGTAGGAGATGCCATTTGTAAAAGTACCTTTTTGCGTTATTAAATCGTGTCAGTTTATATGGCCAACTTTCCTATCAATTTCATAGGTTGACAAAGACGGGAACATACAAAAATATTTGATAGAATTTTAGGTTTTGAAATTTTCTCATCTATTTTTCTGACAATTTCTGACTAAATTAATTTCTAAGAATTTTTTGCGCATGTTGGGACCAACAGTATTGGTATCAATAGTTTCTACAATGACTCCTCTTGCTATTTGTATTAAAACTTGTGGATTTATACCAAAACTAGATAGCCAACATTGAGTTTTTTTAAGACGGGTATCAATGAAAATAGGGAACACTTTAAGGTGCCGCGTAAAGACCTATATGCACTCTTTTAGTAAAACGAATATATTTTTGTAGTTCATAGGTCAGGGGCATTCTATGAGTAAAGTTACAAGAAAATCTAAGCGTGGGCGCAAATGAGACCCCCCCTTTGCTGCTTGTCCGTGTTTGTTTGACAAATGTCAGTTGTCTGTATGGACAATAAAGAGCAATATGTTGGCAGATTCTACTTGTCCGTAATCTCTTTAAGACAACCTGGGCAACTCAGACAATGGATTTCAGAACTCCTGTACCCTTTCTCAAACAAGACCAGGTTTTAATGTCCCTAATAGAATTGGCTTTGGAAAAAATTGGGGCAAAAGAAGAAAATGCTGATGATCAGCATTTTCTCCTTTTGCCTCAATATTTTCAGAGGCTTCAATTTACACAAATCCTTTCTTCATTGGCATAAATTTTGTTGTCTAAAACTCATTTCCAATTAGACAAGTCTAAAATTTGGTCTATGTAAATGCAAAACCTCAAATGTCGATTTTTGCGATTTTTAAAGTAAACTCGTCTCTTTTCAGTTTAGACAATTCTTGTAGGTTTTGGGATATTTGGACGTATAAGTGTTAGTGACACATATGTGAACAATATGTCCACATAAAATTTCAAGCAAAACCTGTCAGTATCAGAAAAGTTTTTTCTCTTCCCATTCAAAACTTTTCAAAAAATAAGATACAAGGTTTTACATGTGCTGTTTGGGTCAACAACGGATGAATTATGTATGAATCATCATAGTAGGGTCAGCTGCTGGTGGCTTTGATCGGATGTGTTTTTACTGGTGCAAGGAATATTAGGAACTCATAGTAAGGTGCATCAGTTACATTGTACTTTTATTATATAGACGCTTTTTGAGGCCCATCAAAAATGCTTGGGAAAACATTGAGACAAAAGAAGAAAATACTGATGGCCAGTATTTTCTGCTTTTGCCTCAATACTTTGAGCTACATTTTGCAGAAATTCTATCAATATTCATGTTTATTTTGTGATCTACAGCAGCTCTTGTATTGGATCCCTCTACAATTTTGTCATTTGGCGAAAGTTGTAAACCATGGCTTGTTTGGGAAATGGTTAAAGTGCAAAACTTTGAATTGTATTTAACCCCACTATCAACTGCTATGGTCATATTGCCACAGCTGGAGCACCCAACCATAGATTCCTGTCATTTCTCAAACAAGTACTACCACACAATCCTTACCGAGCCTCAAGCAACTCGTCCACATAGGTTAATTATTATCAAACCATTGGTGGACAACGTTACAATTTTGTGATAAGGATATTTGCTCCAGCCGGGTATTGAACCAGGGACCTCATGAGTGAGAGCCTGATGTCCTACCAACTACACTATCACAGAGGATAATCATGTGATACAACATTTCCAGAAATCTTCAATAACTTTGTTAATATGGGACCGATTTGGTTTAAAGCAGAGAACGTGGAAAGACGTCATGCATTAGATGGACGTGGTGGATTTTTGAAAAATCAACTGATAAAAAAAGCTATTGAAGATCAACCAAAATTTTGGTTGATCTTCAATAACTTTTTTATCAGTTGACATATCAAAAATCCACCCCGCCCAGCTTATTTTTCCACCTTCTCTGCTTCAAACTGAATTCAAATTGGTCCAGTATTAACAAAAATATCGACGATCTTCTGGAATTCTGAGTGAGGTGATTAACCACCATGACTATGGCCTTTGCCAAAGATGAGACAGAGAGCCAACGAACACTTAGTTGAAGGTCTATACATAACAACTTTATTTTCATCATGATATATTTCAAAACAATCTCACAAATTTATATCATATAATGATGAACAATAATGGATTTCTTATAAAGCACTTAATGATGCAATGTATGAATGATTTATATATAACCGATTGTTGCAACAACTTTCTATTTCACCTTCAATGTTTCCTTTCATGTAATCAAAGCTATCACTTTATATGAATGTTTCCTTCCATGTAATCAAAACAATAACTTTATATTAATGTCTGCAATCGCTGTAATTTTCAACAAATCCTATATCTATCTCTTAGATAAGGAATCGCATCTTGCATTAACTCATTACCACACAGTGACACCTTTCGAAGCCCTACAAGATAATGGCTTGGAAAACATGGAAAATGAAGAAATTGCTTGTGACAAGCAATTTCTTCATTTCCCACAATGTCTTCTACCCAAAAAAGATCAATATTCCAAAATTTCATCATATTGAAAATGTCTGCAACACCTTTTAATATGGAACCACTAACATTGTGTCATTTAGTAATGGGTTAAGGCATTCCTACCATCCATCATTAGATACCAAACTCTTTGTGCAAATCTGGTGTCATCCCAAAAATGTAAAATTTTGTTCAATGGAAAATGTCGTGTGCAACACCTATGAGTTTGGACTAGGCTAAAATTTTGTTGTTTGGTAATGGGATAATACATGTAACCTAAAATGTTGTAATTTCAATTCGAAACAAAGTTGCAATTTCTATTGAACCTTTCCCACATACTGATGATTTTGATGCCCTATAAGGCAAAGGCTTTGGAAAACATTGGGGAAAATGAGCTTGTTACTTGAAAGATTCATCTGAACATCTTTCAATTCGGACCAGTCTAAAATATTGTCATTCGGGAAAGGATTCATTAGAAGTTTGATTTAAAGACAAATAAAGTAAACACTAATTACAATGTATATCAAATTAATCATTTCATCAGTAAATAACAGTTCAATTGTAAAAGGAATTATTTCAAAATACTAATTAATTTGTTATGCTTGTATTCAGTTATACATTAACTTTCATTTTGGAAATATTCCTATAAATGACAAGAGCTGTCAGAGACGGACAATGCTCCCCGAATAAGGCATTGTCACAATAAATGTATGCCATGCAGAGCTAACATAAAGCTAGTTAATGTTAAGCCCCCTTTTTGCATGACATAATTCTTATAACCAAATTTCACATAGTTTATTGTCAAGGGCATCTGATTTACTACTCAAATATGAAATTTCATCAAATTCTGACCATTAGACTAGGAGAAATTAGAGAAAAACTATATTTTACCTTAAGTCCCCTTTTCCCATGACGAGGCCTCAAATCCAAAAACCGGGAAAAGTACATCGGCATTATGTCATAGGGAGTTCACATGGTAAGTTTCATTTGATTTGGCCCAAGGGTTATGGAGAAATCACTTCGGACAGACGGACGGATGGACGGACAGACGGAATGACGGACGGACAGGACGGACGGACGGACAGACAAAGCGGCGACTATATGCTCTCCCTTCGGGGTCAAGGGCATCTGATTTACTACTCAAATATGAAATTTCATCAAATTCTGACCATTAGACTAGGAGAAATTAGAGAAAAACTATATTTTACCTTAAGTCCCCTTTTCCCATGACGAGGCCTCAAATCCAAAAACCGGGAAAAGTACATCAGCATTATGTCATAGGGAGTTCACATGGTAAGTTTCATTTGATTTGGCCCAAGGGTTATGGAGAAATCACTTCGGACAGACGGACGGACGGACGGACGGACGGACGGACGGACGGAATGACGGACGGACAGGACGGACGGACGGACGGACAGACAAAGCGGCGACTATATGCTCTCCCTTCGGGGAGCATAAAAATGCCTATGAAAAGGAATGTACCAGCATTTTCTCAATTCCCTTCAATATTTTCTCCCCTAATTTATCATGGATTTGCCAACCCTAAAATGTTGTTGTTTGGGAAAAGGTTATGTAAATAGTAATTCTTTATCAAATGTTCATAGAACTTATCATCATAATTTTGCATAAAATCAGTAAATAACAATCATATTGCTACAATATTCACACATTCAAAAAATCAAAAGTTGACCCATTACCAGACAGCAAAATTTTAGAATTGTCCAAATTGAAAGAAACTGCAGATGACAATTTCAAGCAAATGAAATTTAACGTTGTTTGGTGTTAATTGGTAGAAAACATTGTGGAAAATGAAGAAATTGCTTGGTACAAGCAATTTCTTCATTTTTTTCACAATGTTTTCCCAAGTCTCTTGTGGGGCTTCAAAAGAAGTCACCTTGTATGGGAATGGGTGAATAGACATTATCATTAGATAATTCAATATAAATCGGCCAATACCGGTAACACTTTTTATTGCTACAATAATTACACATTCAAAAATCCATAAATTCAAAGACATTATCGTTGTAATTCAGTATAAAATCAGCTAATAATACTTTTTATTGCTATGTAAACTATTTACACATTCAAAATCATCACACAAGGATAAACAGTTTATGAGCTGGAAAATGGCTGTCATGGCATTTGAGACCTACGTGGATTCAGATCAGCCCACATCTATCTGCATTGTGCAGGCTGATTAACCCATTACCAGACCACAAAATCTTAGACTGGTCCAAATTGGCAGATCTTGCAGACGACAATTTCAAGTGAATGAAATTTTACATTTCTTGTTTTGTTTATGTAGAAAACATTGTGGGAAATGAAGAAATTGCTTGTCACAAGCATTTTCTTCATTTTCCACAATGTTTTCCATTGCCATTGTTTTGTGGGGAGTCAAAAAGAGTCAATGTGTGGTAATGGGTTAAAAGTACAAGAAAGCACACTGAATCCTGATCGAATGTAACTGAGGAACAAGCTGATCTTGATCCATGATGACAATGCTATGAGGGCCGCCCTTTTTCCAAAATCAATCATACATAAAATCTGATTTTTTTAACAAACATAATACTTATTCATTACAGCAAATGCCCTATTCACCATATTTTGGTTTCATTTGTATTCTAAGTTGATGATTTTTAAGCACTACTTATTTATTGATTGTAACAGAAAAATCACAAAATTTTTGACAACCCAAAGGATAAAGGCTTAGGAAAACATAATGGGAAATGAAGAAATAGCTAGCGACAAGCAATTTCTTCATTGCCAACAATATTTTCTACCAAACAAATCCAAACTTCATGCACTTGAAACTGTCGTCAGCAATATCTTTGAATTTGGACCAGCTTTTAAATTTGTCTTCTGGTAAAGGGTTAAGCCATATGACCGCCCGGCCAACCCTTCAAACAATATCTGGTATCGTCTTTGTACGTGTCGATTGTAACATTGACGATCTTGTTTCGCTGTCGAGCATCCGCTATCAACGCTTTCCACTCATCGCTTGACTGTGAATGAAATTAAACTTTCTTAGTAAAGACCAAAATAAACAAGATGTGTTTTTGAAACACATTTGCCACAGAAATGACCAATGTTAAGTTTTCTGACTCAGATGGACAGACAGACAGATATGAGTAAAACAATATGCCCTTTCGATAAAGGGGATGCCGTTTGATTAAAATAATTTCCTAAATGGCAAAATTTTGGGGTTTTCCCAACCTAACCTATTACCAGACGACAAAATTTTAGGCTGGTCCAAATTGAAAGATGCTTCAGACGACAATTTCAAGTTGATGAAATTTTAAAATATTTCCATTTTGGGTTAGAAAACATTGTGGAAAATGAAGAAATTGCTTGTTACAAGCAATTTCTTCTTTTTCCATGATGTTTTCCCAAGCCTTTTCTTGAGAGGAGTCAAAAGGCGTCACTGTGAAGTAATGGGTTAAAAGCTGTAGCAGATTACAAAATGGATCTTCATAAATATCTGTTTTTGTGTACAATATAGAAATATCAAAATACAAGAAATATTGAGGCAAAAGGGGAATATGCTGATTATCTGCAATTTTCTTTCATCAATATTCTCCCCAAGCCATTTTTTATAGGGACGTCAAAAACCAGGTCTTGTTTCGCAAAGGGTTAAAAGTTAGAGCCAATTTTACAATTTTTGGAGACAAAAACAGGCGGGGCACATCTCCCAATTTGGACCAGTCTAAAATTTTGCAGTCAGAGGAATAAAAAGATTGATTGAACTAGAATATCACTGAAAGTGATCATACCCCCCAAAAGTGCTGTGTTTGTGCATTTTAAGATGTACATTTCCTGTGAAATGATCAAATGAGAAAAGGAGCAAATAAAAAAACAGACTGACCAACACAGGTTAATGTTGCAAACATTGCTAATTTTCAACAAAAGACTATAATTCAGTCAAAATCAATGAACCATAACCAAAATTTGATATGCACATATTTGAGAGCCAGTAAGCATACCTGTAAAGTTTTTATGAAATCAATCCATGAGTTATTGAGAAATTGAGCGGACAAGAAAAAATACTCAAGGGCCATCACTCCATCAAAAATCAATGGACCATAACCAAAATATATTATGCACATCTCCACTTGGTAATGAGTTAACATGTGAAGTTTGAACAAAATTGGTCCAGTAGTTTATGAGATATAGAGTGGACAAAAAATTGAAAAACCAATCAACACACATGATTGATTTTGCGTAAAATGGCAATTTTCTGCAAAGGGCCATAACTCAATAAAAAAATCAATGAATTATCACCAGAATTTAATATGCACATATTTAAGAGCTACTAAGCCTAACTGTAAAGTTTTTTTGAAATCCGTCCATTAATTTCCAAGAAATTGAGCGGACAAGAAAATTCACTCAAGGGCCATAACTCCATCAAAAAGCAATGGACCATTATTAAAATATACATGTATTATGCACATCTCAACTTGATAATGAGTTCACATGTGAAGTTTGAAGAAAATTGGTCCAGTCGTTTATGAGAAATAGAGTGGACAAAAAATTGAAAAAAACGATCAACACACAATGATTTTGCGTAAAATGGCAATTTTCAACAAGGGGCCATAACTCAGTCAAAATCAATGAATCATCACCAGAATTTAACATGCAAATATTTGAGAGCTATTAAGCCTAACTGTAAAGTTTTTTTGAAATCGGCCCATTAGTTTCTGAGAAATTGAGCGGACAAGAAAATTTGCTCAAGGGCCATAACTCCGTGAAAAATCAATGGACCATAACCAAAATATGATATGCACATCTCCACTTGGTAATGAGTTAACATGTGAAGTTTGCACAAAATTGGTCCGGTAGTTTATGAGAAATAGAGTGGACAAAAAATTGAAAAACCGATCAACACACATTGACTTTGCATAAAATGGCAATTTTCAGAAAAGGGCCATAACTCAGTCAAAAATCAATAAATCATTACCAGAATATAATGTGCACATATTTGAGAGCTATTAAGCATAACTGTAAAGTTTTTTTGAAATTGGTCCATTAGTTTCCGAGAATTAGAGCGGACAAGAAAATTCACTCAAGGGCCATAACTCCATCAAAAATCAATGGACTGTGACCAAAATATAATATACACATTTCCACTTAGTAATGAGTTAACATGTGAAGTTTGAACAAAATTAGTCCAATAGTTTAAGAGAAATAGAGTGGACAAAAAATTGAAAAAACGATCAACACAAGTTGATTATGCGTAAAATGGCAATTTTCAGCAAAGGGCCATAACTCAGTCAAAAATCAATGAATCATCACCAGAATTTAATATGCACATATTTGAGAGCTACTAAGTATAACTGTAAAGTTTTTTTGAAATCCGTCAATTAGTTTCCGAGAAATTGAGCGGACAAGAAAATTCACTCAAGGGCCATAACTCCGTTAAAAATCAATGGACCGTGACCAAAATATAATATGCACATCTCCACTTGGTAATGAGTTACCATGTGAAGTTTGAATTAAATTGGACCAGTAGTTTAGGAGAAATAGAGCGGACAAAAAAGCTACAGACCGACAGACCAACAGACCAACAGACCAACGGACAAGGTGACTCCTATATACCCCCCAAATTGAATTTGGGGGGTATAATAACGCTTTCACCTGCTTCTGTCATATCACAGTGGGTTGAGCACCTAACCATGGATTCTTGTCATTTCTCATACCAGTACTACCCCAACAATGAACATTGTTACCAAGCCACAAGCTGCTCACCCACATAGGTTATCAATTATCAAACCATTGGTAGGTGACAGGCATAAATAGATTAACCCTTTCCCAAACAAGACATGGTTTTGACATCCCTAATAGAAAAGGCTTGGGAAAACATTGAAACAAAAGAAGACACTGCTGATAACCAGCAGTTTCTCCCTTTGTCTCAATATTTTCTGTGTCATATTTTACACAAATCCTATCTTGAATTATAGCACCCATTTTGTCATTTGTGGCAATTTTTGAAGTGGACCGCCCTGAAATTTTGTTGTGTGGGAATGGGTTAATCCTTTCCCAAATGGCAAAATTTTAGGGTAGTCAAATTCAAAAACTGCTACAAATGACAAAATGGAAGGTATCAAAGATAGAATTTGTGTAAAATATGGCATACAAAATATTTAGACAAAAGGAGAAACTGCTGGTTATCAGCAGTTTCTTCTTTCGTCTCAATGTTTTCCCAAGCCATTTCTAATAGAGATGTGAAAACCCGGTCTTGTTTGGGAATGGGTTAAAGAAAATCTTACCTCTAGAGCACCAAAATGCCCCACCAAATACATGGCATACTTTGCTCTTGTTAAAGCCACATTCATTCTGTTTCTGTTACCAACAAACCTAAAATGTAGGGATAGGATATTTTAAATCCCTCATAACACTTTCCCACACATTGACGCTTTTGGACACCCCACAAAATAAAGGCTTCGGAAAACATCGTGGAAAATGACGAAATTGCTTATGACAAGCAATTTCTTCATTTCCCACAATGGTTTCCACCAAGAAAGACCAAAAACTGCTGAATTTTGTTCAATGAAAATTGTCGTCTGCAACACCTTTGAGTTTGGACTAGGCTAAAATTTTGTTTGGTAATGGCTTAACACTTGTGGCAAAATCTATCAAATTCTACTGAAACTGTAGGAATTACCCACATAACAAAATGGGTATCCTTTTTAAGAGAGCCTGACACGAACCATCAAGCTTTTTTGGAAACTCAAAAATTTTCGATTTTTATTTTTTGACTTTAAACTGACCACAGTAATGAAACTAGACATATGATGCCATTCATTTTCAATTTTTTTCGTTTTTTCTATTTTTTTTGGAATTTTTTTGTTGTTGCCATGGATACTGAGGAAATGAAATGATTTTTCACGATTTTGAAGTAGATTTTATTCACATTTACAAATATACAACATACTTCAATACCTTATATCATAATTCAATAACATATCAAATTTCACAGAAGAATGTTTTAAAAACTTTAAACCTTATATTTATGTTGCTATGGTTACCAAAAGTTGACCTACTTTTCAATAATTCACAATTTTGAAAAATTGCGCTAATTTAAAATCGTTTTTTAAAAATCTGCAACCAGATACATATAAACCACGCAGTGCCTATTATTGAGGAAGAGTTCCTTTACAAGAATCATTAATAAAATTTTGCAGCACTCTGAAGGGAAATGTGTAAAAAATGCCCAAAAATCACAAATTTTGGAAAAAATGATAAATACCATTAATAGATTTAACCTTAAACATAGGCACAGTTTTGATCATTTTACCTCAAAAACAGCATAAAAACAAATAATTAGGTTGAGAAACATGTTATAAGTACTTGGACATTTCCATAGCAACCGTTTTTATTCCCTAGCAACCGTTTCTTTTCCTTAGCAACATCATGAAAAAATGGAATTTTAAGCAACAAAATATTTCATTTTGACATATAAAATAGGTAATCTTGAAAATAAAATGACAATATTAATAATCTATAATGTATAAAGTTTCACCACTGAAACATTTCAAAGGTTTAAAACATACAGGTTTGTTGCTATGGAGACGACAAACAACACATATTTAGAATGTCTCGAATTTGAGAAAAAACACTTGTATTATGACGATTATTTTTCAAAACTGCAACTAGATGAACATGAAACACTTAGTGTTTTATATTGGGGATAAGTATATTTACAAAAATCATCAATATAATTTTGAAGCATTTTTGGGGAAAATGTGGAAAAATTGCATGAAATATCGCGAATTTTGGGAAAATCATAAATATCAATACTGGAGTCAAACTCAATCATATGCACAACTTTGAACTAATGTACTTCAAAAACAACAATTAAACAAATAATCATGTTGAGAAACAAGTTATAACTACTTTCGCATTACCATAGCAACCATTTTCATTCCTTAGCAACCGTTTCTTTCCCTTAGCAACATCATGAAAAAAATGGAATTTTAAGTGACAAAATATTACATTCTGACAAATAAAATAGGTAATCTTGAAAATAAAATAAAAAAAATTATAGGGTTAAAAAACATGTTAAAAGTGCTTAGGAATTACCATGGCAACCATTTTCATTCCTTAGCAACCGTTTCTTTCCCTTAGCAAGAGCATCAAAATACAAATTTTGATTAAAAAATAACTTCATTTCTGAGCATGAAAACTGAAAAAGAAACTTTGGAGTGTTTTTTTTCCACCATAAAATATTTTTTTTTTTTTTAAAAAATATTGAACAGTTTGAAAATTAATGGTTGCTATGGTAACCCAAAGTTAACACTCTTTCCATTAAATCGTAAATTTAAAAAGAACCCTGATTTAGGACTCTTTTTCATATCTGCATTTAGGTATACATTAAATGTTTACAAAGGAAGATTCTTATTACAAGAATCACAAATATAAAGTTCTGTAAACATTTTTTTGCTAAAAATTCAATTACAATTATTTAAAGATGTACATTTCTTTGAATTTGGATCTTGTAATGAGAGTAATGAAGTCTCTGAAAAAATCAAGATTGTTTGGCAATTTTTCAACATTGTAGATAAAATGCATTTTGTTATGGGACTATTCAATAATTGTAAGCACAATATATAAATATTTTGTTTATGAAATAACAACAGGTTTAGAGGTCTTTATTTGCCAAATAAAACCCGATGTGCGACGGACTACATGTGTAGGTAAAAACCGAGGCGCTCTGCGCCGAGGTATTTGCCTTAACATGTAGTTCAGAGCACAGAGGTTTTTATTTGGCAAATAAAGACCTCTAAACCTGTTATTATCTCCATTATAACACTCTAAATAACAAAACGCACATTTTAAATGTGTTATTTTGTGGAAATTCTGTCATGACCTAGTTTTCGGCGTAGGAAACGCATTGTCAGTTAGGTGACGTCATTGATGACGTCATTTTACGTTACCTTGACGCTACGTGAAGTTTTGGCGCATACACAAAGCAAAATTACATAGAGTCTTTATTGGTCAAATGAAATCCGCTGCAGTTCTTCTTTCGCTCTATATGAATTTTACGGTGGAGTGTTATAATTATCCTATAACAAATTTTGATAAAATGGACATAAGACAAGGGTATTTTTTTTTCAAATTGCTAACTTTTGGAAAGGGGGAATAACACATGGTTACCTTGTCAACATATGTTTAACCCTTTCCTAAACGGCAAAATTTTAGGGTGGTCCAATTTGAAAGATGATGTGGACAACAAAATGGATTAATTTAAAGATAGGATTACTGTACAATACAGCACAGAAAATATTGAGGCAAAAGGAGAAACCAGACTTGGAGAACACCAGAAATCTTTGTCAGACATTTGGTCTGACAGTACCGAATAATCTGTCAGACCGAATATAATTTTGTCAGACAGAACGCTCATTCACTGTTTTGACAGATCAAAAGGATTGTCAGACATTTGGACTGACATTAGCAAAAAATCATCAGAACAAGGAAAATTTTATCAGATATGTCTGATTGTCTGACGGATTTCGCCATGTCTGAGAAACTGCTGGTTATCAGCAGTTTCTTCTTTTGTGTCAATGTTTTCCCAAGCCATTTCTATTAGGGACGTCATAACCAGGTCTTGTTTGGGAAAAGGGTTAAGTTACAAATTTTTGAAATATTTTTGTGATGAATTCAAGAATATTGTATATGAATTCAAGAATGTATATTGTAGATAAATATATGAACATTCAAAAGCTAATTAAACTTTTCTTGTTAAAAATGAAGTGTTTTGTTACTTAAAAATATGTTTTTAATTCTGTTGCTAAGAGAGAAAAACTATTGCTAAGGAATAAAATCAGTTGCTATGGTAATAAACATGTATGTGTTACTTGTTTATCAACATAATAATTTGTTTATTTGTTTCTTTTGCAATGAAAATAACAATGCTGAGTCCAGGATAACCTTTAAGGTTTACGAACTGAGAATGAAAACACAACTTTCTAGCCACACGAAATGTACCAAATTACACACACTTGAAAATACACTTCACATAAGTTGATTCACCAGGCCGGATTTCAAGATTATGCTTCAAGAAGAAAATAATTTACAAATATCATTTTACTCTTTGTTCATTTGCAAGGGAGGTAATTTTGAACATTTTTGTCAAATATTTCCATAAGTATGCATTAATTCAAAATTCTAAACCATACAAAATGCTTATGTTTGTATTTGGAATGGAAATTTACCACAGTTTAGGAATTACGGGCACTTTTCAAATTTCGCCTCTGGCTCTGCATTTCATTCTCAGTTCGTAAACCTTAACTAGTAGCATTGATATTTATCATTTTACCAAAACATCAGAATCTTTCATGTATTCTTTTCAAATTTTTTAGCAAAAAATGTTTACAGAACTTTATATTTGTGATTCTTGTAATAGGACTCTTCCTTTGTAAACATTTAATGTATACCTAAATGCAGACATGAAAAAAAAAGTCCTAAGTCAGGGTTCTTTTTAAGTTTACGATTTAATGGAAAGAGGGTTAACTTTGGGTTACCACAGCAACCATTAATTTTCAAACTGTTCAATATTTTTTTTGAAAAAAATATGTTATGGTGGCAAAACAACCTCTCCAAAGTTTCTTTTTCAGTTTTCATGCTCAGAAATGAAGTTAATTTTTAATCAAAATTCGTATTTTAATGCTGTTGCTAAGGGAAAGAAACGGTTGCTAAGGAATGAAAATGGTTGCTATGGTAATTCCTAAGTACTTTTAACATGTTTCTTAACCCTATAATTTTTTATTTTATTTTCAAGATTACCTATTTTATATGTCAGAATGTAAAATTTTGGTTTTTAAAAATTCCATTTTTCATGATGTTGCTAAGGGAAAGAAACGGTTGCTAAGGAATAAAAATGGTTGCTATGGTAATGCGAAAGTAGTTTTAACTTGTTTCTCAACATGATTATTTGTTTAATTGTTGTTTTTGAAGTACATTAGTTCAAAGTTGTGCATATGATTGAGTTTGACTCCAGTATTGATATTTATGATTTTCCCAAAATTCGCGATATTTCATGCAATTTTTCCACATTTTCCCCAAAAATGCTTCAAAATTATATTGATGATTTTTGTAAATATACTTATCCCCAATATAAAACACTAAGTGTTTCATGTTCATCTAGTTGCAGTTTTGAAAAATAATCGTCATAATACAAGTGTTTTTTCTCAAATTCGAGAAAGTCTAAATATGTGTTGTTTGTCGTCTCCATAGCAACATACCTGTATGTTTTAAACCTTTGAAATGTTTCAGTGGTGAAACTTTATACATTATAGATTATTAATATTGTCATTTTATTTTCAAGATTACCTATCTTATATGTCAAAATGAAATATTTTGTTGCTTAAAATTCCATTTTTTCATGATGTTGCTAAGGAAAAGAAACGGTTGCTAGGGAATAAAAACGGTTGCTATGGAAATGTCCAAGTACTTATAACATGTTTCTCAACCTAATTATTTGTTTTTATGCTGTTTTGAGGTAAAATGATCAAAACTGTGCCTATGTTTAAGGTTAAATCTATTAATGGTATTTATCATTTTTTCCAAAATTTGTGATTTTTGGGCATTTTTTACACGTTTCCCTTCAGAGTGCTGCAAAATTTTATTAATGATTCTTGTAAAGGAACTCTTCCTCAATAATAGGCACTGCGTGGTTTATATGTATCTGGTTGCAGATTTTTAAAAAACGATTTTAAATTAGCGCAATTTTTCAAAATTGTGAATTATTGAAAAGTAGGTCAACTTTTGGTAACCATAGCAACATAAATATAAGGTTTAAAGTTTTAAAAACATTCTTTTGTGAAATTTGATATGGTATTGAATTATGATATAAGGTATTGAAGTATGTTGTATATTTGTAAATGTGAATAAAATCTACTTCAAAATCGTGAAAAATCATTTCATTTCCTCAGTATCCATGGCAACAACAAAAGAAATCCAAAAAAATAGAAAAAACGAAAAAAATTGAAAATGAATGGCATCATATGTCTAGTTTCATTACTGTGGTCAGTTTAAAGTCAAAAAATAAAAATCGAAAATTTTTGAGTTTCCAAAAAAGCTTGATGGTTCGTGTCAGGCTCTCTTAAATTCAATTTCATATAATTCGAGAATGAAAGGAGTTATCCAACTTCCTTAAGCAGTGTGCACAACTACACCCTATGGATATCATTGTGGCAAGTATGATCAAATTCCGGTTGAAAATGTACAAGTAACGAACACCAGAAAACAGCCATTTTTTTTTTCAAATCAGGAACATAAAATTAAAGAATGTAACAAGTTTTCTGAATTTAGTAAGTTGTGTGCACAACTAGACACCATGGGCATTCATAATGGCAAGTTTTATCAAAGTACGATTGAAACTGTTGAAGGTGCACAGACAAGAAATTATTGATGGACGGACAGACGGACAGACCAGGGCCATGACCCCTCTGGTGTATAACAATGAATGATAGTACAGTTGACACCCGTTGTGTCGAAGTCAAGCGGGCCGTCAAAATACCTTGACATATCCGGAGTTCGACTCATCCAATTTTTATAAAAATATTTTTAATGAAAATGATATTTCACTACTTTTGCTACTCATCAATTTCGTTTATTATTGAAATGAAGTAGGAAAAGGAAAGAAATTGCTCGACACGAGCAATTTCTATCCTTTTTCTACTATATTTCAATGGCTATAGTTATCAAGAAATTCTTTCGATGGATTTTTTATATATCCATTGATGAGGACGGGACACGGCCTTCACTTCGACTTAAGCAGAAACTTGACTTATCCGATGTCAACATAACGAGTGTTGACTGTATTTACCCTAGTGATCCGGAGACAGCCCTGACACACGACATGATTACGATGTGTTTCTCTCGTCCCTGAAAACCATCAACTGTTGAAACTTCTATTTGCTTCATACCTCTGCAATAAAACAAGTTTTAACCCGTTACCAGATCGCAATTTTTAGATTAGTCAAAACTCAAAGATGCTGCAGACGACAATTACAAGTCAATGAAATTTTGCATTTATTTGTGTTTTTCTCCACAAGGAGTAGAGTGGGAAATAAAAGAACTGCTTGTCATAAATAGCTAATGGACTGTTGAACAGGCTACCAAGGCAGTAACACATTGACAACATCATCTTTGAATATGTGACTTGTCAATCTAAAAAGGGACTTTCTGCACTGTGGGGTGTGAAAAGTATCAACCCTAGTGAACCTGCACAGACTGATGACTGACAAGGATAAAAACTTTTCACTCTAAGGCAATTTTCTGGATCTAGATTGTTTCTCCTATCTCATTTTATGTTAATTTTCCAAATGCAACATCTGGTAGATGACTGCCAAGTCTTATTTGTTTCTCAAATTTGGTTTTGAGGACTTTGTAGGTTCCTTTTCGCATAACAGGTTACATACAATTGAAACATGTCCAAGTCAGAGGGGTCGTCAAAATACATTGATATATCCAGAGTTTAACTCATCCGATTTTGTTCAGTTGTGATTTAAATTACATTTGACCATTTTTGTTGCTCATCAAGTGTGTTCTTAATTGATATATAGTAGGAAGAGGAAAGAAATTGCTCAACATGAGCAATTTCTATACTTTTCCTTTTTAAATTTCAATATTTATCAAGAAACTATTTTGTTCAAGAAACTATTTTGTTTCCGTTGTTATTTAATGGCGGCGCCCATGACATACGAGTTGATAATGGAGTAGAGTTGAAATTTATTTATAACGTCTCTGAAGAAGGCTTTTCGCTAAAAATTTAAAAACTGAGCAATACTATAAAATGTATTTTGTTTAAACTTGTTGATATCCACGGATGAGGACAGAACCAGACTTTCAATTCCACTTAAACAGAAATTTGATTAATCCAATGTCAAGATGAGTGTTAATTGCACAGTAGAAAGACGTGCTGCACCTACCTAATAGCCAATTGTTTGAGTATTTCATCTTTTTGTTTGGCATAGGGAGCTATGATACCAATAGATTTTTCACCAAATTTTGTTTGTCCCAGGATCAGCTTGCACAACTCGGCTGTGAACACTGCTTCCATCTGATTACTCATGGATCTGTAGACAAAATATCAGGGAACAGCTACAGTTAAGAGGGGGTATTGGTCTTTCAAAATGCAATATTTGATCAATTATTTATCAAATCCTATGTTGTGGGTACTCATTGGAATTGTCTCATCGAGACAATTCAAATGAGTACCCACAACATAGGGTTTGGGTTTGAAATAACGTATTAAGAATGCCCTCTTATCTGTAGCACTGTATTAAAGTTAAAAGTTAAAGTTTCTATTTAAAGTCTATTTCTACTAACGTACTCAACAGACTTTACACTTTAACCCACGATCACCGAGTCTAAAGTCGGCTGTTAACAGTCGGCGCCTTCCGCTGCCACAGCTCTTTGGCTTTCAACTCTCCCGTGTACCCATTTATACACCTGGGTGAAGAGGAGCAACATGGGGTAAGTTTTTTGCTCAGAAAAATTTCCGTGACTCTGGCGGGATTTGAACCCAGGATCCCTCGATCCCAAAGCCCGCGTCTTACCATTTGACCACGGCGCCCCACTGTATTAGGGTCTATGTTCATGTATATTCACTAAAAGTTCTTTTACACGAGCAATCTGATTGTATTTTTTTTTTACACATGAGCAGTCTGATCTTAGCCTTCACTGCCTGTTGTCTACTCAAGTTTTGTGGAAAAAAACTTGAGATAAAATCATTGAAATGTCTCTTTAATTGGCAATTCAATAGAAATAAAATTTAAGATCAGCAGGACAAGGGTTAACATAGGTAAAACTGACAAAAGTTACCTTGAACCCTGTGAGAACTCTTCACCTTCCCTCATGTCAAAAAGTAGGTAGGGAACAAAGTTAAACTTGCTGATGGGAGTTTCTGATCTACAGTACCCAATTATTGTGGCAAAAATTTGACATAAACTCATTGAAATACCTCTTTAATTGGCAATTTATTAGAAATAATTTAAGATCAGCAGGACAATGGTTACCATGGTAAAACTGACAAAAATTACCTCGAACCCTGTGAGAACTGCTCTTCACCTTCCCTCATGTCAAAAAGTAGGTAGGGAACCAGATTTAACTTGATGATAGGAGTTTCTGACCTGTAATCAAAACACATTCATCAACCCATTACCAGATGGCAAAATTTTAGACTTATCTACTTTGAAAGATGTTGGAGAAATTTCAAGTGAACGGAATTTGACGCTTTTTGGTATTTCTGGTAGAAAACATTGTGGGAGATGAAGAAATTACCTGTCACAAGCATTTTTTTCCATGTCCTACAATGTTTTTCCGAAGCATTTATTTTTGGCGGCATCAAAAAATGTCTTTATGTGGGAATGGGTTAACCATTGACCAGATTACAAGAGGACCATGATGGTCCTTAATCGCTCACCTGAACCAATATAGAAAGAAAGTCACAATGTTGTATTAAGTTCAAGAGCACATAACTTAAGATGTGAGATTATGATCCAGCTGAAAACTGCTTTCATAATCTTGAATGATCAATATTTGTGGCTGTTACAGTGAAAACAAAGTGGAAGAAAACAACACAGTCAAGGGCACATACCTCTGTTCTAATAAAAGTATTCTCATCAACATTATGTCCAATTTTTTTTTGGATTGGTCAATATATTGTTAGAGGGAAAATAAAGTCGAAAACTGTATTTTGTGAAATTCAAGGGCCAATAACTCTAGTCAAATCAAGCTGAAAGTTTCACTCATCCAGGATCTTATGGCCACCAACATTGTGGCCAAGTTTTGTCTTGATAAGTCAATAAATGTAGATGCTACAGTGTAAACAAAGTCGAAAACAGCAATTTTGTCAAATTCAAGGGCACATAATTCCAGACTTCCTACTTCAATCACACTGAAAATCCAAGTCAACCAAGATCTTATGGTTACCAACATTGTGGCAAAGTTTTGTCTTGATCGGTCAATATTTGTAGATGCTAGAGTGGTAACAAAGTCAAAACTAGCCATTTTTGACGTTCAAGGGCACATAACTCCAGATTTCCATGTCCGATCTGACAAAAAATTAAACTCATCTGAGAACTTATAGTTACCAACATTGTGGCAATGTTTTGTTTTGATCGGTCAATATTTGTAGATGCTAGAGTGGTAACAAAGTCAAAACTAGCCATTTTGGATGTTCAAGGGCACATAACTCCAGACTTCCTAGTCCGATCTGACTCAAAATCAAACTCGTCTGAGAACTTATAGTTACCAACATTGTTGCAAAGTTTTGTTTTGATCGGTCAATATTTGTAGATGATAGAGAGGTAACGAAGTCAAAACTAGCCATTTTTGATGTTCAAGGGCACATTACTCCAGACTTCCTAGTCCGATCTGACTCAAAATCGAACTCATCCAAGAACTTATGGTCATACATATTTTGACCAAGTTTGATTATGATTGGTTAGTATTTGTAGATGCTAGAGTGGTAACAAAGTCAAAACTAGCCATTTTTGACGTTCAAGGGCACATAACTCCAGACTTCCTGGTCCGATCTGACTCAAAATCGAACTCATCCGAGAACTTATGGTCATCCATATGTTGACCAAGTTTGGTTAAGATTGGTCAATATTTGTAGATGCTAGAGTGGTAACAAAGTCAAAACTAGCCATTTTTGACGTTCAAGGGCACATAACTCCAGACTTCCTGGTCCGATCTGACCCAAAATCGAACTCATCCGAGAACTTATGGTCATACATGTTTTGACCAAGTTTGGTTAAGATTGGTCAATATTTGTGGGTGCTAGAGTGGTAACAACAAAATGTGAACAGACGGACGGACGGACAGACGGACAGACAGACGGACGCTGACAGACAAAAAGCGACCACAATAGCTCACCTTGAGCACTTCGTGCTCAGGTGAGCTAATAACAATGTAATGTTAACATTTTGAAAAACAAGATGTGTTTGTGAAACACAAATGCCCCCGAAATGGCCATTTTTCTAAAATGTTAAGTTTTCGTGGAGTAAAGGGTTATTAAGGGTTAAAGGATGACCTTGAGGAAGGTCAAATTGCATGGAACAGATAGATATCATTGAAAGGAAGTTGCATACCAAATTTGAGCTTTGTATGTCAAACACTTTTTGAGAAAAGGCAAAGGTTAAGTTTTCGGAGTAAAAGGTTAAGTTTTTGTAGAGTAAAGGGTTGATAAGGGTTAACTGATGACCTTGAGGAAGGTCAAATTGCATGGAACAGATAGATATTATTGAAAGGAAGTTGCATACCAAATTTGAGCTTTGTATGTCAAATACTTTTGGAGAAAAGGCAAAGGTTAAGTTTTTGGACAGACGGACGGAGACGGACGGACGCACTGACAGACAGACAGACGGACACGAGTAAAACAATATGCCCCCGATCTCTCGATACGGGGGCATAACAAGAAAATGCTGGTTAACAGCATTTTATATATATTCTCTAAATGTTTTCCAAAGACTTCTATTTGAAAATTAAGTATTGTTTGGAAATTGACTCTGAAAATAACTACAAATCTATCACTAAAAGTGATGAAAATACCCCTACCACCTCCTTTGTTTGGACAAGTGTTTTTGTCGAATCAGGGGCCATAACTAAGAAATTGTCAATCCCATTTTCTTGAAGTTTGTGTCCTAATGCACACTTGTACCAAGTATGAAGCAAATCAGATGATAAATATAGTTGTCCGGACAAGCATTTTTCGTCAAATCAGGGTCCATAACTCAGTTAGTATCTGTCTGACTTTTGAGAAATGTGCGTCTGGCACATCTACAGGTCCTAATGCACACTTGTGCCAAATATGAAGCGAATCGTACGGTAACTGTAGGAGGATTTATCCGGACAAGCATTTTTTCATCAAATCAGGGGCCATAACTCTAAAAGTATCGGTCAGATTTTCGTGAAAATTGCGTCTTGCATATCTACAGGTCCTTGTGCACACTTGTACCAAGTATGAAGCAAATCGGACAGTAACTGTAGGAGTTGTTCAGACAAGCATTGTTTTTGTCAAATCAGGGGCCATAACTCCAAAAGTATCTGTCTGATTTTGTGAAATCATAAGATATGTGCATCTTGCACATCTGCTTGTCCTAATGCACACTTGTGCCAAGTATGAAGCAAATCGGACACTAACTGTAGATGTTGTCTGGACAAGCATTTTTCGTCAAAACAGGAGCCTTAACTCCAATGGTATCAGTCTGATTTTCATGAAATTTACGTCTTACATAATATTATCTACAGGTCACAATAAACACTTGTGCCAAGTATGAACTAAATCGGTTGATAAGTGTAGGAGTTGTCCAGACAAGCTTTTGGCGACAGACTGCCCGACCAACCAACCGCAGGACCGACAGGCTGATTCCAGTATACCCCTTCAAAACTTGTTGGGGTATAATGATACCTAACTAAATCAAGAGCTTTTCATTATTAAGAATACACACAAACGAGTGCCTGTATGTGATTCTATTTTGTTTATCTATTCATAAATCAAATAATCAGGCACACAACAACAAATCTTAAAAGATATTCTGTGGAAATTATTGGACAAGTAGAGCTGACAAGAATTCACTAATCGACAAAAGAATGTGCAACCTAGGTGGTGACAGAATATGGGCTCTGACCTATAATAAATTTATTACTTAACTAATTTATTACTAGGAAGATAATAGGGTTAGGGCTATCTGTACTGTATTTAAAATGGCTGTCTAGTCTTTGGAATAGCTATATGTTTAGCTGATGCAAATGACTAAATGGGGTGTTAGTAATTGTACAAATTGTGAACAATCTACCACAGAAAAGATTGAGGCAAAAGGAGAAAATGCTGGTCATCAGCATTTTCTTCTTTTGCTTTAAAGTTTTCCCAAACATTTTCAATTGGGGATGTCAAAATAAGGTCTCGTTTAAGAAAGGATTAAATGATATTAATGAACCCCCATACTTACTTCAATCTTCCTTCGTAAATGTAGTTATTGGGAAAACTGGCGATCTCTCTATCCATCCTATATTGTGTATCTAGGAAGATGATTGGGTTGGGGCTATCTGTACTGTATCTAAAATGGCTGTCTAGTCTTTGGAATAATGACATGTTTAGTTTGTGGTCCTGAGCAAGCTGAAAGAAGACGGGGGTCACATGTCAACAGAAGTTTTTTCATTCAGAGCTACAGATAAGAGGAGGTAATTGATTGATTGGTTGATTGTACAACAGAGGGGGTAAAGGCTTTAACCCATTACCAAACGAAAAAATTTTAAGGTGGTCCAAACTGAAACATGATGCAGATGACAATTTCAAGTGAATGGAATTTTTAACTTTTAGGTCTTTTTGTATGGAAAACATTATGGGAAATGAAAAAATTGCTTGTCACAAGCAATTTCTTCATTTTCCACGATGTTTTCCATGATCACCACAGTTAAAAAGAGTCATTGTGTGGTAATGGGTTAAAGAAAAAGAAAGATATGACTACTTCTTATTGAACCCCATGTTATGGGTACTCATTGTAATCGTCTCTGCAAAACAATTCGAATGAAAACTCACAACATAAAATTTGAATTTAAAATAACAAATCTATAATGTCTTTACCCCCTCTTATCTGATGCTCCGTAATCATTCATATTATTAATGTTTATTTGAGTTATAAATTTCATTCCTTTAAACAATCATTACTGGGCATTGCTTGAAAACAACAGAAAAATGCAGTCTTTCTGAAAAAAAAATCGCTTGAGCAAAACAATGATATGACTTCACTTGATCTGGCTTGAATCACTTTACAGTATTCTTTCACCCCATTTGCAACTTATCATTTTCCATCCCATTAGCAGCATAACAATTTTCTACATCTAACAATTTTAAAATGTTAAGATCTTATAGAAAAATTAAGCCAAACATAAATATGTAAGTATTTATAAAATTCTATTACCTGTGACAAAACAGTAGGACAAAGTTGTTCTGGGTCACCCACCAAGACCAGCTTGGACACACCATATTGTAGAGGAATCAAAGTGTCAACTTCAATAGCTTGTGTGGCCTGAAAATGGTAAACGTATACAATGAAATCTAGAAAAAGCGCCTTTATAGAAGTTGGGACCACCATGCACATATCTAGATCAGCCTGTGCTTAACCCTTGCCCAAACGACAAATTTTCAGGGTGGTCCAATTTGAAAGCAGCTGCAGACGACAAACTGGATGTTGATAAAGATAGCATTTGTGTAAAATATAGCATGGAAAATGTTGAGACAAAAGGAGAAAATGCTGGTTATCAGCATTTTCTTTTTTTGTCTCAATATTTTCCCAAGCCTATTCTATTGCAGACGTCAAAACCAGGTCTTTTTGGGGAAAGGGTTAAATGAAATTTCATCAAAATACAAGCTGACAAAACAGTAGGACAAAGTTGTTCCGGATCACCCACCAAGACCAGCTTGGACACACCGTATTGTAGGGGAATCAAGGTGTCAACTTCAATAGCTTGTGTGGCCTGAAAATGGTAAATGTATGAGACGAGATCTAGAAAAAGCACCTTTATAGAAGTTGGGACCACCATGCACATATCTAGATCAGCCTGTGCTTAACCCTTTCCCAAACGACAAATTTTCAGGGTGGTCCAATTTGAAAGCAGCTGCAGACGACAAACTGGATGTTGATAAAGAGAGCATTTGTGTAAAATATAGCATGGAAAATGTTGAGACAAAAGGAGAAAATGCTGGTTATCAGCATTTTCTTCTTTTGTCTCAATATTTTCCCAAGCCTATTCTATTGCAGACGTCAAAACCAGGTCTTTTTTGGGAAAGGGTTAAATGAAATTTCATCAAAATACAAGCTGACAAAACAGTAGAAGAAAGTTGTTCCGGATCACCCACCAAGACCAGCTTGGACACACCAAATTGTAGAGGAATCAAGGTTTCAACTTCAATAGCTTGTGTGGCCTGAAAATGGTAAACATATACAATTCAACTTTTTCCAAAACTGCTAAAGTTTCAATTTGAAAGCTGCTGCAGCCAATACAAGAGCTGTCCGAAGACAGCGCGCTCGACTTTCTAAGTTGCTTAGTATAAAGAGGGCATAGCTCCAAATATAGTGGAGCCAGGGTCATGGGCCCTCGTAGTAAGGTAGAGGGTGCGATGGTGAATAAGTATTCCAAGTTTTGGTTGAATCCCTTTGATAGTATGGAAGTTATTGATGTTTGAAAAAAATTTAACCTTTGTTGCAACGCCAACACCAACGCCGACACACGGGTGACAGTATAAGCTCTCATTTTCTTCGAAAAGTCGAGCTAAAAATGGATGTTGATAGCATTAGATTTGTGTGTAATAGAGCTGAGAAAATATTGAGGCAAAAGGAGAAAATACTAAATATCAGCATTTTCTTCTTTTGTGTCAATGTTTTCCACAGCCTTTACAATGGGGGACGTCAAAACCAGGTCTTGTTTTGAGAAAGGATTAATTCTAGTTTTCAAAATCAACAACAGTTCATCATTTCAAACAATGTTTGTAAAACATGTATGCCCCCTTAAAGGTCCACCTTTGATTTATTCACAAAATTCACAAACAAATGAAGTGGTCCAGGTCAATCTTCAACCGGATACATAAATGATCTATTCCCTATCCGTTTTCTACTCCATCACACAAAAATATTTTTGACGTGCAAAAAAATTCAAGTAAGAAGCCAAACTGATGCAGATCAAGCTCGATCACCCGTACCACTCCTGATAGACTCCTTTCAATTATCCTTTTAATCCGTACCTGCAGAACACTTCCGGTGGCAAACAATGGGTCTATAGGAAATTAACATTGTATACACAGAGATACGGTTTCAGAATTATTACTTATAATAGCATCAAATCAACATTATCAAAACGAGGCTTCCAAAAATGCGGGTAAACCAATGACGGCACATGTGCATTGCATGCATACAGCGATATAGCAAAGTTTTAAGTGGAACAAAAACTATAAAATTGAACGAATTCGTTAATAGCCTGTAAGATGGTTATTTTATTGGACTTACAGTCAACCTTTCCCCGTTTAAAAATTTTGCCTTTTGCCTCTAAGGATGACTTCCAGTGGCTGTTATTTGTGAGGGGGGATCTTAGAGCAAACTTGTCTATTACCCAAGCAGACCAACCTCAATCAGTACTTGCTTGCTTGATTGGGCTTTAATGAGTTGATTTGATTGGCAATAAGAACCTAGCATTAACCCATTCCAACACATTAACTCCTTTTGAGTCCCCTAAAGAAAAAGGCTTTGGAAAACATCGTGAACAAGATGTGTTGGTGGAACACAAATGCCCCCGAAATGGCCATTTTTGTAAAAAGTTCAGTTTTCGTAGAGTAAAGGGTTACTAAGGGTTAACGGATGACCTTGAGGAAAGTCAAATTGCATGGAACAGATAGATATCATTGAAATGAAGTTGTATACCAAATTTGAGCTTTGTATGTCAAATTCTTTTGGAGAAAAGGCAAATATTAAGTTTTCGGACAGACAGACAGACAGACAGACAGACAGACAGATAGACTGACATGAGTAAAAAATTATGCCACCGATCTCTCGCTAAGGCATAAAAATTAAGAAATTGCTTGTGACAAGCACTTTTTTTCATTTCCCACAATATTTTCTACTCCAAAAGAACAAAATTTGTTTAATTTTATTAGCTTAAAATTGTTGTCTGCAACATCTTTCAATTTAGACCAGACTAAAATTTTGTCGTTTGGTAATGGGTTAATGAAATATCTGCAATTTCTGAGATTATACTGACCTCATCTACAATAACACAGTCAAAGGTGTTCTTCTGTGAAAGGAAAGTTTTCAGCAGATTACTTCCCATGCTGCTCAATGTGCCAGCTATTACATGGGCTCCATTCAATATCTCTGATTTGGCGCGCTTTTCTTGACCTGGATTCACCTGGTTTGAAAATTGAAAAAGATCAATTTTTAACCCTTTCTCACGGGCGGCAATCACATGACTTTGTTATGAAATGCTCTCCTGATTTTTGTAAACAAAAACACTTGGTAAGTACACATTCTTCTCAAATTTTAAATCAAATACTTAACACTCAATTTTGAGATATGTGCTATTTGATACGTCATTATCTTATAGTCCGTGAGCCAGAAACATGTTTGCTCCCCCCTCCACCCCCCCCCCGGGGGAATTTTGTAGACATAGTTTTTCATAAAGTACAATATCTAAGAAACATTTTGAGCATTGTTTGCACTCTGGCCGTTGGGGCTTTTGGCTGTAACCCTTATCTAAAACCCTTAACCCTATCATTTTTTTCATTCAAATTTACAATACTTATTTGGTCATATTTTCATTGAATATTATCCTACAGATGTCTAAATGGTATCAAATGAAAGCTTAGGACTTGCTCTTTCATTTGAAATTATTTTATGCAAATTAGCTCATTTGCATATTCATGAATATTAATGATTTCCCTTAAAATTTCCATTTTTTGGCGAAAATTTGATAAATACTTTCTTAAAAAAGGCATTTTTGTCCAGGGGGAATTTTGTAAACATAGTTTATCAGTAAGAACATTCTATTAGAAACATTTTGAGCCTTGTTTGCACTCTGGCGGTTGGGGCTTTTCGGCGTGACCCTTATCTAAACCCTTAACCCTACCAAATTGTTCAATCAAATTTTGAAACTGAATTTGGTCATATCTTGGTTGAATATTTACACACAGATGTCAGAATGGTATCAAATGAAAGCTTATGACCTGCTCTTTCATTTTAAGATATGTTATGCAAATTAGCTCATTTACATATTCATGAATATTAATTATTTTTCCTAAAATTGCGATTTTCGACCAAAATCTGGTAAATACTTTCCAAAACAAGACATTTTTGTGCAGGGGAATTGTGTAAACATAACTTATCTTAAAGAAAATCATATTAGAAACATTTTGAGCGAGGTTTGCACTTTGGCTGTTGGGGCATTCGGCCAAAACCCTTATCTAAACCCTTAACCCTATAAAATTGTTCAGTCATTTCAAAACGTTTTTAATCATATCTTGGTTGAATATTGACCTACAGATGTAAGAATGCTATTAAATGAAATCTTATGACCATCCCAATAATTTACCATAAATTTTATGCAAATTATCTCATTTGCATATTCATGAATATTAATGACATTACTTAAAACTGTGACCTTTTTAGCGGGTATTTGGTAAATACTTTCAAAAACTTTGTGTTTCTGCTTAAGGGGAATCATGTAAACATAGTTTATCTTAAAGAACATTTTATTAGAAACATTTTGAGCAATGTTTGCATTCTGGCGGTTGGGGCTTTTCGCCGTGACCCTTATCTAAACCCTTAACCCCATCAAATTTTTCATTTGAATTTTCAAAACGGTTTTGGTCATAGCTTGATTGAATATTGACCTACAGATGTAAGAATGGTATCAAATGAAAGCTAATGACTTTTTCTTTAATTTGCAGTTATTTTATGCAAATTGGCTCATTTGCATATGCATGTATATTAATGATTTATCTATAATTTGTGATTGTTTCTAAGTTAAATACCTACCAAAATTTTGGATTTTTTTCTTTCTTGTGAGTTTTTAACCATCTGATATCCATGTTCACTCTTTTAACAACATCTAAGCCTTGTTTGAGATCTATTTGGTGTTTTGTTTAGAAGTAACTGCGATTTTAAAGTGTGCAACCCATCATATTTTGTTCCTAAAAATCTTATTATCAATGTAAGTATTTAGTTTCCATATGATTTTTTTAATCTTTATTGTTTAAGTGCAAATAAGTTTAATTGGTTCCATGTATTGTACTGGTGTTATTGCTTATATCTAGTTTAGTTGACAGAATGTTATCCTCTGAGGAATCCAAAATTGCCGCAAAATAGGACTTTGAACATAAACATTTTATCAAATGCCATATAATGATACAAAAGGTGTCTAACCTGTGGGACTTTATTCTAGTACACATACAGGGGTCTTGCTACCAATTATTGTTTGGGGCCAGGGGCCAGTGAAATTGGGAAAAATAGCAACGTCTTTACCTAAATTGGGAAAAATTAAAACAAGTTTGTATTCATACTGTCACTCAGTTTCAGCATCAAATTAGACTGTAGTGTTGTAAAATGCTTCTGTACATACTCTTGTTTAAGAATCTACTCTAAAATTGACTTCAAAATGTTTGTAAATGAAGATGAGGTTTTAACATGGGGCCTTCTGGGTCCTCATTGGGAATTTTCACCAGAGAATTGGGAAAAAAAGATGCTTTTTGCCATTGGGAATGGGGCCGAATAACGGCCCCAAATTTTGGCAAACGAGACCCCTGACATATAAAATTAATTATTTCAATTATTTTTGTAATTTTTATGGCTGAATAGAGATCCTGGAATGTAGACAAATTGCATACATATAGCAGGATAACATTGTTAAGCAATTGTCAAGTCCCTTTTATTGCCATTCACATGGAGAAAACAGCATGATTTTGTTCAATCTGGAGAGCCCATCCTTGTGTATTCCTCGTAGCCAAGTCAATTTGTTGGCCGTAAGTGTATTTGATATGTAGCCGACTGATCAGGGCCACTGGTGTTACCATTATTTTATGCTCTATTGAGGTATTTGAACTTCAGATAATTTAAGCTTGGGGTGCCATATGTAAAGCCTATGTATCAGATGCATAAATCAAGAAATGTACTCGCTGTACGTATGTAGCTAGAGTACAGACAATAACCGATTGAGATCAAAAGATTATTGCAGTTATTTACAATGCATTTATTTGTCTGTATCAGATCAGAACAGAATATGTGAACTGTGAACTGATCCATACAACCGACAGCCCATGCTGAATGTACATTCAAATTCTTCCGAACCTGTACATATGTCTTATATGTGATTTCAGCATAGTATAACCTCACAATGGATTGAAAATAGTTCCATTGCGATACATAGACAATATCTTTCAATATGGCATATGTTTTCAAGGATGACATTAGATAGCCATAGATATTTTCAGTTCAATTCTTTCCTGATATTTAAATGCTGCAACTAAAACCTGGTTTAGATCCGCATATAAAATCCCATATTAAGACACTTACTTTTTGCACTGTTTTAGGACAAATTGACCAAAAATGATTAACATCACACTTGGTGACAATCTTGGAATTACTTACACTCTAGGAGTTTGGCTAGGTTATCATAATGGAAACCAACATAGATCAACACTAGAATGTCTATTTAATGCAAAAAATCATCAGCATTTATTGTACTAAACATAACAGGGTTACTATGTACTTAACATTACAGGGTTACTATATAACCTATACTTTAGCACTGTCAAATGGAATACATTTTATGGATTTTCTACAATAAATGTGGTTTTATCCCAAACAATTAAAGAATCAATAATATTCATGAATAAGAAAATGAGCAAATTGCCAATATACAAGCAGTTCACTAGATTTCATTTGATACCATTATGACGTTTGTATGTCAATTTTTGATCAAGATATGACCAAAAACATATTGAAAATTTTAATGAACAATTTGATAGGGTTAAGGGTTTAGATAAGGGGTTTTGCCAAAAGCTCCGACAACCACAGTGCAAACATCGCTTAAAATGTTATTTATAAAATGTTCCTTAAGATAAATCATGTTTGCATAATTCCCCCTTCAGGAACAAAAACGCCTTGTTTCTGAAAGTATTTTCTGAAAGTATTTAACAGGTTTTCGCTGAAAAATCACAATTTTAAGGAAAATCATTAATTCTCTTGAATATGAAAATGAACTAATTTGCATAGAAAATAATAGCACATGAAAGAGTCATCCATAAGCTTTCATTTGATACCGTAGTGACATCTGTAGGTCAATATTCAATCAAGCTATGACCAAAAACGTTTTGAAAATTCAAATGAAAAATTTGATGGGGGTCTTGGCGAAAAGCCCCAACCGCCAGATTGCAAACATTGCTCAAAATGTTTCTAATAAAATGTTCTTTCAGATAAACTATGTTTACATGATTCCCCTTGAGCACAAACACAATGTTTTTGAAAGTATTTACCAGATACCCGCTAAAAAGGTCACAGTTTTAAGTAATGTCATTAATATTCATGAATATGCAAATGAGATAATTTGCATAAAATCTATAACAAATTATTGGGACAGTCATAAGCTTTCATTTGACACCATTCTTACATCTGTAGGTCAATAATCAACCAAGATATGATAAAAAACGTTTTGAAATGACTAAACAATTTTATAGGGTTAAGGGTTTTGGCCAAATGCCCCAACAGCCAAAGTGCAAACATCGCTCAAAATGTTTCTTACATGATTTTCTTTAAGATTTACTATGTTTACACAATTCCCCTGCACAAAAATGTCTCGTTTTGGAAAGTATTTACCAGATTTTGGTCGAAAATCACAATTTTAGGAAAAATAATTAATATTCATGAATATGCAAATGAGCTAATTTGCATAACATATCTTAAAATGAAAGAGCAAGCCATAAGCTTTCATTTGATACCATTCTGACATCTGTGTGTAAATATTCAACCAAGATATGACCAAATTCATTTTCAAAATTTGAATGAACAATTTGGTAGGGTTAAGGGTTTAGATAAGGGTTACGCCGAAAAGCCCCAACCGCCAGAGTGCAAACAAGGCTCAAAATGTTTCTAATAAAATGTTCTTACTGACAAACCATGTTTACAAAATTCCCCCTGGACAGAAACGACATGTTTTGGAAATTATTAACCAAATTTTAATCAAAAATTGACAATTTTAAGGAAAATCATTAATATTCATGAATATGCAAATGAGCTAATTTGCATAAAATAACTTCAAATGAAAAAACAAGTCATAATCTTTCATTTGATACCATATTGACATATGTAGGTCAAAATTCAATGAATATATGACCAAATAAATGTTTGTATATTTGAATAAAAAATTTAAAAGGGTTAAGGGTTTTAGATAAGGGTTACAGCCAAAAGCCCCAACGGCCAGAGTGCAAACAACGCTCATCTTGTAGCATTTGGTATAAGCTTTCAGAAAATAATACCATTCAAAATTCCCCCTGGGGTGGGAGCAGGGGTTATTGGTGGCTCAAGGTCTATTAACCCCTTCCCAAACAAGACCTGGTTTTGACGTCCCTGATAGAAAAGGGTTGGGAAAACATTGAGACAAAACAAGAGGCCCAAGAGGGCCTGAATCGCTCCACAGGCTTAAAAGTGGAATTATTATCTCATGATTTCTTGTAAGCCTTACACAGCCAAATCTTGAAATTTGTGAATATATTTTGAAGAGAGACTCAAAGAACATTCTTGCAAAGTCTGGTTCAAATTGGCACAATGGTTGATTTTTAAAGAATTTTCTTATGATTACTCTAAGTCTGATAAGCCCCTTTCTCCCTGCCATGGCCACATTTTTTGACAAATGTAAAAATTTGTGAACAAATTTTAAAAAGAATGACTCAAGGCACATTCCTGCAAAGTTTGGTTCAATTGGGCACACTGGCTGATTTTTAAAGAATTTTCTTATGATTTCTTCAAGTCCGATAAGCCCCTTCTTTCCTGCCACGCCAACCTTTTTTGACAAATGTAAAAATTTGTGAATAAATTTTGAAAAGAGAAACTCAAAGAACATTCCTGCAAAGTCTGGTTTAAATTGGCCCATTGGTTGATTTTTAAAGAATTTTCTTATGATTTCTTTAAGTCTGATGAGCCCCTTTCTCCCTGCCACGGCCACATTTTTTTAATGTTAAAGTTTGTGAACAAATTTTGAAAAGAATGACTCAAGGCACATTCCTGCCAGGTTTGGTTCAAATTGGCCCATTGGTTGATTTTTTAAGAATTTTCTAATGATTTCTCGAAGTCTGATAAGCCCCTTTCTCCCTGCCACGGCCACACTTTTTGACAAATGTAAAAATTTGTGAACAAATTTTGAAAAGAATGGCTCAAGGCATATTCCTGCCAGGTTTAATTCAAATTGGCCAAATGGTTGATTTTTAAAGAATTTTCTTATGATTTCTCTAAGTCTGACAAGCCCCGCCCTGCCACGGCCACATTTTTTGAAGAATCAAAAATTCGCAAATAAATTTTGAAAAGGGTCCTTCAAGGAACATTCCTGCCAAGTTTTGTCAAAATTGGCCCACTGGTATAAGAGGAGATGTTTTAAGAAAAAGTTAACGGACGGACGCACGCACGGACGGACGCACGACGGACACAACGCCATGACAATAGCTCGCTGGCCTTTGGCCAGTGGAGCTAACAAGTAACTGCTGATAATCAGCAGTTTCTCCTTTTGTCTCAATATTTTCTGAGCTTAGTCATACACAAAACTTATCTTTATCAACATTCATTTTGTCGTCTGCAACATCTTTCATGTTGGATTACCCACAATTTTATCGTTTGGGAATGGGTTAAAGGTTGAGCATAGTCATAGAACAATGCTAAGTTTTAACATTCAAACAGACAAACTGACCACGGTGGATAACGAGATAAAGTGCACGGAATGCGCCTTTGAGAGGGCTATTCCCGGCTCTTACTCACTCTGCTCCAAATCCAGTGGTTTCTTCAAACATTCAAGCCAAAGTGTTTGTAAGTGCAAAACGAAAGTGGGAAGCGTTCACGTGCAACGAAAAAAACTTTCGCTTGAATGTTTGAAGAAGCCAGGGGATTCGGAGCAGAGTGAGTTACAAACGGGAAAAGTCCTCTCAAATGCGCGTTCCCTTTACTTTATCTCGTCAAAATCAATAGAGTATAAGCTGAGAAATTAAACAAAACATACCTTGAAGCGGACAATTTTTTCGGTGTTAACGCTTCCCAAATGTCTTGTGGGTTATCTACCGTGCTGACCATGGTAAAACAATATGCCAAAAGTCATTTGATGGCACAGCAGGGAATCATATCAATGCTTTTCAATAGAAACCTAGTAACTGCTGCTTGTTTAAGTCTGCAGTTAATAGGTTTTCATTTTTAAGCGACAACAACAATTGCAGAAAATCTTCAATATTTCTGTTTTAAAATATATGGCAGATTTGAGAATGTATTGAAAAAAAGAAGATGTAAATATGTTGTGGATTTCCTGAATGTAGAGCTTCACTTTTCATTGATTTAACACTTTCCCAAATGATAAATTTTCAGGGTGATCAAAATTGAAAGCTGCTACAGACAACAAAATCAAGATTGAAAACGACTGGATTTGTGTAAAATATAGGATAGAAAAATATTGAGGCAAATGGAGAAACTGCTGGTTATCAGCAGTTTCTTCTTTTGCCTCAATGTTTTCCCAAGTCTATTCTATTAAGGACGTCAAAACAAGAGGTGCCTTCTTCAGAGCGAGATTTCTTGAGATATCTCAAGATTTCTTAAGATATTTTAGGATAAAGCTTTCTTTAGAGCAAGATTTTTAAGACGGTCAATGGGAGGCGCCATTACCCTTTACTTCGTGCGGAACCCCTCGGTCAACTCTGTACAAACAATATAAAAGAGATTTGACCGAGTTGTTCCGAACACTCCATAATTCATAAACTGCGGTGTTCCGAATGCTCCATACTTCATACATATGAATATGGAGCATTCGAAACAGCTCGGTCAAAGTCTCGGTCTTAAAAACGCTTTATCCAAAACACCTTAAGAAATCTTAAAAAATCTCGCTCTAAAGAACGCGCCTCTGGTCTTATTTGGGAAAGGGTTTTAACAAGTATATACTTGCCCTGTCAGTTAAGAATTGGGCTTCAAGATTTTCCTTGTCTTTTTGTAGTTTACGCAAGTCAGTGCTCCACTTTTTTCTCTAAAACAGAGAAGAAACAGGTTTAAATGTGAAAGTATACAATTGTGAATAGCAATTTCTTCATTTTGCACATTGCTTTCTGCACAAAAAGGCCAAAAAAGTAAATGCCATTAAATTCAAATTGTAGTCTGCAATATCTTTGAATTTAGACCAATCTAAAATTTTGCTGTCTGGCTTAAAGTGGCCGAATGCGAATCCAAATAATGCATGTAGTCATACATAAGATAGTGACATACAATAGTAACATGTACATAAAAAGCGACATACATGTTTCTGAAAGAAAATAGAAAGTTAGCTCCGTTACATTTATGTGATAAACAGTGCAAACTTTCGCATCAGTTTGTCATCAAACAAGAGTAAAGCATGAAAATCTATCATGCCTTACTTTACTTAGATGACATGCTTCAGATGTAGCCGAATAATAATTCAGTCATAATTTCAAGAACTCGTTATCTCTTTCCCAAACGACAAAATTTTAGGATGATCCAATTTGAAAGCTGCTGCAGACGACAAAATTGATGATAATAAAGACATGATTTGTGTATAATATGGCACAGAAAATATTGAGACGAAAGGAGAAACTGCTGATTATCAGCAGTTTCTTCTTTTGTTTCAATGTTTTCCCAAGCATGTTCTATCAGGGACGTCAAAACCAGGTCTTATTTGGGAAAGGGTTAATACACTGTGTTCTACGATCTGTTAATAACCCAATCCCACATAGTGACACTTTTAGACGCCCCACAAGAAATGGCTTTGGAAAACATTGTGGACAATGAAGAAATTGCTTGTGACAAGCAATTTCTTCATTTCCCACAATGTTTTCTACTCCAAAAGACCAAACAATTTTGAATTTCATTCAATTGAAATTGCCGTCCACAACATGTTTGAAGTTAGACCAGTCTGAAATTAAGCTTTTTGGTAATGAGTTAATGTATGTTAAATTGTCAAATATGAATGTAACTTGAATAAAGGTCAGTACCGTGTGAAACAAAACTAGAAATATATCCAAAGTAATTCTTTTCCCTCACCTTAAACTCATCCTTTGTAGATTTGATGTTTTCTTTGATGGCAGCTATCTTTTTGTCGAGAGTATTTCTCTCGGCCAGCAAACTTTGGGGTACGTCTGTAATTAGAGAAAACTCAAATGTAATATAAACAAGAGATGTTTGTAAAACATATATGCCCCCTCAAGGGCCTACATTTGATGTAGGTCAAAGTCAAAGGTCAAGTTAACAAGGTCCAAGGTCATGGTCAAATATGAAAGGTCTTGGTAGGAGGTGTCTATGTGTGAAATATCAAAGCTGTATATGTAAAAGTAAAATGAAACATAGGCCAGGTTAAAGTTTTTAAAAGTAGGCCAAATGCCAAGGTCAAGGTCATGGTCAAATATGAAAGGTCTTGGTTGGAGGTGTCCATGTGTGAAATATCAAGGCTGTAGGTGTAAAAGGACATGATATATATGCCTGGTTTCAGTCTTTTTAAAAGTAGGTCAAACTCCAAGGTCAAGGTTGCAATATTCAAGGTCATGGTCAAATTGGAAAGGTCTTGGTAGGTGGTGTCTATGTGTGAAATATCAAGGCTGTAGGTGTAATAGGACATAAGATAAAGGCTAGGTTAAAGATTTCTTAAAGTATGTAAAAATCAAAGGTCAAGGTCATACAGGCCAAGGTCATGGTCAAATGTGAAAAGTCTTGGTAGGAGGTGTCCATGTGTAAAATATTGAGACTGTATAGGTAGCAGGACATGAGATATAGGCCTAGTTTAAGTTTTTTAAAAGTAGGTCAAACTCCAAGGTCAAGGTCCAAGGTCATGGTCAAAAGTGAAATATCTTGGTTGGAAGTGACCACGTGTGAAATATCAAGGCTGTATATGTAAAATGACATGAAATATAGGCCATGTTAATGTATTATTAAAGTAGGTCAAACACCAAGGTCAAGGTCACAAGGTCATGGTCAAATGTGAAAGGTCTTGGTCGTAGGTGTCCATGTGTGAAATACCAAGGCTGTATGTGTAAAAGGACATGATATATCGGCTAGATTAAAGGTTTTTTTAAAGTAGGTCAAAGTTCAAGGTCAAAGTCACAAGGTCCAAGGTCATGGTCAAATGTGAAAGGTCTTGGTAAGAAGTGTCCATGTGTGAAATACCAAGGCTGTATGTTTAATAGCACATAAGATATAGGCCCAGTTTAATTTTTTTAAAAGTAGGTCAAACTCCAAGGTCAATGCCACATGGTCCAAGGTCATAGTCGTATGTGATAGGTCTTGGTCGGAGGTTTCCATGTGTAAAAATATCAAGGCTGTATGTGTAAAAGGACATGATATATCAGCCAGGTTAAAGTTTTTTAAAAGTAGGTCAAACTCCAAGGTCAAAGTCACAGAGTCCAAGGTCATGGTCAATTGTGAAAGGTCTTGGTAAGATGTGTCCATGTGTGAAATATAAAGGCTGTATTTGTAAAAGGTCATGAGATATATGCCGGGTTTAATATTTTTTAAAGTAGGTCAAACTCCAAGGTCAAGGTCACAAGGTCCAAGGTCATGGTTAAATCTGAATGATGTTGATAGGAGGTATCTATGTGTGAGATATCAAGGCTGTATGTGTTAAAGGACATGAGATATAGGCAAGGTTAAGAATTAAGTGTAAAAATCAACAAAGGGCAATAACTCCAAGAATTTGATTGGCAGAGTTACGGTTCTTGTGCAATGCACCTCTCCACAATGAAATCTATTCACCTGTAACGTTTCATGATTCTACCATACATATGTTTTGAGTTGTGCTCCGGACAAGAATCAAGTTATAAACTCAACAAAGGGCAATAACTCCAAAAAATATGATCGGCAGAGTTACGGTTCTTGTGCACTGCACCTCTCCATAATGAGATCTATTCACTTGTAAAGTTTCATGATTCTACCTAACATAGTTTTTGAGTTATGCTCCGGACAAAAATCAAGTTTGAAAATCAACAAAGGGCAATAACTCAAAAAATTTGATCGGCAGAGTTACGGTTCTTCTGCACTGCACCTCTCCATAATGAGATCTATCTACCTGTGAAGTTTCATGATTCTACCTTTAATACTTTTTGAGTTATGCTCCGGACAAGGTTTGGTCTACGGACAGACCGACCGACCTACGGACCGACCTACGGACCGACCTACGGACCGACCGACCGACCGACCGACCTTCCGACCGACCGACACTTGCAAAACAATATACCCCCATTTTCTTCGAAAGGGGGCATAATGAAGGGTGAAAGCATTATCTAGGACAAAAAAAACAACAAGAGTTGTCCGCGGACAACGTAGCTGGCCTATACGTGAGCTTGTCACAAAAACAGCTAATTTTTCAAAAGTAGGTCAAACTCCAAGGTCAAGGTCACAAGGGTCATGAAAGGTCACAAATGAAAGGTCTTGGCAGGAGGTATCCATGTGTGAAATATCACGGCTCTATCTATAATAGAGAATGAGATATAGGTCAGGTTAAAGTTTTTTAAAAGTAGGTCAAACTCCAAGGTCAAGGTCACTAGGTCAAAGGTCATGGTCCCAAATGAAAGATCTTGCCCAGAAGTATCTAAGTGTGAAATATCAAAGCTATATCTCTAATAGTGCCTGAGATATTTACCAGGTTAAAGTTTTTCAAGTGAAGACGGGACGGGACGAGTCGCTGACACTAGGGCTGTGACATTAGCTCCCCGGACATAAAGTCCTGTCTCGCTAAAAATCATAGAGCTGGTACCAAATTTTTCAATTTTTGTTGAGAACAAGTTTTCCGTTTCCGTAAAAGATACTAGAAGCGCAAAAGGTAGGAAAGCTAAATTGATACTGACCTGAAATAGAAGGTCTAAATGAACTTTTGAGCTGTTTGCATTTTGACAAACTATCTTAACCCCACCCTTGATTGATTGATTGACTGATTGATTGAATGGAGTTTTACTACCCACTCAACAGCTAAGGTCATAAGGAGATGGGACCATTTATAGTCCCTTCAGAAAGACTGCAGAACCGATGCAATGAATCAAACCTGCAACCCTTTTGTTTCAAGTCCAGCATGTTACCATTGCACAAGATACGCCCTCAAATTGGACAAAGGTGATTCACACTGATAGAAGGAGAACAAAATGATGTAAAACAAGATGTGCTTGTGAATCATAAATCCCCTTTTAACCCTTTCCCAAACGACTAAATTTCAGGGTGATCCACTTCAAAAACTGCCACAAATGACAAAATGGGTGTTATTAAAGATAGGATTTGTGTAAAATATGGCACAGAAAATATTGAGACAAAAGGAGAAACTGCTGGTTATCAGCAGTTTCTTCTTTTGTTTCAACGTTTTCTAAAGCTTTTTTCTGTTAGGGCCGTCAAAACCAGGGACATAAGGGAAAGGGAATATGCAGTGGGGTATAAAATCTATGTTTTACTCACAATCCAAAAGTCTCCTCTGCACCAAGTTATCTAAACAATAACATTGAACATCAGAGTGAACACTGTGCTTCTTTCCTAATCTCACCAAATTCACCTTCGTCTTCTCAGCTAAAGAAGAAATATATTTGTGAACTTTAGGACATTTGAAATTTGATTTCTTGCACACTGGCCTCTTTGAACACCACAGAAAATTCAAAATGAAATCTCGGTCCCAAAAAAATTCATTCTTTATTCCATATTTTCAAGCACAGATAGCTTGCTCACTTCAGATCAAACTTTTAAACACATTTCCTGGTCCCCTGCCTTGATTTACTATATAATTCACTACACAAAGTCAAATAAAGGTTTTTCCGATAAAAACTAAACAGCTTCTATAGTTTGTTTTCACACATATCACCGGATAAACTGTTTGACAGCTTACTGATTATCAATTTAACCATTGCGTAAATATCAATTGTCGTGAAAAATACATGTTTTTAATTTCCATTTATTGGCTTTAAAGGGGGAATAACACTTAACATCTTGCAAATTTTCCGAGAACTTCGTACAAAAAAATAAATATATATTATTAAAATATGGTCTTTAAATTGCATATATGCCAAATCTTAGCTTTCTACCTTGTGTATTGGCTTAGATGTCGACGGATTTAAAACCCCATGATTTTTTGTCGGGGGGATAAAAATTATAATAATAAAACATATGGGGTTTTAAATCCGTCAACATCCTAGCCAATACACAAGATAGAAAGCTAAGATTTGGCATAGATGCAATTTAAAGGCCATATTTTCATAATATATATTTATTTTTTGCACGAAGTTCTCTGAAAAGTTGTAAGATGTTAAGTGTTATTCCCCCTTTAATTGTATGGTAATGGGGCCTAATTGCTACCTTTAATTGATTGGGTCTTCATTCTGACTTGAATTAAATTGTCAGACGACTTTCACCAAGCAAAACTAAGAATTGTATTCAACCTCACAGTGACCAACAATTTATAAATGTTTTGTGTTGTTTTGATCTTACCTGGATCTATATTTTGTTTATGAATCTTCCTCAGCAATTCATCTACAGCCGCATGTGAGGGAGCTGTCAAACATATACTACACTGCCCTTTCTTCTCCTGAAATAACCACAATCAAGTCTTTAATCAAACTAGCCCTTTCTTAAATGACAAAATTTCAGTGGGGTTCAATTTAAAAGCTGCTACAAATGACAAATTAAAAGTTGATAAGCATAGGACTCATGTATGTTATAGCTTTGAAAATATTTAGGCAAAGAAAGAAAATTATGAATATCGGAATTTTCTTCTTTTGCATCAATGTTTTCGCAAGCTTTTATTCTGTGTGTCAGCAGGTGTCAATGTTTGGGAAAAGGGTAAAGAAAAGATATGTTCGTGAAACATCAATGCCCCCATAACAGCTTTTTTATTAAAACTTTTTCTTGACATTTGACATTAGCCATTGACTATATATAGAAAAAGTTCTCGGGTTAAATGGGTCAAAATTCTTCCCCGAAAAAAGTTGATTGATTGCTTGATTTGGGTTTAATGCCCTTTTAGACTGCTATGGTCATATTGGGGCAGCTGGAGCACCTAACCATAGATTCCTGTCCTTTCTCATTCCAGTACTAATGCAACAAACTAACTGAGTCTAAAGCCGCTTGCCCACAAAGGTTAACAATATCAAACAATTGGTAGGAGACAATTTTGTCTGAAAATATATTTGCTGCAACCAGAGATCAACCCAAGGACCTCACGAGTAAGATACCAACTGCACCATGGCCGCCGCCCAAATAGTTGAAAAACAAAGTCTTTGCTAGATAATAATATCATTGCCTCAGAAACAATGTACAAAGTTTCAGTCGTAATTGCACTTACAACTTAAAACCAATACATTACTTCACCCTTTCCCAAACGACAAAAGTTTAGGATTTTCTAATTCAAAAGCTGCTACAGAACACAAAATAGATTTTGACAAAGCTAGAATTTGTGGTCAAAGTAGCCTCGAAAATATTGAGGCAAAAGGAGACAAGAGCCTTCATAGACGGATTATGCTCCCCGAATAAGTGTTTGTCACAAAATAAAAACTATCATACATTAAGCCCTCTTTTCCCACGACAGATTTTTTTGTACACACATTATTTATAGAATATGGTTTAGAACATCCTATTTATAATTTAAGTACAAAATTTCATTAAATTCCGCCCATTATATGAAGAGAAATTACATAAAAAACAATTTTTACACTAAAGCCCCTTTTTCCATGACACAGCCTCAAATATAGAAACGCAGAAAAAAATCCCTAGGGATTATCCCAGGGAGTTCACATGTGAAGTTTCATTGAATTTGGTCCAAGGGTTGCTGAGATCTGGCTGTGGACAGACAGATGGACGGACACACTGACGGACAGACAGATGGACGGACGGACAGCGTGTCGACTATATGATCCCCCGAAATTTTTTCGGGGAACATAAAAATGCTGGTTATCATCATTTTCTTATTTTGCCTCAATGTTTTCCTAAGCCTATTCAATTTGAGACTTTAAAACCCGGTCTTGTTTGGGAAAGGAATAGCCCCACCCCACCCCATCATTCTACAAAGAGTTGCTCTAAAATGTTCAGTCTTGCTATTAAATAGTGTCAACCCACTCATAAGGTCATAGTTTGTCACACCTTTATACAGTGGTTAAATTAAAAAGTAACAATTAATAACCAGCCTGAACTATTCTCCGTATAATGTTGATAATAGTGAATGATTTTCCTGTGCCAGGCGGACCTTGTAACAAACATATCCTAGGAATTCCCTTTCCCAAACCAGACCTGAATTTGATGTCCATCATAGAACAGGATTTGGGAAATATTGAGGCAAAAGAAGAAAATGCTGATGATCAGCCTTTTCTCCTTTTGTCTCAATATTTTCTGAGTTATCATGTACACAAATCCTATCTTTACCAACATCTATTTTGTCTTTTGCAGCAGCTTTCAAATTAAACTACCCTAAATTTTTGCTGTTTGGGAATGAGTTAAAGGCACCCATTTTTCACAGTTATACTACTCTACAATAAATGACCAACCTGAACTATTCTTCGTACAATGTTGATGATAGTGAATGATTTTCCTGTCCCAGGTGGACCTTGTAACAAACATATCCTGGGAATTCCTGTCGCAACACGACTTGCCACTTTCACAACAGTGTTTACAGCAACTGACTGACTCTGGTTAAGCTTTTTCTGAAAAAGTGTTTGCACAGAGAGAAGATGAAATGGATTTAGAACTTATAGACGAAATGCATTGGACAAAATTTCAGACTTATCCAATTTCAAAGGCACTGTAAACAACAAGTGTTAATTTTATGATACAGCAAGAGAGCCAATAACAATCTATTGTTCGGTTTCAATGAAAACCTCCTATCTGCAGCTTGTTTAAACCTGTAGTCACAAGGCTTGTATTGAAATTTAGCAATATTTTCAAATATGTTGAGGGCAAAGAAATTGCTTTATTCAAATATCAATGTCAGGTTAATTGTTCCTGTGAATTTTCATCAAAATATGTACAGCCTTTTGGGAGGAGTAGCACTAATGAGAAATGCGAACAGACAAACAGACAGTGTGATTCATATTCATCCCCTAACTTTGTTGGGGGATGTAAAACAAGACAAGAGCTTCACTGAGTGGCGCATATATGCAGGAGAGAAAATTGGCCATTTTTCAAATCAAGGACAGATAACTCTAGAATAAAAAGTTACCAGCATTCCGCAAAAGTGGCCTGCTCAACTAGACACCATGGAGATTCATTGTGGCAAGTTTGATTAAATTACAATAGAAACTGTAGGAGTTGCGCACACAAGAAATTGCTAACAGATGGACAGGCAGACAGACAGACGATAGACCTGAGGCGCGTTCTTTAGAGCGAGATTTCTTGAGATTTCCTTAAGATATTTTAGGATAAAGCGTTCTTTAGAGCAAGATTTTTAAGACGGTCAATGGGAGGCGCCATTACCCTATACTTCGTGTGGAACCCCTTGGTTCCGAACGTTCCATAATTTACAATTTGCGGTGTTCCGAATGCTCCATACTTTATACAAATGACGTCATGATGACGTCATTTGTATAAATATGGAGCATTCGGAACAGCTTGGTCAAAGTCTCGGTCTTAAAAACGTTTTATCAAAAACATCTTAAGAAATCTTTAACAAGAGCTGTCACTGTAAGATGACAATGCCCCCGACACCGCTTTGATTTTAAATTATGGCCAATCTATGTTCAAGGTCAAGGTCATCCAGGGGTCAAGGTCACCAAAGTATGTGCCTACAGAAAGGTAATGTACCAAGGAATGTTGTGGTAAAGTATGAAGCGAATATGTTAAGTAATAAGGAAGTTATGGCCAATGTTAAAGTTTTTGGACGGAATGACGGACGGACAGACAGACGGACGGACGGACAGACGGACGGACGGACGGACGGACAAGTCAAATTTATGATGCCTCCCTATCGGGGGCATAAAAATCTCACTCTAAAGAACGCGGCTGAGGGCCACAACAAAATATGACCTTCTGGCGTATAAAAAAACACAAACTTACCCTATCATGTGGTAGAGAAGCCACAGCCCTGTCTGAGTAAATCTGACTGGATGATGGAAACAAGAGATCACGGCACAGGGGACTTTGAGGAAAGTAAGCTAGGGCATCAACCTGTCGCTTCGTACTCACTAGTGAGCTCACAGACTGTAACAATAGCATGAACAATTAACCCATTACCAGACGGCAAAATTTAAGACTTATCCAAAATAAAAGATGTTGCAGATGACAATTGCAAGTACAAGAAATTCTTATTTTATTGCTGTTTTGGGTAGAAAACAATGTGGGAAATGAAGAAATTGCTCGTCACAATCAATTTCTTCATTTACCACAATGTTTTCCAAAGCCTTTATCTAGTAGGGCGTCAAAAGGCGTCATTATGTGGGAATGGGTTTGTAATTAGCTAAGGAAAAATCAAGGAACCTCTGGTTGTCACAATATAAATTTACTAAGAATTTTGCAATATGCTTTTCTCTCATCCCCTCCCCCTCCCTTTTCTTCAAGCGAAATCCAGAAAATATATGCAAGGTTGGTAACTGGGAACATTCTGAGAAAATTTTATACAAATCAGTGCATAAATGTAAGAGAAGTTGTTTTCACATGATGTGGACATACATCTAAGTCAGAGTTTGAGTTTATTGGGGTTTTACGCCGTTTTCAACTGCCAGGGTCATATCGCGGCGGCTGGAGCACCTACCCATGGATTCCTGTTGTTTCTCAAACCAGTACTACCACAACATCCTTATCGAGCCTCCAGCTGCTCGCCCACTTAGGTTAACGATTTAAAACCCATTGGTGGGTGACAATTTTGTCAGAAAGGGTATAAGCCGCGGCCGGGTATCGAACCCGGGACCTCTCGAATGAAAGGTTGATGCGCTACCAACTGCACTAAGGCCGTGGCATCTAAGTCAGAATGCAGAACAGATAGAGCATTTGTTCAGTACACTCTAAGCGCTCAGGAGAGCCGAAAATCTATTCCCATCAATTTTCTAATATTTAGGTTGTCAAGTCTGTTTTGCTTTTTGTTTTTTGTAAAATGACATGAATTAAATGGGATTTAGTATGGTTTTCATTAATTTTCAAGTCATATTGCAGAGGCAGGTGCACCTAACCATGTTCTTCTAGCATGTCTTGAACCAGTACAAAAACAATGTCCAATCTGAGCCACCAGCTGTTCACTTTCAATTATGCATGAATAATTCATCCATTTGTGAGACACAAATAACTTTTGTAAAATGTCAGAAAGGAAACTGACTGAATGGCAATGAAGATTATACTAAAAATAGACTGGAATTAATGTTATATTTTGATAAACCGTCGGTGTTGTTATAAAATCTCATAACTAAGGCTTGAATCAAGCCGTAGTTTAGAGACTTTAAAACAACGCCCACGATAAAATATTGTTTGTCCATAATTATGTCACTGTTTACTTGAAACTAGAAGACCTGAAGGTCTTGAGTCGCTCCACAGGCCTGAGTTTCATGTAATATTTAATCCAAGATTAGATTAGATTGTTCAATGCTTGTGTTTCATAGAGCAAAAAGAAAGTTACAAAACTAGATTGTTCAAAATGTTTTGTTCTTGAAGCAAAGAAAGTAAAACTACATGTTTGCCATTTGAGAAAGGGTAAAAGGAAATGGTAGAACATTCCAGCTTTGGATGATACTAGCAATTAAAATTTTCCATCTTCCAAACAGATCTAAATTGACAGACCATTGATTACTCCAAAATATTTCATATTTCTAAAAATAGATTTTGAGCTAAAAATAGAATTGGGGAAATACCATATTCCAAAATTAATGCAAATGGCTGATGAAACCTGAATTTCTTGTCATATCAAGTTTTGACTAAATTTTTCAAAACTTGTTGCTCTTAAAGCAATTACAAAGTAACTGGAAAACTGAAAACACACTCGTATAAGATCAATTGGTTACCAAGCTTTGTCTTTAATAGAGTGAGTTTGGCTGTACGAGTGAAAAAAAAGTCACAATTAGCAATTTTGTCAAATTGAAAGGCATATAACTGAGGATTTTATATTCCTATCTAGCTAAGAATCACACAAAAGCAAGATCTTAACTTCACCTACATCTTGTTTAAGTTTTGACTTGATTGTTCAATATTTGTGGATGTAAAGAGTGTAACATCAAGTCGAAAACAGCAATTTTGTCAAATTCAAGGGCAGAAAAATCATGATTTAAGATTCCTATGAAGCTGAAAATTATAAACATGCAAGATCTTATGGCCAGTAAGATTACATGAAAGTTTTGTGTTGATTGATGGATATTTATGGTTGTTTGAGTAAAAATAAGGTCAAAAATGGTAATTTTGCCAATTTCAAGGGCACATAACTCAAGACATAATATTCAGATCAAGCTGAAAATTGCACTCAGGCAAGATCTTATCAGCACCAACATTCTGACCAAGTTTTGTCTTGATTGATAAATATTTGTAGTGGCTAGAGTGAAAACAAAGTCAAAACAGCCATTTATTAATTCAAGGGCAGATAACTCCAGACTTTCTAGTTCAATCAGAATGAAATTTAGGAATCTGATAGAGGACCACCTAGGGATCATTCCTGTGAAGTTTGATTGAAATCCATCATGTGGTTTCTGAGGAGAAGATTTTTAAAGAAAAAGTTGACGACCGGACGGACGGACGGACGCACGGACGCACGCACGCACGACGGACACAGCGCCATGACAATAGCCCGCTGGCCTGAAGGCCAGTGGAGCTAAAAATAGTTTCCTACTGACTTCGAAGTTTTCCACTGAGCTTTTCATACTCAGCTGATGTGAAATGAGTATGTTTACTATAAACCGCAAATAAGATAAGTCTATAATAAACTGAGGGGTACTTTTGAAGCTGTCAGGGCATTACACTGATTTACATGAAGCTGTAGTGGGGCCGATACAGCTTATTGGGCTGGGGAGAACCCTGTTAACCCATTGCCACACATTGACGCTTTTGACGCCTTTCAAGATAAAAACTTTGAAAACATTGTGGAAAATGAAGAAATTGCTTGTGACAAACAATTTCTTCATTTCCCACAGTGTTTTCTACCCCAAAAGACAACAAAATTTTAAAATTTATTCATTTGAAATTGTCGTCTGCATCACCTTTGAATTTAGACAAGTCCAAACTTTTGTCGTTTGGGAAAGGGTTAAAGATACAGTACCTGTATTTCAGTTAAGGGTAAACCATGCGGGGTAAACAGCCTCTTTCTCACTCTAACTGTTAACATCACACCTACTGAGTCTAGTTTTCTTAATTTACCTGAATGGGGGAAAGTTAACAACACATTATACTTCCATACTAACAAATTATTCTATTCAACAAAACAAAATCAAGAAACACAGGTTAGTATATTATTTTCAGTATGGCCTGAACCCATTACCAAATGGCAAAATTTTAGACTGCTTCAAATTCAAAGATGTTGCAGACGACAATTTGAAATGAATGAAATTTAAATAATTTTTGCCATTTTGTGTAGAAAACATTGTGGTAAATGAAGAAATTGCTTGTCACAAGCAATTTCTTCATTTTTTACAATGTTCTCCAAAGCTATTATCTTGTGGTGAGCCAAAAAGAGTCATTGTGAGGTAATGGGTCAAGATAAATTTGCCAAAAATAGATGGAATGTTGTTAAATTGTTCAATGAAACATCTGACACTTCCAAACAAAAGCTACTCTTAACATCCCAAAGAACAAACATTTCAGGAAATATTGAAGCAAAAGAAGAAAATGCTGATAACCACAATTCTCTCAATTTGCCTCAATATCTACTTTTCTATGTTATACACAAACTCAATGTTCGTCAACATCCATTCTGTGATCTGTTGTACCTTTAAATTTGGACCACCCTGAAAGTTCTTTGGGAACAGGTTAAATATATTTCGATTGTTTAACAACAGAAAATAAAGACTTCAGTATCTGATTTTGTCTGGTGAATCTCTAGCATTTCGAAAAGAGAGAGGCTTGGAATTTCTATAAAACCATTTCCTTTTGTTTGTTTGTTTGTTGTTTTTATTGTTTGTTGTTGTTACTTACTGTGGATAATCACGTGATACAATAGCCGTGTGCGATTTAGGCCGGTAGAGCTCTTCCAGAAGAGTCTGGTTCCCGCCTCTGATACACTACGTAATAGAAAAAATACTACGTAGTGTATCAGAGGCGGGAACCAGGCTAGCTCTTCCTCTTCTGGAAGACCACTTCTGGCCTAAATCGCACGCGGCTAAGATTTTCAGAAAATCTTCAATAATTTTGTAAATACTGGACATATTTGAATTCAGTTTGAAGCAGATAATGTTGGCAGACGCTACGCATGATATAGATGTGGTGGATTTTTGAAAAATCAACCGATAAAAAAGTTATTGAAGATCAACCAACATTTTGGTTGATCTTTAATAACTTAAGTTATTGAAGATTATCGGAAATTTCAAGTCACATGATTATACACCGTGTTACTGCTGCTACTGTTGCTGTATTTGTTGTCCACTTTTGAATTGACAAAACTGTCCCTTTGAAGTGAGAACAACTACAAACAAGAGTTGTCCCTGAACAACGTATACCAAAGCTTGTCGCAAAAAAAGGAGTCCAATGTCAAAGGTCAAGGTCACTAGGTCAAAGGTCATGGTCTCAAGGTCAAGGTTATGGCATGAGGCATCCATATGTGAAATATCAAGACTCTATCTATAATAGTGCATGAAATATAGGCCAGGTTAAAGTTTTTCAAAAGTAGGTCAAACTCCAAGGTCAATGTCACAAGGTCAAATGTCATGGTTCCAAATGAAAGGTATTGGCAGGAGGTATCCATGTGCGAAATAAAGGCTCTATCATCAATAGTGCATGAAATACTGGCCAGGTTAAAGTTTTTTAAAAGTAGGTCAAACTCCAAGGTCAAGATCACCAGGTCAAAGGTCATGGTCTCAAATGAAAGGTCTTGGCTGCAAGTATGCATGATTGAAATATCAAGGCTGTACCTCAAATAGTGCCCGAGGTTAAAGTTTTTTTCAAGTGAAGACGCGACGGGACGGGACGGCATGCCGACACTAGGGCTGTGACATTAGCTCCCCGGACTTAAAGTCCCGACTAGCCAAAATAAATCAAATTCTCACCTAACTCTGCATGTTCACAAATCTTATCTACATCTTTCCTAGACTCCATGTACAACACTTTGACCACTATAGCTAGGATATATTTCATCACAGCCTGTCCATCAGGTTTTTCCCGACCATATATCCTCAGTGTTATCAGTTCACCATCATTCAGACTGGTTACCCAGTGCTTTTTCTCTTCCCTAGTCATAACACCTGTAATTGATTGATTGCTTTTATATTTTAACACCACTTTTGAAGGCATTTTGTTCACATTGCCGCAGCCAATATTTGATGTAGTCATCTAGTAAATGAATTGAAGCAATCAATGGCAGTATTAAATTTATCAAAAAATATTTTTTTAAGGTATATGACCCATCATGAAAAACACCACTTTCTTGTCATGGGAAATGCATCAAATTGCACACACTTGTACATACACTTCAAATAAATTGATTCACTGTGCTGGATTTCAAGGTTATGCATCAAGAAGATAATTTACAAATATCTTTTTACTCTTTCTTCATATGCAAGGGAGGTAATTTATAACATTTTTGTCAAATATTTCTATAATTATGCATTAATTCAAAATTCTAAACCGTTTAAAATGCTTATGTTTGTATTTGAAATGGAAATATAACACAGTTTAAGATTTACTGGCACTTTTCAAATTTCGCCTCTGGCTCTTTGGTGCTAATGATAGGTTGTATACATTAAATGGCTTTTTTGAAAAGTATGGAATTCTGCAAAGGGCAATAACTCATAGATATGATTGGCAGGATAAGATTTTAATATGGTTTTTGTTTGCTGTACTTCTCCTTATAAGATCTATCTACCTATGAAGTTTCATGATTCTAGTATCTACCTTACATACACTTTAAGTTATACACTATACATCAATTAAGTATGAAAATTAACAAAGGGAATTAACTCCAGAAATATGGCGGTCAAAGTTACATTTCTTATGCACTGCACTTCTCCATAATGAGATTTATCCACATATGAAGTTTCATTGACCTATGTTCTGGACAAAAATTAAGCATGAATATCAACAAAGGGTAATAACTGACCAACCAACCGACACTTGTAACACAATATACCCCCATTTTCTTTGAAAGGGGGCCTAAACATATGTGACCCGTCACGTTAAAAGGGACCTTAAAGGAAGTGTGAAAAATATCGGCCCTAGCCTGTCTGCGCAGTCCGCGCAGCCAGACTAGGGCCGATACTTTCCACTCTAATTCAATTTTCTAAAACTAGAATGTTTAATCTATCTTAGCATGTGTTCTTTTTCCAAATACGTCCTCTGGTTGACCTCTGCTGAGCATGATCAGTGTCAAAACTTGGATTTTTGGACTTTGGATAAGGTCCCTTTTAGCATGACGGGTCACATATACTCACTCTTCATGGAAGGACGTATATGACACAGAAATTCCCGCATTTTGAGAAATTCAACATACCTATAAATTCAAATTCTTGCAGCCTCTCACTAAATTTTTGTTGATTTTGTTGATTCAACAGCAGGTACAGTTTATGAAGTTTGCCTCTATTCTTCTTCTCTCTCCAGTCTGTGTACATCTGTAAAATTGTGACCCATCATGCTAAAAGGGACCTTATCGGAAGTGTGAAAAATATCGACTCTAGTCTGTCTGCGCAGTACGCGCAGCCAGACAAGGGCCGACACTTTTCATTTTTATGTAATTTTCTAAATTCGGAAAGTTTTCCCTATCTTACTCTATGTTCATTTTTTACATACAGTAACTAGTTGACCTGTGCTTGGTCTCACAAGTTTGTCAAAATTAGGATTTTTGGACTTCGGATAAGGTCCCTTTTAGCGTGAAGGGTCACAAATTATAATCAAAGGACTGAAAGTACTGAAAGTCAAACTTGTACGTCTATAGCTATAAATAACATTCTATAAAGTATGCATGCTATAATGATAACAGCTTACAGTACGACCTCGCAACGTCATGATGATGTCATTTACCCTATTACGTATTTCTGTCGAAATATTCAGACAAAAATGTCGCCGTACTTCGCCCTCGCATTGCTTATTTACGGACCATAAAACATGGATAAATATCAACCAGGAGGCAAGTTTCGTTCATCCATGGATGCATTTTTGAACGATCTACACAGTTCATGTATGATTTGAGTTTGTACTACTAGACCTTGAGCCACCAATAACCCCTGCTCCCCCCCCAGGGAGAATTTTGAAGGGTATGATTTTCTGAAAGCTTATACCAAATGCTACAAGATGAGCATTGTTTGCACTCTGGCCGTTGGGGCTTTTGGCTGTAACCCTTATCTAAAACCCTTAACCCTTTTAAATTTTTTATTCAAATATACAAACGTTTATTTGGTCATATCTTCATTGAATTTTGACCTACATATGTCAATATGGTATCAAATGAAAGCTTATGACTTGCTCTTTCATTTGTAGTTATTTTATGCAAATTAGCTCATTTGCATATTCATAAATATTAATGATTTTCCTTAAAATTGTCAATTTTTGATTAAAATTTGGTTAATAATTTCCAAAACAAGGCGTTTCTGTCCAGGGGGAATTTCGTAAACATGGTTTATCAGTAAGATCATTCTATTAGAAACATTTTGAGCCTTGTTTGCACTCTGGCCGTTGGGGCTTTTCGGCGTGACCCTTATCTAAACCCTTAACCCTACCAAATCGTTCATTCAAATCTTGAAAATGAATTTGGTCATATCTTGGTTGAATATTTACACACAGATGTCAGAATGGTATCAAATGAAAGCTTATGACTTGCTCTTTCATTTTAAGATATGTTATGCAAATTAGCTCATTTGCATATTCATGAATATTAATTATTTTTCCTAAAATTGCAATTTTCGACCAAAATCTGGTAAATACTTTCCAAAACAAGAAATTTTTGTGCAGGGGAATTGTGTAAACATAATTAATCTTAAAGAAAATCATGCAAGAAACATTTTGAGCGATGTTTGCACTTTGGCTGTTGGGGCATTTGGCTAAAACCCTTATCTAAACCCTTAACCCTATGAAATTGTTAAGTCATTTCAAAACTTTTTTTTATCATATCTTGGTTGATTATTGACCTACAGATGTAAGAATGGTGTCAAATGAAAGCTTATGACTGTCCCAATAATTTGTAATAAATTTTATGCAAATTATCTCATTTGCATATTCATGAATATTAATGACTTTACTTAAAATTGTGACGTTTTTAGCGGGTATTTGGTAAATACTTTCAAAAACATTGTGTTTCTACTCAAGGGGAATCATGTAAACATAGTTTGTCTTAAAGAACATTTTATTAGAAACATTTTGAGCAATGTTTGCAATCTGGCGGTCAGGGCTTTTGGCCGTGACCCTTATCTTAACCCTTTACCCCATCAAATTTTTCATTTGAATTTTCAAAATGTTTTTGGTCACAGCTTGATTGAATATTGACCTACAGATGTCACTACGGTATCAAATGAAAGCTTATGGGTGACTCTTTCATGTGTTATTATTTTCTATGCAAATTAGTTCATTTGCATATTCATGAGAATTAATGATTTTCCTTAAAATTGTGATTTTTCAGCGAAAACCTGTTAAATACTTTCAGAAAATACTTTCAGAAACAAGACGTTTCTGTTCAGGGGGGATTATGCAAACATGATTTATCTTATAGAACATTATATAAATAACATTATAAGCGATGTTTGCACTGTGGTAGTCGGAGCTTTTGGCAAAACCCCTTATCTAAACCCTATCAAATTGTTCATTAAAATTTTCAATATGTTTTGGTCATATCTTGATCAAAAATTGACATACAAACGTCATAATGGTATCAAATGAAATCTAGTGAATTGCTTGTATATTGGCAATTTGCTCATTTGCTTATTCATGAATATTATTGATTCTTTAAATGTTTGGGATAAAACCACATTTATGTTGGAAAATCCATAAAATGTATTCCATTTGACAGTGCTAAAGTATGTGTTATATAGTAACCCTGTAATGTTAAGTACATAGTAACCCTGTTATGTTTAGTACAATAAATGCTGATGATTCTTTGCATTAAATAGACATTCTACTGTTGATCTATGTTGGTTTCCATTATGATAACCTAGCCAAACTCCCAGAGTGTAAATAATTCCAAGATTGCCACCAAGTGTGATGTTAATCATTTTTGGTCAAATTGTCCCAAAACAGTGCAAAAGGTAAGTGTCTTAATATGGGATTTCATATGCTGATCTAAACCAGGTTTTAGTTGTTGCATTTAAATATCAGGAAAGAATTGAACTGAAAATATCTATGGCTATCTAATGCCATCCTTGAAAACATATGCCATATTGAAAGATGTTGTATATGTAGCGCAAGGGAACTATTTTCAATCCATTGTGAGGTTATACTATGCTAAAAGCACATATAAGACATATGTATATGTTCGGAGGAATTTGAATGTACATTCAGCATGGGCTGTCAGTAGTATGGATCAGTTCACAGTTCACATCTGTTCTGATCTGATACAGACAATAACTGCAATAATCTTTTGATCGCAATCGGTTATTGTCTGTACTCTAGATACATACGTACAGCGAGTACATTTCTTGATTTATGCATCTGATACATAGGCTTTACATATGGCACCCCAAGCTTAAATCATCTGAAGTTAAAATACCTCAATAGAGCATAAAGGAATGGTAACACCAGTGTCCCTGATCTGTCAGCCACATATCAAATACACTTACGGCCAACAAATTGACTTGGCTATGAGGAATACACAAGGAAGGGCTCTCCAGATTGAACAAAATCATGCTGTTTTCTCCATGTGAATGGCAAAAAATGGGACTTGACAATTGCTTAACAACGTTATCCTGCTATATGTATGCAATTTGTCTACATTCAAAGATCTCTATTCAGCCATAAAAATTACAAAAATAATTGAAATGATTAATTTTAGATGTGTATTAGAATAAAGTCCCGCAGGTTAGACACCTTTTGTATCATTATATGGCATTTGATAAAATGTTTATGTTCAAAGTCCTATTTAGCGGCAAATTTGGATTCATCAAGGGATAGCATTCTGTCAACTAAACTAGATATAAGCAATAACACCAGTACAATACATGGAATCAATTAAACTTATTTGCACTTAAACAATAAAGATTAAAAAATCAAATGGAAACTAAATACAAACATTAATAATAAGATTTATACGAACAAAATATGATGGGTTGCACACTTTAAAATCGCAGTTACTTCCAAACAAAACACCAAATAAATCTCAAACAAGGCTTATATGCTGTTCAGAATGAACATGGATATCAGATGGTTAAAAACTCACGAGAAAGAAAAAAATCCCAATATAACAATTTTATAGGGTTAAGGGTTTAGATAAGGGTTTTGGCCAAATGCCCCAACAGCCAAAGTGCAAACATCGTTCAAAATGTTCCTTATATGATTTTCTTTAAGATAAGTTATATTTACACAATTCCCCTGCACAAAAATGTCTTTTTTTTTTTGGAAAGTATTTACCAGATTTTGGTGGAAAATCGCAATTTTGGGAAAAATAATTAATATTCATGAATATGCAAATGAGCTAATTTGCATAACATATCTTAAAATAAAAGAGCAAGTCATAAGCTTTCATTTGATACCATTCTGACATCTGTGTGTAAATATTCAACCAAGATATGACCAAATTCATTTTCAAAATTTGAATGAACAATTTGGTAGGGTTAAGGGTTTAGATAAGGGTCACGCCGAAAAGCCCCAACGGCCATAGTGCAAATAAGGCTCAAAATGTTTCTAATAGAATGTTCTTACTGATAAACTATGTTTACAAAATTCCCCCTGGACAAAAATGCCTTTTTTAAGAAAGTATTTATCAAATTTTCGTCAAAAAATGGAAATTTTAAGGGAAATCATTAATATTCATGAATATGCAAATGAGCTAATTTGCATAAAATAACTTCAAATGAAAGAGCAAGTCATAAGCTTTCATTTGATACCATTTAGACATCTGTAGGACAATATTCAATGAAAATATGACCAAATAAGTATTGTAAATTTGAATGAAAAAAATGATAAGGTTAAGGGTTTTAGATAAGGGTTACAGCCAAAAGCCCCAACGGCCAGAGTGCAAACAATGCTCAAAATGTTTCTAAGATATTGTACTTTATGAAAAACTATGTCTACAAAATTCCCCCTGGGGGGGGGGGAGCAAACATGTTTCTGGCTCAGGGACTATACGGTTTTGTTGTGATTTTGTGGCAATTTGTAATGACAAATTTGGTGACCGGACGAGTTCATTTTATCACGCAGTTACCAGGGTTTGACTCTTATTCAATGTTTTGCTTTTTCCTAGAGAAAAACTGAAAGGCAGATGGTTGTAATAATGCATTTTAACAAGTTTATTAAAGTGTTATGTATAGGGTTTACTGAAAAAGTCAACTTTAATAATCTTAGTTCTACCGTGGTCTATCGTTATTTGACCACGGTTCTGAGTTAGGCCTCTCAATGAATAATCCACTCAAGCAGTCACTCTCGTTGATTATTTATTGTGCCGCCTAACTCAGAACCGTGGTTAAATAATGATAGACCATGGTAGAACTAAGATTATTTCTTAAAGAGATGTAAGAGGACAGCAAAGCGCAACTATAGAGTGCTGGATAAGGAAATGAAATTTCCAGTTAGAAAAGAGTTAAAATTCCATCAAATTTTAAAAATATCAGAGAAATCAAATTTTGTCTAGAGGCTGATACTACAGTTACAGAAGCTTGTGCAAAGTTTGAAAACAATAGCTTAATTAAGCCAAAACAAAGATATCAGACAGTTGCATGCAAATACTTAACCCATTACCAGACGACAATATTTTGGGCTCTTCCAAATTTAAAGATGTTGCAGACGACAATTTCAAGTTGATGAAACTTAAAAAATCTTTCCATTTTTGGTTAGAAAACATTGTGGAATATGAAGAAATTGCTTGTCACAAGCAATTTCTTCATTTTCCACAATGTCTTCCCAAGCTTTTTCCTGTGAGGGAGTCAAAAGGCCTCACTATGCAGTTATGGATTAACAAAGATATTTGTAAACCTGAAAATGGTTCAAATTCAACTAAATTGAATGTCAGAGTCAGTAATTTAATCTCCTTTTATGAATGATTCCGTAATACCCTTAAGAAAAATTATATTGCATGAAGAAGATAGAAATCAGTGGTTAAAAGGTTTCATATAAAAATTGAGCTTTGTTTGGTGAATACTTTTGGGATAATGCTCCCATTATTTTTCAGGCAGACAAAAGGACAAATGAACAGAGCAGACTGATACATGTATGTACAGACAGACTGACATATGGACAATAGTAAAACAATAAGCTCCTGATCATTTGTTATACCTGAATAAACTCAATACTAATTTTCACTATACAGAAAGAATATACCCTTACAGGTTGACCAATTCATACAGAATTTCTTGTGCATATTTTTCACTTTTTGGCATTTTCAACAAACTAGTTTTCCTAACCCAAAAGTTTAAGCTATTCAATATTGAAAGAAGTTCCAGACAACATTTTCAATATCAAAGAAATTTTGCAAGTTTGGGGGAAGAAAAACATTGCGGGTAATGAAGAAATTGCTTGTAACCCATAACAAAACAACAAAATTTTGAGATTGTCAATATTGAATGAACTTGCATGAAGAATTTTCAATTTGAAGAATTTTAAAATTTCACAATTTTTCACATGATGGGGGGGGGTGGGGGTTGGGTAAAAAAAACATTGTGGGAAATGAAGAAATTGCTTGTCACAAGCAATTTCTTCATTTTCCACAATGTTTTCCAAAGCCTTTATCTTGCAGGGCGCCAAAATCATCAATGGGTTCATACTTACTGTTTGCCATGTTTCATGCAAAAGTAAAGGCATCATGAATTTGTTGACATATTCCTCCAAGCTGATGTATTTATCCACAAGTTGGAAGAGTCCACTTTGACTGAAATCGTCGGTCACAGATGGGGGTAGGCATTTCTTTACACCAGACAACTCCATTTTATCTGAAATAAAGGGTATATTAAAAAAAAATTATCTTAAAGTGACATTTCACATTTATTTTTCATAAGTTTTATCTGGAAGAGCAGACTTTCTTATGAAAATTCTGTAAATTTCAAGCCGAAATATTGAACCGTTTACGAGAAATATATATTTTTTGTGCTAAAATAAGACAAAATGCTGTGGACAACAGTTCAGATTTATATGGAATTTGTCATTTCCGTCTCAACTTTAAAGGCATATTTTTCGCTTATAAATAAAACTTAAACAAGAGGGCCAAGATGGCCCTGGATCGCTCACCTGATAGAAGTTTGAAACTTTCTCCATGCAGAACAAGACCCACCTTTTACATGACCTAGGTATCTCTAAGACAAAAACATGAAACTTAAGATGCGAGATTATGATCCAGTTGAAAACAGCATTCTTAATCTTTAATGATCAATATTTGTGGCTGTTAAAGTGAAAACCAAGTCGATACAAAAACACATCAATTTTGTCATAATCCAGGGCACATAACTCTGTTCTGATGAAGATATTCTCATCAACCTTATGTCCAAGTTGTTTTTTTGATTGGTCAATATTTATTGCTGTTTGAGTGAAATTAAAAATGAAATCGGCAATTTTGTCACCATCAAGGGCACACAACTCTGGTTTTTCTAGTCCTATCAATATGAAAAATGGAATCATATAAGATCTCATGGTCACCAACATTGTGACCAAGTTGTGTCTTGATTGGTCAATATTTGTGTTTTTTAGAGTGAAAATAAAGTCGAAAACGGCAATTTTGTTAAATTCAAGGGCCAATAACTCTAGTTTTCTGGTTGGATCAAGCTGAAAATTAAAGTCATTCAGCATCTTATGGTTACCAACATTGTTGCCAAGTTTTGTCTTGATTGGTCAATAAATGTAGATGCTAAAGTGTAAACAAAGTCGAAAACGGCAAATTTGTCAAATTCAAGGGCACATAACTCCACACTTCCTACTTCGATGACACTGAAAATCAAACTCATTCATTATTGTATGGTTACCAACATTCTAGCCAAGTTTTGTCTTGATTGGTCAATATTTGTAGATGCTAGAGTGGTAACAAAGTCAAAACTAACAATTTTTGATATTCAAGGGCGCATAACTCCGGACTCCCTGATCCGATCTGACCCAGAATCAAATTCGTCTAAAAGCTTATTGTCATACATGTTTTGACCAAGTTTGGTTAAGATTGATCAATATTTGTAGATGCTAGAGTGGTAACAAAGTCAAAACTAGCCATTTTTGACGTTCAAGGGCACATAACTCTGGACTTCCTAGTCCGATCTGACTCAAAATCGCACTCATCCGAGAACTTATGGTCATACACGTTTTGACCAAGTTTGATTAAGATTGGTCAATATTTGTAGATGCTAGAGTGGTAACAAAGTCAAAACTAGCAATTTTTGATATTCAAGGGCGCATAACTCCCGACTTCCTGATCCGATCTGATTCAAAATCGAACTCATCCAAGAGCTTATTGTCATACATGTTTTGACCAAGTTTGGTTAAGATTGATCAATATTTGTAGATGCTAGAGTGGTAACAAAGTCAAAACTAGCCATTTTTGACGTTCAAGGGCACATAACTCTGGACTTCTTAGTCCGATCTGACTCAAAAGCGAACTCATCCGAGAACTTATGGTCATACATGTTTTGACCAAGTTTGGTTAAGATTGGTCAATATTTGTGGGTGCTAGAGTGGTAACAACAAAATGTGAACAGACGGACGGACGGACAGACGGACGGACGGACGGACAGACGGACGCCGACGGACAAAAAGCGACCACAATAGCTCACCTTGAGCACTTCGTGCTCAGGTGAGCTAAAAACTGATAGAATTTCTATGCATTAGAATAACCAATCTTTGCAAAAAGACATTCCTTAAACAGATGAAATCAGAATGTTATGTCCCTTTAACCCTTTCGTTTGGAAGCGCGCTTTAAAGCGCGGTCCAGGAACGCTTATACTATTTAGGGGGGCATGGGCTTTTAAAAGCAATTTTTACACTATTAAAGTTATTATGACACCAGAAATATTGCGCAATATTGCTATGTTCTCGTAAAATGTGAAGAAAAACACAGTTTTTGGGTTTGTATGAGCTGTAATAATGGTCAGGAGGGTTCAATATTCTGCAGAAGAGGTCCGGCGAATCACCATGTCAGTATCAGACGATGATGATAGCGATTACCCTGATTTTTGGGGGGTAAAAAGGTGATTTGAACATTAGAAATGTTTCGGAGACTTCGAATAGTGACTCTGATAGTGATTCTGATAACCCTAAACCGAATCCAGTCCCAAATCATAGGGGTGGGGGTGGTCGGGGGTCGTGGCAGGGGCCTGACAGGGGTCATGGGGCTGGAGGTCGAGATTTTGATGAGATGCAAATTTTCTATCAGTTACTCATCATATTGTTAAAGGAAATTGAATAACCTTTCCAATGATATATAGGTTTATGGGTGTTCTGCTAGTAAAATCTATTTATTATGCATGTGTATACACAAAGCGCTTTGAAATAGGGAAAAAGTCATTTCTGGGGAATAATTCTGCAAACGAAAGGGTTAAGGATTACAACCCATAATTAATTCAATACAACACATTTTGTGCATCCTCGAGTGTCATCTGTTGCAATGGAAATTGACAAGGGTGTCTCTCCTTGGTTTCCAATGACGCCTAAAGATGCACAAAGTGTTTGGTATCTAATGATGGGTTGTAATACTTAAAATTTATGACATTGGATACTAATTTTTTAATTCACAATAAGAGATTTGCTCAAAAGGCTAGGTTGTGGAACATCTGAAAAATAGTTGTGTCTAATCATAGTTTTGAAATATTTTAAAATCAAATATTTTACAACATTACTGCACAATAAAAATTGCTTGTGACAAGCAAATTTCTTCATTTCCCGCAAAGTTTTCTACCAAGAGAGGCCAAGACATGTAAACAAGAACCGTCAGAGACAGACAATGCTCCCCGAACAAGGCATTGTCACAATAAATATATGCCATGCAGAGCTAATATAAAGCTAACAAATGTTAAGCCCCCTTTTTCCATGACATATTTTTTATACGCAAATTTTAAATAGTTTACTGTCACGGACATCTGATTTGCTACTCAAATATGAAATTTCATCAAATTCTGACCATTAGACTAGGAGTAATTAGAGAAAAACTGTATTTAACCTTAAGTCCCCTTTTCCCATGACGAGGCCTCAAATCCAAAAACCGGGAAAAGTACATCGGCATTATGTCATAGGGAGTTCACATGGCAAGTTTCATTTGATTTGGCCCATGGGTTATGGAGAAATCGCTTCGGACGGACGGACGGACGGAATGACGGACGGACAGGACGGACGGACAGACAAAGCGGCGACTATTTGCTCTCCCTTCGGGGAGCATAAAAATTTGTTCACATAAAATTGTCGCCTACAACATATTTGAATTTGGAAAAGCCTACAATTTTATCAACTGGTAATGATTTAAATACATACCTCTTTCCTCAAACCAAACTGGATTCCATTTTAGTATTAATACAATGATTTTCTCCCATGTCACTCGATCATTATCTTTGATCTTCATCAAATCTGGTGGGTAGGTCACAGGCTGAAATCGAAGAGCATTAACACTAAATTGCACATAAGCCTGACTTAACATAATTTCCGACCTGTAAATATTTAAAGGAATTGAAGCAGACAACATCAATAAATGTATGAACTTAAACGAAAAGTTGGCTATATCATTTTTCTAAATGGCAACATTTGGACTACAACAGACAGTTTCGAGGGCTTGGTGCAAAACTATTGTAACTCCATTTTATAAAACTTTACAGGAGAGGGAAAAAACTTGACTTTCTCAAAGCTAAAGAGGAAAAATGTTTTTAAAATTCTAAATATTATTTTAAGTATACAGAATTGAAGCCTAATATACTGAGAGGCTAAAATAAGTATACACCCTAGTTCTTCCACGTATTATAAGAAAACGTGGATAGATTAATACGATTTTTAAAAGCCACCGATTGTGGTCGTTTGTTTGATGTACACTTCTTCACCTACCCGTCTATATGTCCTTCCTTCTGTTGTGGCGGTTTTTTATGTCATACAGCGGCATCGAAAAAGGGGATTTAATAAATAAACAAGCAAATTCGTTGAATTGATATCCCCCGCCGAACATATTTTCATTGTCTATAAAGTAGTGCGGAAACGAATATAACTCTGTATGTATATGGCTTCAACAGAACGAATATCACTCTGTATGTATATGGCTTCAACAGAACGAATATCACTCTGTATATATATGGCTAAAACAGTCAGGGGCAGTAACTCTAAATTCGGCGGTCAAACCGGGTAACCCCCACGATATGCCCATGTCCTCATTGTAGTAAAGCTGTGTGCCAAGTTTCATTGAAATCCGGTCTATAGTTTTCAAGAAATAGCGCGGAAACGAATATCACTCTGTATGTATATGGCTTAAACAGTCAGGGGCAGTAACTCTGAATTCAACAGTCAAACCCGGTAACCCCGACGATATGCACATGTGCCATTGTAGTGAAGCTGTGAGCCAAGTTTCATTGAAATCCGATCTATAGTTTCCAAGAAATAGCGCGGAAACGAATATCACTCTGTATGTATATGGCTTAAACAGTCAGGGGCAGTAACTCTAAATTCGGCGGTCGAACCGGGTAACCCCGACGATATGCGCATGTCCACTTTGTAGTGAAGCTGTGTGCCAAGTTTCATCGAAATCCGGTCTACAGTTTTCAAGAAATAGCGCGGAAACGAATATCACTCTGTATGTATATGGCTTAAACAGTCAGGGGCAGTAACTCTGAATTCAACAGTCAAACCCGGTAACCCCGACGATATGCACATGTGCCATTGTAGTGAAGCTGTGAGCCAAGTTTCATTGAAATCCAGTCTATAGTTTTCAAGAAATAGCGCGGAAACGAATATCACTCTGTATGTATATGGCTAAAACAGTCAGGGGCAGTAACTCTAAATTCGGCGGTGGAACCGGGTAACCCCGACGATATGCGCATGTCCACTTTGTAGTGAAGCTGTGTGCCAAGTTTCATCGAAATCCGGTCTACAGTTTTCAAGAAATAGCGCGGAAAAGAATATCACTCTGTATGTATATGGCTTAAACAGTCAGGGGCAGTAACTCTGAATTCGACGGTCAAACTGGGTAACCCCGATGATATGCGCATGTCCTCATTGTAGTAAAGCTGTGTGCCAAGTTTCATTGAAATCTGGTCTATAGTTTTCAAGAAATAGCGCGGAAACAAATATCACTCTGTATGTATATGGCTAAAACAGTCAGGGGCAGTAACTCTAAATTCAGCGGTCGAACCGGGTAACCCCGACGATATGCGCATGTCCACTTTGTAGTGAAGCTTTGTGCCAAGTTTCATCGAAATCCAGTGTATAGTTTTCAAGAAATAGCGCGGAAACGAATATCACTGTATGTATATGGCTAAAACAGTCAGGGGCAGTAACTCTAAATTCGGCAGTCGAACCGGGTAACCCCGACGATATGCGCATGTCCTCTTTGTAGTGAAGCTGTGTGCCAAGTTTCATCGAAATCCGGTCTATAGTTTCCAAGAAATAGTGCGAAAACGAATATCACTCTGTATGTATATGGCTTAAACAGTCAGGGGCAGTAACTCTGAATTCAATGGTCGAACCGGGTAACCCCAACGATATGCGCATGTCCTCTTTGTAGTGAAGCTGTGTGAAAGTTTCATCGAAATCCGGTGTATAGTTTCCAAGAAATAGCGCGGAAACGAATGTCGGACGGACGGACGGACGGACATGGCAAAAACAATATCCCCCCCGAAAATTTTTTTCGGCGGGGGATAATTAACGCAATAATTAACGTTGACACAAACCCCACATTTATGAACGGATTTGGATAAAGTTTTGGCAGAAAGAGCCTAGTCACCTCGGACCATACATATATTGTTAGTGCTTTTCCATATTACGATGCGTCATGGCAAAAGGGGGCTTGAAGCAAACAAGTTATCTGACACAACTCCTTCTAAATTTATAGAAGGATTTTGATAAAATTTGCACACGGTGTTCCTATGCTACCTGAGTAAGTGTATATTGTGTCCCGTTTCTTTTGTAATACGCTGCATCATAGAAACATGGGTCTTAATGGCAAAAGGGGCATATTTATCGTTTTCTACCAGCCACTGAGAATTGTGTAATGATGTTAGAGAAAATTTAACGTTGTGATTTGTTGTGATAATTAATAAAGAAATCCAATAAGGATTAACAACATTATTTGATACCCCACTAAGTCACACGTGCAAGATTTGCAAGATCGGCATGTAGCAAGAGTACAGTAAGTAGAGCAATTTCAGGTAAAAATTAACAACATTGCATTATTGGTCTATAAGTAGGAATGAATAGAGCAAAATTTTGAGTCGACATGACGGAAATTAAGAGAGATGTCGAAAAACAAAAAGTGTATACTTTCTTTTGCCTCTCAGTATATTTGAACACATGATGCATTCCTTCCTAAAGATTCAGAAAATGCAAAAAAAGTGAATTTCTGAAAAATATGCAGTTACAATAGTTTTGCACTGAGCCCTCAAACTGTAATTCAATATCTGCTGCTGAGGACAGAAAAGATGTCCCAAAATGTTTTCTATCCAATAAAAGGCCAAATAATGTTTAGTTCCATTCCCTTGAAATTATCGTCTGCATCATCTTTGGAGTTTGGACAGTCTCAAATTATGTTGTTTGGTAATAGCTAAAAGCCAACTAACCTGAACAATAGGAGGTGGAGCACCAATGGTAATCTTTTGCATCAGAGACTCGGCCGATGTTGACAGGATTCTAACTTTGTTCTGTGCACTCGTCTGTCCTTGACCTTGAATGCCATGCACAGTGTTTCTACCCCACGTGACAGTTCGCTGCTTTTTCTTCTGATCTGCCACCGCTGTTGCTAACTTGCCAGTCAGACAACTCTGTAGACCTATGCCTGTTGTGGTTTTCTTTTTGTTTTCTGATGGTATCTTTTTCTTCATTAACACTGATCCACTTGGCATCTTTGACACAATACCACTGTCTTTGCTTGTACTTGGCACTTGGTTATCACCAATCCTAGGAGAACTGATGTCTTTGGATACTTTGCCTTTGTCTTTCTTTCCATTCTCATGTTTATCATTATCTTCACCAGGACTTGATCTTCCAGTCACCGATATAACAACCTTACTTAGTGCATCAACTTCCTTATTAATACTATGTTGTTTATCCTCTGATACAAGCTTAACACTATTGTCACTCTCTTTTTCATATGTCGAGCCATTTTCTTTAGAACCTGATAAAGCTGAGACAGTTTTACTTGTGCCTTTATTTGAATTAGACTCCAAGTTATCAGGAGACTTGCTGCCTTTTTTGTTGTCAGAATGTTTATGAATAGCACTTGAATCTTTGTCCACACTGTTTTGTGAATCACCAGCAGATTTTCTCTTATCAACATGACCCTCATCACTAGACTTAATACCATCACCCCTCTCAGATTCATGATCTTTTGATTTGTGATGTTTTCTGTCACCATCTTTATCATGCTTGTGTTTGTGACCACTTTTATGTTTGTGCTTGCTTGATTTATGTACATCTTTATTCTCATGTTTATCACTAGATTTATCCTTGTGTTTATCACTATGTTTATCTTTGTGTTTATCAGATTTATCTTTATGTTTATCACTGGATTCATGTTTGTGTTTATCAGATTTATCCTTGTGTTTATCAATGGACTTATCCTGGTTAGCTTTATCTGGATACGGGTGGTTTTCTCCACTAGAAGATGGCTTATCAATTGTTGGTGGTTTATCACTGACTAATACTTTATCACTTGGTAATTGATCACTAGTAGACAGCCTTACATTTGTTGATGATTTATCACTACTTGATGATTTATTACTATAAGGTTGCTTATATTTATCTTTGGGAGAGTGCTTTGAACCAGAACCATGTCTATGTTTAGAATTAGCTTTGTGATCACTGGAAGAACCATGCTTATCACTGGATTTCTTCTTTTCACCGGTTTTGTATTTATCTTTAGAGTCTGAGGAATGTTTATCATGCAATTTATCCTGATCTTTTGATTTTGATGCATGCTTATCTCCCAAATGTTTATCAGTTGAATGTTTATCAGACACACTTGAATGTTCATGACCTGATTTTGTTTCATATTTATCCCCAGAATGTTCATGATGTTTATCACCTGTGTGGGACTGTGTACCATCCACATATTTATGAGCAATGCTGTGCTTTAAAGAAGTATTATGGTCTCTTTCTCTCGAGTCTGACCGACTAACCCCTGAATGTTTATCAGAACTTTTGTGTTTGGATTTCAAACTACCATCAGAAGACTGCGAACGATCAACCCCACTGGCACTAATTGTTGTGTTGGAGGTGGAAGCAGAAGTAGAAGGTATAGACACATGTACAGTACTTCCTGTAGTCGTGGTACAGGTACTGGTTGCCATGGAAACAGTGCTTGTAACAATTGTGGAAGTGGAGGTTGTTACATGTACATCTATAGCTGAAAGAAAGAAAGTTTTACAGAAGTTGTTTATGGACAGCAAAAATTGCCTTTAAAGGAACATTTCATAGATATTTTCTCATGAATTTTACTTTTTATCTGAAAGATCATAATATTTTCTCATGGACATCTTTATGACATGTGTTTTAGACATGTATCTTAGAGTAAATATTTATTAACCTATTACCTGACCTGAAAAATTCTAGACTGGTCCAAATTGTACGATAGTGACAAGCACTTTCTTCCTTTTCCATGGTGGTTACCCACATCTTTATCTTGTGGGCATCAAAAAGTGTTATTATATGGGAATGGGTAACGGTCCTTCAAGGTGCTTCCTATGAATCCCTTTCCACACCTCCTATTATTTCTGATAGTATACAAAGAGCAACAGATGAGATGGGGTTAAGACATTTTTAATTCAAATCCAAACCCTATAAATGTTGTGGGTACTCATTTGAATTGTCTCCACTAGACGATTTCAATGAGCACCCACAACATAAGGTTTGATGAACGATAAAGGAAATATTTCAGTTTAAAAATCCATCACCCACCCCTCTTATTTGTAGCTCTTACAAAGACACTTACTACTATTGGTAGGCTCCTTGTTTTGTTTAGATTTCATCAACATGGACTGATCCAATATGGGATAACCTTTATCTATAACTTGGCTAAGTGACGGTAACTCTACATCTTGCTCCTCATCCAGACTTCGCGATGCTAGAATTAAGTGAATTAAACCATTACCGGAGAACTTTTTGACTAGTTCAAATTAAAAAGATCTTTGCAGACAACAATTTTATTAAGTGCTAATTTTTTTGCCTTTCTAGCTAGAAAACATTGTGGGAAATGAAGAAATGGCTTGTCACAAGCAATTTCTTTATTTTCAACAACCTTTTCAAAGTTTTTATATTGTAGAGTGGGAAAAAGCATTATTATGTAGAAATTGGTGAAGTAATTTATGAACTAAACTATGAATATGGACTCACAAATGGAACATAAATGTTTTGGTTTTTTTAAATAAGAATCCTCAAATAAAATAAAGCAAATTGTAATTTTAAACTAAAAAAGATATTTTTCAATAAGAATTTTCCAGATAGTCCTTGGTATTTAGCACAGATGAGATCAAATGCTCGTTCAGCATAGAGTGCAGTATATACTTGTCCATTTTCCATTTCTTTTCAAATCAAAAATCAATGTAGGATATTACTTTCAAAACACTTTCTTTGAAATTTTCTCAAACATTAGGATTGAACATAACCCTTTCCCAAACAAGACCTGGCCCCGGTTTCTCGAAAAAAAAACTTAAATACATGCTCATGAGAACATGCTCAGCTTCAAAGGAATACTCTCCAACGTTGAAGGGTCTTCGATTGAAGTTCATGTGGATTTCGTGCGATTTGAGCAGGGTGCTCAGATTTGAGCATGAGAACATACTTAAGTTTTTTTGAGAAACCGGGGCCTGGTTTAGACATTTTCAGTAAAGAAGGCTTGTGAAACATTAAGGCAAAAGAAGAAAATGCTGGTAACCCGCATTTTCTCCTTTTGCCTCAATATTTTCCATGCTGTACTGTAACCAAATCACATCTTTATGAATATCAGTTTTGTCGTCTGCAACAGCTTTCAAGTTGGTTTGGTCCAAATTTTGGCCATTTGGGAAAGGGTTAAAAAAGGATAACACAAAAGTAAAAAACTTACATGTTTGATGTTTCAACTTCTTTGCAGGGTCTGCAATACAATCTGGGTTGGATTTAAACTTCATCCGTCTCTCTTCAAATCCTTGACGCGCTTTGGAAATCAAGGCAGACATATCAGCAGCTGAGTCACTTGACTTGTTACGTCTACGCTTTCCAGATTTTCCCTTTCCTTTGTCTTTTGAAGACTTTTTGGACAGCCATGTATCATCTTTGGTAGCATCTGAGACTGTAATTCCCTTGTTAGCATCTAGAAAACTTTGGGACCTTGGTGGTGGACATTTATCCGAAGGTGGCTTATAAAACGAAGTTGAGGGTAATGGTTCTATCATAATTGATTTTCTTTGACCATCATTTGATAGAGTCGAGTTCTCTCTTGATTGAGCTTTTCCATGAGTGTTGGGAACTGCTTTGTTATTTCCATGGTTATCCATTCTTGACTTTTTGGCAGAGCTTACTCCTACATCATCAGGAGCATCTGACTTTGGGAGTTCTATTAGTTTCCTCTGGCTATCAGTGTCAAACGAATAAGTTCTCTTTCCATATATAAGCTTTTGAATACCCTTTTTTAATGAGAGCATACCCTTCTTAAATGAATCTTTGGTTACAGTTTCAAGTGATGTTTTAAAGCTACCACTTTTTATTTCATTTCTTTCTCTTGTTTCCTGAATTTTCTTATTTCTATTAGAATCATAATCTTGTTTATATCTCTCAGCATCATCATCTTGAGTTAAGTCACAATAAGCATCTGCTGGGTCAGTTGTATGAGTTACAGGCTCTGTATCAATCTGTGTTTGTTCCATATAGACATCTCTGTCATTGTCTGAAAAGGTCTCTAAATCAGGCAGATCCATTTCATCAGCATCCACTTGTGTTTCTGCCATGTAAGCATCATTTGCATCATCAGATTCAGAGCTTTGCAATTGTTCCCTATCAATCTGTGTTGGTTCCATATAAACATCATCATCTTCGCTGCTGGATTTAGTGCTCTCCACTTGTTTCCCATCAATCTGTGTTTGTTCCATGTATACATCATTTTCATCGTCTGAAATGGATTCCACCTCAGGTAGATTCATTTGTTCAACCTGTGTTTGTTCCATACAAGGATCATTCTCATTATCTGAGTAAGTATCTTTCTCGACAGGACTAATTGGTTGAGTTTCCACTGTATATGAATCAGTTGATTCCTTGTCTTTGTTTTTCTTTTCTTTGTTTGTAGCATCTTCAGAAAAGGAATGATCAAGTTTTATACCCAATTTATTGTTCGTTCCAACAGGTGTTTCATTATTGCCCTTTTGAATATACATTTCATATTGTGGATCGTTGTACATATATTCAGCTTCATTAGAATCATCACTTTCCATAGAATCCTGAACAACTTGTGTTTGAGCTTGATATTGGTCATCATCTTGATTATCAACTTGAGTTTCTGCCCCATAAAGATCATCATTGACATCATCCACTTGAGTTTCTGCTTCAAATTCACTTGCTGAAGGGTCATTAATTGTTTGTGTTTTGGCAGTATAATCAGCAATCTGCCCTTCTTCGTCTGCTTCAGACTGTGTTTCATCCACCTGTGTTTCAGCAGTGTAATGATCATCCATATCAGTATCAGCCACCTGTGTCTCAGCTTGCTGGTCGCTTGTTTCATGACTATCTTCTCTATCCACTTGTGTTTCTTGCATGTAGTAGTCATCATCAGCCATGACTTGTGTTTCATCTTCAGAGGTGACAGAACCTTCCTCATCTATTTGTGTTTCAGCGGAATATTCGATAGTTTTATCTGAATCAAATGACTGAGTTTCAGATTCATATTGTTTCTTGTTAAGATTAGAATCATCTTTATTACCCTTTTCTGTGTCAGTTGATGTTTTGATTTGCTGTTTCTCAACCTTATCTGTAGCACTGTCCTTTCCCTTGGTCTGTTCCTCTGTATCAGCAACTTTCTGAGTAGCTTGTTCCATCATTTGCTGCACGTCCAGATCAGACATATAGCTATCATCAGACCAACTACTGTCAAGTGATTCATCATCATCCATGTCTTCAATGATTATCTCAACACCATCTGAATGTTCTCTAGTTGTTTGTCTTTCAGCTTTTTTACCAGATTTTGTGGGATGAACTTGAGATTGTTGACTATGAATCATATCTTTATCATCTTTACTGCTTTGTTCAGCAGCTACATCCCCTGATTCTCTTCTAAATTTTTGTTTTGGTTTGGACTTGATTAGTTCATTTTCCGTAGAGTCTTGAGCATCATTCAAGTCTGTTGACTGTTTTTGTGTTTCCTCAAGGAGATTGTCATCTTCATCACTAAATATGCTCATATCAAGCTCATTCAAACTCTCCTCTTTTTCTTCCTCTGAATCTGGTTGTGCTGTTTCAGACAATCTAGAAATCATTCTGAAGAAATCATCCGCCTCAAAATCACTGCCTCTATCTGAATCATTGTCAGGGCTAGAGATTTCCCAGTACTCTGGATCATTTACACCTTCTCCATCTAGATTCATCTCCTTCTTAACAGTAACCTTTTTAGATGAAACTTTTGTAACTTTCTTTCTATCTTTCACATCATCAGAATCAGAATCAGATGTATCTAGACATATGATAGGTTGTGATATAGACATAATCATGCAGTTATCTTCATCTTCACTAATGAACACAGTGTCTGGTTCTTGTGTATAGCCATTCTTTAACCAGTCTGGCTCGTCTTTCACTTGTAATTTATCACCATCAATTTCATCAGACTTTATATCTGTATCATTGGAAGGAGAATCAAGTCCATCATCATCTTTCTGATTGTCATTGTCTGATACTTTGTCTCCTTTGTCATAGCTTTGGGTTGGTTCATCATAGTTTTGTGTGGGTTCGTCAAAGGTTTGAGTTGGCTCATCAAAATTTGCTGTTTCTTCATATGCTTGTGTTGGTTCATCAAACACAACATCATTATCTTCTACATCCCCGTCATTCCCAGATTCTTCAACCACAGGTGTAACTGTTTTGTTGTGTTTAAATAGTTTTCTTTTCCGTGGTGTTATTTGAGACTCTGTGGTCTTATTTTCCTCATGTGAATCCTTTCCCTCTAAAGATTTTCTAGACACCACTCTTGTTCTAGGTGTCAGTTTTGGTATCCTGATTTCAGGCAGGTCATCCCCACTTGAATCATCTTTACTCACAGTTTTAGTCATATGATCAGCAGGATTTGCCTTTTTTGAAATATCTACCAATTCCCTATCTTCACCAGATTTCTCTTTTTCAGATTCATCACTAGATATTGACATCAGTTGGCAAACCATTTTACTTTTAGGCTCATCTTGAAACAGACTTTGACTCTGTTCTTCCTCCTCTTCTTCCTCATCCTCTAATGTAACTGTCACAGTACAATCAGGTTTTTTGTTGTTTTTCACTTTTGTATCACTACTGGCATAAGATGATGTAGCTTTTTCTTTCTTTTCTTCTTTTGGTGATTCTTTTTTAGATTGATTGAAAGAGCTTGGATTAGACTCTTGAGACCTTTTATCACAATGTCCAGTAGCAGAACATTCCATCTCAACTTCTTTCAGAGTATCTAAATCTGGATCGAGTAATTCAGCACTTTCTAATGATTCAGCAATGGCACTGCCAATATCGTCTTCGAATGTATCACCCATCTCTTCTTTCTCTTGTTCGGAATATTGGCCCACTTCCTGAGTTTCTACATCAGAACCAATCTCCATATGTCCTCCATCTTTTATCTCATCCATTAAAGCATCAGAATCTTCATTCTCAGACTCAGAATTTTCATTATCAGACTCAGACTGAACCACTGCTGCTGTTGGATTTTGTTTGACAGGTGAAATGTCTTCCCTTTCTAATAAAACATTAGCAGGTTTCTGTTTTGGCTTCATAGGCGAAAAATCATCGGATAATTCTTCATCGTTCTTCTTTCCTTCTTTTGATGATGGATTTTCTTCACTGTCAGACAGAATATGAGTAGATTTCTTTTTTGCCTTTATTGGAGATAATTCCTCGCTTTCTGATAAAATTGGAGCAACTTTCTTCTTCGCTTGAACTGGTGATAAGTCACTTTCACTTTCAGAAACAATACGAACACTCTTCTTTTTTGCTTTCACAGGTGAGAAATCTTCCCTGTCTGATAAAATCTTCAATGTTTTATTTGTGTCTTTTACCATAGAAAATCCCTTAGAACTTTTCTCTTTAGTGTTCTTGTCCTTAATATCAGAGCTGTTTTTCCTTTTGGATTTCTTCGCAATCTCTCTTGGAGTCAATTTCTTCAGAACTATTTTGGGTTGAAGCAATTTAAATGTTTTCCAGTACAACTGACCATTAATTCTTTTGAGCCCTCTTATTCCAAAATGATTTTTATTCTTGGAATCTTTCACTCTCTTTTCTTCTTTTCTATCTTTCTTATCTGATTTCGACTGTTTTTCTGATGATTTCACATCTTCTTTGCTACTTGCTTTGCCCTTTCCAATATAAAGTTCCATTTTCCCAAAAATACCAGAACTGTTGCTATCAGAAGATGAATTTGTATCCTCTTCAATTATTTCAATGCTTTTCTTCTTTTTATCAGCAAGTTTCTTTTCAGCAAGTTTCTTTTCAGCAAATTTCTTTTCCTTATTGCCAGTGGAAGCACTAGATTGTTCTTTAACTTTCTCTACATGCTTTAAAACTTTATCATGTTGCTTTTGTCCATCTTTTCCATCACCAGATGGCTTGGTATCTTTCTTAATACTCACAACACTCTTTTCTCCAGATTGTTCTTTTGTCACAGATTTCTCTACCCCAGAATGTTCATTTAAAGCATTATTTTTCACTTTTTTGGGTGGTGTTATTTCTAATGTTAACTTCTCAAAAATATTAGTAGTTGGCTCTTTAGAACCTGCAGAACTAGTTGACAATGATTCAGATTTCACATCACTAACAGTTTGGTCTTTTATCTTATCACTGACCAATTTTTCTTTAACCCTGATTTTTGAGTCTTTGTCCTTTAACTCTTTTGGAATTGTTTTCAGAATTGAGTCAGTTGGGCTTGTTTTCACTGTTGCTTCTTTAGGAGTTTTCACTTTTTGACTTTCTTCGTGCTGCACTTTCTTACTGTCTTCTTTCTTTTTGCCAAGTTTTGGAATCTTAAATTCTTTGATAGATTTCCTGGGAGTCTTATGTGAATCTTCTGATTCCTTATTATCTTTACAAGATTGTTTTTCTGTCCTTTCAATAATACCTTTACTTTTGTCTTTTGATTGTGATGAACTTGCATTTTTATCTAGATTTTTACCATAATTGGACTTATTGAACTTGTTACCAGTTTGCTGATTACCTGAATTGCTATGAAAGCCACCACTACCCTGTCTATTAAACTGATTCTGAAAGGGTCTAGCTGTAGTATTACCGTTGTCCTGCCTATCATATTTATTTTGAAATCCATCATTGAAATTACGATTCCCACGATCATTATGAAAACCTCCACGTTCATTGTGAAAACCACCACGTTTATTATGAAAACCACGGCAATCATTATGAAAACTACCACAATTTTGAAAACCACCCCGATCATTATGAAAACCACCACGATTGTGAAAACTGCCACGAGCATTACGTAAATCACCAGAGTCTTGCCTATTAAATTGTGCTGGTGATCTTGTTTCATTCCAATTTCTATTGCCCTCTTGCTGTCTTTGCCATTGTCTCTGTTTGTTTCTATCCTGATATTTTAGATTTTGCTCTTTTTCATCCTGGTTGATTGTCTGTCTAGGTGTATTAAGCTCTTGTTCACCTGTAACCCCTTCATCCTCATTCATTACAACTGTCTCGTTTAAATCATTTTGCTCATTGTCCCATCTTTTCTTAAATTCTTGCTGTACCTGCTCCATAATTCTTTTTTCCGCCTCTTCATGATCAGATGCACCACTTTTGCCAGTTGATGCTGGTTGTTTTCCTTCCTTTACTTTCCTTTCTTGGTCCCATCTTCTCTGAAACTCTAGCATAAGCTCTTCTTGAGTCATAGAAGCTTGTTTAGTTGTGTCTGAACTATGTTTTACTTTCTGTTCAACATCATCATTTTGGTTTCCCTTGCTTTGAAAATCTCGTTCTGAACCTGGTGTTGTTTTAGAATCTTCATTCATATGATATTCATCAGAGTGGATATCTCGTCTGTAGTCCACATCTTCAAAATCGGCGTTATCCATTAGGTCCTCATTATTGTAAGGGGTTTCCTGAGCAGTTTGGAGGCCTTCCCTGTTACTTCCAGATTTATATTTTCCTATCCTGAAGTCTTCATCTTCATCTGCGGAAACAAGATCAATGATGCTCCTATCTAGATCAGAATCTTTGTCATTCCAATCCTCAAAACCTGGTAGTGTTGCTTTAGAAAGGTTTGAGCCAGGAGATTTATCTTTCTTTGTTGCTTTATCTGATTTCACTTTACTAGCTTTTCTCTCGCTGACTATTTTAGTTTGAATTTTAGAAAGTAAATCATTTATGTTCCCTTCAACTTTACGTAATTGTTTTGATTTGTCATCAACACTTGGACTTTGTAATGAGCCTGGTGCATGTTCCGGGGGTCCTATATCTACTGCAGCTACATTTGCAGTGCCTACTTGCACAGTTTCATTATCAGGATGATTTTCTGCACCACTTGGTATCGCATTTTGGAACACAGGATTGGAATCAGAGGGAGTTTGTGGCACTGACGGTACAAAGTCTGATTGAGTTGCATTTTGGTTAGACAGTTCTTCAGAATTACTATTAGAGATAACACTACCTGTTGATTCATTTATGCCTGGATTTCTATTCATTGTTTGCGCCAGAACATTCACAAAACTTAGCTGTTTTAAATGTTCATCAAAGGAGAGACTTTCTCCTGGACCTCCAGTCTGACTTTCTTCTTTAACATTTGGTTCACATGCATAATCTTGCACTCTCCTTTCATCAACATCTTCATCATCAATCACTATGAAGTCATCACTTTCTTGACTGCTATGTACAGTACTACTGTGACGACTTTCCTTGTGTGACCGCCCTGGTTCTCTGTCGTATCTACCTCTACTTTGGGATACTGTGGTTGTTTTACGGCTGGTCTCTGGCACTTCATGCCTCGAGGAACGATTTCTACTTTCATCTGGTAATCTATGTTGCCTTTCTGAACCTGTGAAAATAGAAAAGATCAAATGATTTATCTGTTTAACCCTTTCCCAAAAAACAAAATTTTAGGGTGATCCACTTCAAAAACTGCCACAAATGACAAAATGGATATAATTTAAGATAGAATTTGTGTAAATATGGCACATAAAATATTGAGACAAAAGAAGAAACTGCTGGTTATCAGCAGTTTTTTTCTTTTGTTTCAATGTTTTCCCAAGCCTTTTCTATTAGGGACGTCAAAACCAGGTCTTGTTTGAGAAAGGGTTAAAAAATTCATAGAGACTCGCAAGCATGCAAATAAAATAATAAACCCCTACCCAAATGACAAAAGTAAAGACTATTGCAGAAGAATTTTAAATCAAATGAGACTAAATGCAAAAAATCTTAAGATAATAATACAGCAGCATTGAGATGGATGGAGGAATGCGAGAAAATGTTGGTCATCAGTATTTTCTCTTAACCCTAAGCCCATCTTTAATGACAACCTTAAGGATTGTCAAAACCAGGACTTGCTGTGAAAGGTTGGCAAAATCTATCATACTTTCTCATTGGCAACAAATTTTTATCATTCTATTGATGGCAAGACATACCAATTACTAGGCGCTCAAGATTCTCAATTCTTACAAATATTAAAGACTCCATAATAGATCACTTCAATGATAACTGTTTTGTGTCAATTAAGAAAAATGTTGTTTTCTTTAACCCACTCCCACATAATTATTGACATTTTTTAGACCTTACAAGAGAAATGCTTTGGAAAATATTGTGGAAAATGAGGAAATTAATTGTGACATGTTTTCTGACCCAAAATGATTTTATCACTAACATTTTATATCCATGGTATTCAAATCCAGGTTCAGTCAAGAAATGCCATTTTTCTGAAGGATTACAACTTTTAATTGTCGTCTGAAACACCTTTCAATTTGGAACAGTCCAATAGTTTGCCATCTGTCTTAGTTCACAATTTATCTGTAAACCAGCAGCCACATTGAAAAGCATAGCTCAGATATTTTCTCTCACGATATCATACTCTGAGCCGCTGAAATCCCTGATTATGCTTACTTTCAAAGCAAATGATAAGTTGGGGTGAAGGCATACTTTTTTTATTCCAATTACAAACCCTGTGTTGTGGGTACTCATTTGAATCATCTCAATGAGATGATTCCAATGAGCACCTACAACACAGGGTTTGATAAACAGTAAATGAAATATTGAATTTTGAAAAGCTTTCAGTCCTTTTTATCTGTAGCTATATTACAGCTTACCAGAATCTGGCCTTCTGTCTCTCTGAGCTGAATAGCCAGGCTCTCTAGGGCTGTATCCTTTATCACTCGGGCTATACCTTCTATCTACCCTAACCCCTCTGTCCCTGAAGCTATCTCTGTCACTGGGGCTTTGTCTCGGTGAAGGGACATAACTCCTGTCATTTCTGCCATATCCTTGATCTCTCTGATCATACATTCTGTCCCTATAATCATAGTCTCGGCTATCTTGCCTGTAGCCTGCACCTCTTTGTCTATATTCTCCTGAATCATACCCCCTTCTTGTTTGGCTGTAATCCGGAGTTTGACGGCGGGAAAATCCATGCGCGTTAGAGGCCCCATAATTGTCATATTGTCTTGTGTCTCTAGGATTGTATCTGTTGTCCCAACTTTGATGATTTGGCCTAAAATTGAAATATCAATGTACATGAATTGGTAATAACGATAGTACAAAATAAGGGGTTTAGGCAAATTTATCTCACATTGATACAGAGATCATAATGTACCAGGGAAAGGGGTATGTCAAAATATCTTTCATTGTTTATCAAATCCTATATTGTAAATATTGTATATTGTAAATCATCATTGAAATCATCTCATTGAGACAATTCTAATGAGTACCTACAACATAATGTTTCAATTTGAAAAAAAAAAATAGAATGTCTCTAATATCCATTCTTATCTTGTTAATTTGAACATATATTTAACGCTGTACCTCCTCATTTATGGCTATCAAACTTAACCACATATACGCACAAGAGGGGCTTGTCAGTAAAATTGGCCATTTCTTCCAATTCAAGGACAGATAATTCAAGAATGAAAAGAACAATCTGATTTTCAAAGTTCAAATTGAAATCAAGTACTTTGACACATACTTAGGACTACGGACTAGCCTGACAACTCAAAATGAGAAATAGGTAGCCTATTTTTTTTTTTTTTTCAAGTACAAATATACAACATGTATTGGGTTTCATAGCAAGAACAAAATTAATGTACATGTGTATATTATGTCTCATAGAGTAGAATAAATCAAGCAATAGTTTATTTTCTCTAAGCAAAACTATGATAACACTTTTTTCCCATAAAAAATAAATCCTTTCACAAACAAGAATTGGTTTTAATGTCCCCAAAAGAAAAGTTTCAGAAATCATCAACGCAAAAGAAGAAAATGCTGATAATCAGCATTTTCTCCTTTGCCTCAATATTTTCTGTGCTACTTTGAACACAAATGTCTTCATCAGCTTCAAGTTTGATAACCTAAAATTTTGCTGTTTGGGAAAAGCCTTTAACCCTTTCCCAAACAAGACCTGTTTTGATGACCCTAATAGAAAAGGCTTGTGAAAATATTGAGACAAAAGAAGAAACTGCTGATCATCAGCAGTTTCTCCTTTTGTCTAAATATTTTCTATGCCATATTGTACACAAATTCAATTTTTAATAACTTTAATTTTGTCATTTGTTGCAGTTTTTGAAGTGGATCACCCTAAAATTTTGCTGTTTGGGAAATGGTTAATGCAAGATTCAGTGTAGATTTACCTTCTTCTGTCATATGGATGATTCCTATCTTCTCTGTACCAAGACATGGCTTTTCATTTCTTCTGTAATCCAACTCTACAATGAAAAAAAAAAACAAACATTTCCTTGGCTCAAAGAAGAAATATGGGCAAGAATTCACTAATGTGCCTCACAGTGTGACAATGAGTGAAAAAATAAAAAAAGAGAGATGTTGTTTAAATATTGTGTTCAGACACAGATAAAGGTCAAATGTTTATGATAATTTAACTTTTTTAGATCCATGAATGTCCATGGACTTGCCACACCAAAAAATGCAATTTTTGTGCATGTAACATTGACACAAATTATTTTTTTCTTTTAAGACCTCTCTCCCTCCAGGGTACTTACAACTAATTTTTCTCTTCTGATTATTATTTGGCCTTCATTATATTCTCCATCTGAGATTTTATTTTAAATGATTAATTTCTAGAATTTTTGGAAACTGTTGACAAAGTGTTATTTGGTGTCAATGTTACATACAACTGTTCTGCTGTAGGTAGAAAAATGTTCCTTCTTTCCAATTCACTTATTAGAAACACCAAAGTTAATCATCTTCAAGGCTGAAAATATATCAGGAGCTTGCAGTATAATAGACTTAATTATCCTAGCACTATTAACATAAATGTTGACACCAAATAATTTCTGTCCATGTTACATGCATGCTTCAATGTACACAATTAAAAAAAAATCTACATAAAACTAAAGGCAAATGTGGCGTTAGAATTATTTTACATCAACACTGAAGCTTAATTTAGTTATATTCTTAGGAGAAATACAGGAATTCTTCAAGTTGACATATAGTATGTAACCACGACACAAAAATTGCTAAGCGTTACATACGCTTCACAAGTAGCCATGTGTAATAAGCAGTGAACATTTACATGAACAGTTTTGGTTCATTTCAGAAAAAAATGTCTGGTAATCTGCTTTGACACTATTTGATACAAGTTAAAACATTAAAAACTGTTTGTTTGGGCTCAAACAAATGTTGACACTAAAATGTCACACTTTTGCGTCAATGTTACATGCATTTTCACCTTTAATTCAGGTCATTAATACTTTCTTGCGTAATTTAAAGTATTTGTTTTTGCGAAAAATAAGAGAAAACACCCTGACCACTGTGTAGAATGATTATTTGTTCAAGCAATTGTCTTTAATATTAAAATATACCAACATAACATCAGATTGACACAAAAAATCCACTAGTGAATTCTTGCCCATATGTGATATTCTTTACATAAAAAATATTAGCTTTGAAATTATTCATATTGTGCAAGAAATTTCTAGCAGAAACACAAGGTGTGTTGGTAAAACACAAATGCCCCTGAAATGGCCATTTTCTAAAATGTTAAGCTTTCGTAGAGTTAAAGGGTTGATAAGGGTTAACGGATGACATTAAGGAAGGTCAAATTGCATGGAACAGATAGATATCATTAAAAGGAACTTGCATATCGAATTTGAGCTTTGTATGTCAAACAATTTAAAAAAAAAAGGCAAATGTTAAGTTTTCGGAGTAAAATGTTAAGTTTTCTTAGAGTAAAGGATTGATAAGGGTTAACAGATTACCTTAAGGAAGGTCAAATTGCATGGAACAGATGGATATCATTAAAAGGAAGTTGCATACCAAATTTGAGCTTTGTATGTCGAATACTTTTGGAGAAAAGACAAATGTTAAGTTTTCGGATGAATGGACAGACAGACAGACAGACAGGCAGACAGGAGCAAAACAATATGCTCCAGATCTTTCGATACGGAGGCATAAAAAGTCAAACAATGGCAATCTTTCAAAGATTATTTGTAAGTGATTGTGTTCATAATAAAAATCATGATAGACTCTCATTACATTCATTGTATAAATTACTCTTTTCTTCTACCGAGAATGAATTTTCTTAAACAAATTTGTGACACAGATTAGGTTTACTTCTGATAAGGTATCTTGATATTCATATAAAAATATATGCAAGAAAATGTGTTTTCCACTGGTTTGTCATGCCCCAAAGAAGCAAGAGTGCACACTCAGAGCGACAAACCAATACCCATCACCAAGTTTGTGGCAGCTTGTCATAAATGACTAAAAATGACGAGTCTTCAAAACAATTGATCCTGGCAGAAACACTGGGAGTGCAAGAATGGCATTCCTGTGGTCCTTAGCTCAAAAGTTGGTTCAAGTTGTGATATATTGCAATCAATAATAAGCATTTTCTTCCTTAGCCTCAGCTCAATATTGCCTTAAACTTTCTAGTACGCGACATCAAAATCAATCAGTGTTTGGATAGATTTAATCCTTTCCAAAAGTCAACTACAGAATGTTAGGGTGGTCCAATTTGAAAGCTGTTGCAATTGACAAAATGGGATTTCCGTCTTTTTTAGCATAGAAAATATTGAGGCAAAAGGAGAAACTTGATTATCAGCGTTTCTTGTTTCAATGTTTTTCTAATACGTTTCTGTAAGGGACATCAAAAGCAGGTCTTATTTTGGAAAGGAATACGTAAATGTTCTCCTCTGCTTGTGCGAATAATTGCTCAACTTTTGAAGCGAGAATGTGGTCCGAATTTTATGTCTGGACAGGGACACTTTTAATATCTACATGAGTGCTTTTGACATTTGCAATTGGCCGTAAAATATGATACATTGAAGAGGAAACATTTTTTGTCAGAGGAAAGATTATTGGCCTTTCAACTGGGCGTGCATTTTCGTTTTTAAAAGCGAAACTCGTCGACACTCACAGGTTCGGCGCCATACTTGTTTTTAGTTGTTGTTGTTGCAGAAAGGTCAACTAACAAAATAGACTGGAAACCCAACCGATAACAAACCAATCGCGACCCTCGAGACTGTTTGCAACCTTTTGCCGCGTTGGAACGTGGTTGCAACATGATCTCGAGCGTAATACAGTGACCGCCATATTGAACGTGAAAGTAGACGCGCGTAAATGACGTCACCAAAACAATTCAATCCTTTAGCTAACGTTATTATTCAAGTGAAATATTCTGTCAATGATCGGTACATCACATCAATTATTTTATCTGGTAAAATTTTGTGACATTTACGAGGATACAATCGACTTTTGAATGTTTGTTTCAAATATTTTTCTGGTGTAGATTTAAATAGTTGTTTGGTCTGCTTCCGTTGTCGTGACCGCACTACCATTGTTATGCTTGCGGAGTGATATGGGAAGGATCGGCTCATGGCGGCAACTGTAATACATTCGAGGGGATCTTGAGTAACGATAAGATCCGAGAATATTCGAATGGATAACAAACAATCGCGACCCTCGAGACTGTTTGCAACCTTTTGCCGTTTGGAATCACATGGGCGGATCTAGAGGGGGTCCCCCAACATTGGCCGAAAATTAAATTTTGACTGTATAGATTTAGTGTAACGTTTAATATAAATTTATTGCATTTTAAGCCATAATTTGAGCTGCCCCCCCCCCTGGAAAAAAATCTTGGGCTTGGACCCCCCCCCCCTGGAAAAAATCCTGGATCCGCCCTTGAACCCCTCCCCACCCCGACAGAGATAAGCTTTTATACATCCCTTAAAACATTCATGGAAAATATCTTTTGCTGATGAAATTCGCTCTTTTCTATTCCTATGTATTTCCCCCCGCCTTCGGGGCACCGCCTTGATGGCGTTCATAATGGAACTTGTAGGCTATATGTACTTGTCAACTGTAAGCTCTTTCATCCATCAATGTTCTCTTTCTTACAATGTAACTCGATCACACACATATATTATAAACACATAAATACATTTAACACAAAGACATATACAGAAACATGTTAAAATCCCTTGCGCTCAATTTACAGTGACTTTTTCCATATATAATTTTTCTTTCTTTTAATTTATGCAGAGAGAGAAGAGAGGCAATGAGTTTTTAATTCACTGCTACCCATTTACAGCTGGGTAGACTGAGGCGATGACAATTAAGTGTCTTGCCCAAGGACACACGTCCCGAGCGGGACTCGAACCCGGATCATCCGGGTTACAAGCGCTGTGCTCTAACCACTGCGCTATCGAGGCTCTTTAATATGTTGATGTCGCTCATTTACATCAGAGCGCACTACCATTCAAAAACAACGGAAATTTCGACACAAGTTGTGACGCTTTGTTCACCGTCCGATCTTAAACGCTATCCTTGAAACGCCTTATGATCCCCATCAATGAACCATTTATTGTCATGCCTTGTGAAAAAATTAAGACCAAAAAGTATTTCTAAGATGTTTATAGGCAATGTTTTGCAACAACCCTCACCTGAACAGCCATTGATTACAATGACCTACTTTCCGTTGTTTTTGAGTGGTAGTGCGCTCTGATGTAGCGACTTCAGTCATATCAAAGAGCGAATTTCATCAGAGAAAACTCAGAGACATAGTCAGTGTCAGAGACATAGATAGCCTATCTATGTCTCAGGGTAGATCCAGACCTCTTAGTCTAGAGCCATATAGCCTAAGTTCTCACCGTTTACAATCCCACATTATTTTCTATGCACTTCTAAAGATCTAAATACAGAAAGTCAATTTTATATTTATTTTGTAACAGGGTTTTTAAAAAGAAATGCAAAAAGAATACTGCACCATTTGTCAACATCTATTGAAATCAAAGACTAGGTCTAGAAAAGACTCACATTGCGCATCTACCTACAGCGGCGGATCCAGGATTTCTGAGAAGGGGGTTCGAATATACAAATAGGGGATGTGGGGTGTTTTCCTGGTATTACACAATGTTGACTGAATTTCGGCATGAAAATAAAATAATAAGGCTTCCGGGGGCGGGGGGGGGATTCGTTTGAATACCTCCTCCCACCCCCCACCCCACCCCCGAACTCCCTCTGGAGCCTAATTTAAGCCACATTCCTGGCTGATTTTCAATTTATACAAAAGCAACACTGTTTCAATTTTCAAAACATTAAAATATTAACAAATCTATATAAAGTGAAGGTGAAGATATCACTGATTAAACTTATTCCTATATAGTGACACTTTTTGACAACCTACAAGATAATGACTTTCGTAACAAGCAATTTCTTCATTTCCCATAATGTTTTCTAAAAAAAGAAAGCTAATAGCAACTTATTTTACAGTCTTATCCACAATGTCTTAAAGGGACATTTAATTCCAATTTCATTTTTTTAAAAGTATATCTTGATGCCAAGATTGGTTATTCTAATGAGTATAAATACTATTAGTTTTTAACCCATTACCAAACGACAAAATTTCGACTTGTCAAAAATCAAAGATGTTGCAGACGACAACTAAAACTGAATGAAAAAGTACACTTTTTAATAATTTTGCATGGAAAATATTGTGGAAATGAAGAAATTGCTTTTCACAAGCAATTTCTTCATATTCCACAATATTTTCCATAACCAGTTTCTAGCGGGGAGTCAAAAAGAGTCACTGTGTGGTAATGGGTTAAGTTGTTGCCAATAAGCGAGAAACACGCATTTAAGGTTGAGACAAAATCGATAAATTGCATATAAATCCAAACTGTTGTCCACAACAATTTGTTCAATTTTAACACAAAAATATTAATTTGTCGTAAACGGCGCAATACTTTGGCTTGAAATTTTCAGAATTTTCATAAGGAAATATGCTCTTTCAGATAAAAATAAAAGTAAGATTTATGACAAAAAAATCTGAAATGTCTCTTTAACAGTTTTTGTCTGTCTAAGTACTGACTAAAAAACCTACATCCACATAATGGGTGATTTTGGGCTAGCTCACATAAAATTGGGCCATTGGTTGTTGGCCCATTAAATTTCGACTTATGGGCCATTGCAAATAGAGCCTAATTGGGCAAAAATATTTATACCTTATTCTTGCCAAGGCCTTTTCTACTGGTGGGCCATTGGCCCATAATCAAAAGTAAACTTACAAAATGGAGACTGCGCATGGATACAAGAACTAGCAAAGCGGCGCATATAGCCCGAGAGGGGCTTGTCAGTAAAACTGGCCATTTTTCTTTTCAATATTCAAGGGCAGATCATTCAACTATGAAAAGAGTTATCTAAATTTTGTAAGCGGTTTGCACAAACACCACAGAGATTCGTTGTGGCAAGTTTGATTAAAATTCTGTTTGAAACTGTAGGAGTTGCGCACACGACAAAATGGGCATTTTTTTTTAATCTAAGGGCAGATAATTCACAAACACGAAAAGAGGTATCTGAATTCTGTAAGCGGTATGCAAAACTGGACATCATAGATATTCATTGTGGCAAGTTTGATTAAATTTGGGTTAAAACTGTAGGAGTCGCGCATACAAGGGAATTGGACATTTCTTTTTAATTCAAAGGCAGATAATTCAAGAGCGAAAAGAGTTATATGAGTTCCGTAAGCGGTGTGCACAACTAGGGACCATATTATAAGTAACGGAGAGACGGACGGACGACCAGGGTCATAACATAAGACGACCCGTCGGGCGTATAAAAACTAGAGGAACAAGTATCTGGTGTTGTATGCAACACATAAAGTCCCCTACCGGCTTCACATTGACTCAATATGGTAATCAATAATAGATTAAGATGAACAAGTCATCAAAATAATTGTCAAACATATGAAATGTTATGCCCAAAATTTCGGAAATATAATTCAAATGACTTGAATAAAGTTACTAAAAGATCAATGATTTGTAATTGCTACCATAGCAAGTGTAATTTTATAAAATAAGAACAACGGTAATCTAAATGTTTAGTGATATTTTTTGCAAGCAAGTTTTCAGCGATCTTAATAAGTTATAAAGACCTTAACCCTTTCCCAAACGGCAAAAATTTAGGGTTGTCTAATTCAAAAGCTGCTGTAGACCCCATAATGGATGTTAATGAGAGCAGGAATTGTGTACAATACAGTAGAGAAAATATTGAGACAAAAGAAGAAAATGCTGATTATCAGCATTTTCTTCTTTTGTCTCAATGTTTTCCCACGCCAATTCTATCAGGGACGTCAAAACCAGGTCTTGTTTTGGAAAGGGTTAAACAAGACTTACATGAGTTGTTGTCTCTGCTGTGCCCACTATACAATTCATGCAAGCAATAGACAGATGCAAGAAATAGTATCAATAACAGTTACCTTGTCTGATCCAAGATGTTTTTCTTCAGTCTTGTTGGTAAGAAATGCGAACTTTCACTGGAGGTGATTGATACTGCTGCATCACCACCCTGACTAACATGGCTTATATTTTTTTTTTTTTTTTTTTTACATTTTAAAACAGGTTTCATCAAGTTAGCTTGCTTAGTTATTAAGTTATTGCAGGATCCATTTTTTGCCATATTTTCACTATTTCCGTTACCATAGCAACCGCACTTTTCGTCAAAGAACAAAGATAAAATGATGTGCATAATCTACACATTGCCATCTAGTCATATACCAAGTCTCATCAAATTAGCTTGCTTACTTATTAACTTATCGCAGGATCCAATATTTTTTGCCATATTTTCACTATTTCCGTAACCATAGCAACAACAATTTTAGTATAAAAACAAAAATAAAATGATGTGCATAATCTACACATTGCCATATAGTCATATACCAAGTCTCATCAAACTAGCTTGCTTAGTTATTATCTTATCGCAGGATCCCATTTTTGGCCATATTTTCACTATTTCTGTAACCATAGCAACCTCAATTTAAGTCGAAAAACAAAAATAAAATGATGTGCATAATCTACACATTGCCATCTAGTCATATACCAACTTTCATCAAAAACGCTTGCTTAGTTATTAAGTTATCGCGGGATCCAGATTTGAGCGGACAGACGGACGGACGGACGGACGGACAGACGGAGGGCAAACCTATAGTCCCCTCCGGTGTGAACACCGGTAGGGGACTAATAAACAGAAATAGAGATGTGGGACATGCACCTTCTCTTAACTCTTTCCAAAGTAAGAGAGGCTTTTGATGACCATGATGACCGAGAAAAGAGAATGAAATGGAGAATAAAATGCTGGAAATCAGCATTTTCTCCTCCTTCCTAACCCGGCTTCGATCCTGTAAATTGCAGATTTTCTAAATACAATATCTTTTAACTAATTTTGTGGAGTGACAATGGCAATTTTGCCAAATTCAAAGGCATAAAGCTAAGGACTTTCTAATCCGAAACAATTTAGTAACACTTTTGTACAAATCGATCCTGTAAAGTTGGATATAAATTAGCATAATGGTTGATATTTTTAAAGAATTATTTCATGATTACGCCAAGTCGAAAATGCCCCAACACTGCCATGAACATATTTTTTTTTTTCAAAAAGTCATAAAGTTGCGAAAAAAGTTGAAAAGAGTCACTCAAGGAACATTACCGCCAAGTTTGGTTCAATTTGGCCTGATCACTTACGGAATGCAACCCATATTTAGCACTAAATAGCCAGAAGCGAAATTTGAAAAGTGTCAATAATTCCTAAACTGTGCTACATTTCCATTCCAAAAACAAACATAGGCATTTTGAATAGTTTAGAATTTGGAATTAATGCATGCTTATGGAAATATTTGACACAAATGTTCAAAATTACCTCCCTTGCATATGAATATTAAGTAAAATAATATTTGTCAGTTATTTTCTTCTTGAAGCATAATCTTGAAATCCGGCACGATGAATCAACTTATGTGAAGTGTATTTACAAGTATGTGTAATTCGATACAGTTCGTATGGCTAGAAAGTGGTGTTTTTAATGATGGGTTGCATACCTTAAATATTTTTTATTTATTCATCTAAGTCCGATTAGCCCCGGCCCGCCCTTCCACGCCCACATTTTTTTACGGAAAAGAGTAAACAAAAGAACACTCTTGCCAAGTTTGGTTCAACTTGGCTCAATGGTTGATTTTTGAAGAAGTTTCTTATGATTTCTCAAAGTCCGGTAAGCCCAGCCCTGCGCCGCGCCCACAGTATTCGACGAATCAAAAATTCGCGAACAACTTCTGAAAAGGGTCACCCAAGGAACGTTCCAGCCAAGTTTTGTCAAAATTGGCCCAATGATTTAGGAGGAAAAGATGTTTAAAGAAATTGTGAATGGACGGACGCTGGGCACGAAGTGCTCAGATGAGTTAACTAGCGAGTGAGTCGCTGCATTTTCAGGTGTGCGTGTGTTGGTCTATATTTCTGATTACCTGACATGGGTTTAACCCATTTTCAAATGACAAAAATAGCCTGTTCCAAGTCGAAAACTGCTGTGGACGTCAAAAAGGATAGTGATAAAGAAGGTAAATGTGTGCAAAATAGTATAGAAATAACATATTAAGACAAAATGTGTTACGTATGACCTTTTGCTTCCTTTGCATGTTTGCTTTCCAAAACTTTCTGTATTAAGTACATCAAACCATGTCCGGTTTGGAAAATGAATAATTGGTTTGAACCCTCTCCCAAACAAGACCTGGTTATGACGTCCCAAACAGAGGTGGCTTGGGAAAATATTTACACAAAAGAAGAAACTGCTGATGACCAGCAGTTTCTCCTTTTGTGTCAATATTTTCTATGCCATATTTTACACAAATTGTATCTTTAATAACGTCTATTGTGTCATCTGTGACAGTTTTTGAAGTGGATCACCCTAAAATTTTGGCGTTTGGGAAAGGGTTAAATCATGGTGCGGAAACTACAGACAGAAGCAATGGTTGTGAGAAGGAAATCCTCTGGGGAACTTCCGACCACATGTGGCGCTGTCTTTTTGGACCAAAACAGGCGAGTTCGATGTTCAATTACGTTCCTACTTTCTTTTGGTGCTTTCAAATCGAATGAAGGGGAATGTAATGCTCCACAAAAGACATCAATTGAGAGAGATCCAGTTTGAAAGCCGATGCAGACGTAAAAATAGATGATGATGATAAAGACAAGGTGCGTGTATAACATAGAACAGAAAATATTCAAGCAAATGAATACATGTACAATGCTAGTCATCAGCATTTTCTTCTTTTGCCTCAATGTTTTCCCAAATATGTTCTATTAGACATGCCAAAACTATGTCATGTTTGGGAATAGGTAAAATGAGTACAAGTTCCACGATTGTATCTTTTCACATGCCTGATATTGATCGGAATCTCAATACCATATGGTAACGGCTAACAAAACCAACAAAAAGATAAATCATTTGATAGAAAACAAAGTATTTAATGCTTTATACAGAGTGTCCCAAAAAAAACGGAACCCTATTTCAAAGTCAAATATTTTAAAGCGAAAGCATAGAATCTAATTTTTGAATTTGCAGTACTGAAGATACATTATTTTTGCATATGTGTTCTAAATTTCACTTCAAAATATGTTTTGGTTCAAAAGTTATATGAAATTTAATAAAGACACTAAAAAAAACCGTTTTAACACGAAATCGATTTTTGCGTCTTGTTTGGTTGTAAAAGCGCACTGACAGTCAGCTGTTGAGTTCTTGACCGTTTTACAAGTACGTACCAATTTTCTCAAAATTTAATATATAAAAGTGCCGTATGTGCAAAATTGAGTCCGTAAGGTGGTTGTTTGAAATAATTTTAACCCTTTCCAAGACCACAAAAAGTTGGGGTGGACTGGATTGAAAGCTGTTGCTGATGACAAAATTGACGCTGATAAAGACAGAATTTGCGTAAAATACAGCACATAAAATATAGAGGCAAAAAGGCGAAAATGGTGGTGACAATTATTTTCTTCTTTTGTCTAAATATTTTCTCAAGCTAATTCTCTCATGGATGTCAAAACCAGTTTGTTTGGGAAAGAGTTAAAGTACTTTGCATTTGAGCGCTGACCGGCATGTTGTAGAGTAATAAGATAACTGCATATCATTACATGTAGGCCTACTATGAATCTGTGATACACTTTGATATTTTGTTTGTATTCATTTTTTTGTCTTGGTTACACCGCAGCTCTACTTTAACAGTCTATTTGTTAGCGGTAAAGATGAAACGAATGTTTCAATATCACTTTTGTGTTGTATTAAACAATTGTGAAGCGTCAAGTGTAAGCGCGCTGCGAACGGAAAGATCGATATCGTGTTAAAATGGTTTTCCGTGTGCATTCATTTGAATGCCAATATTTTCAAAACTGATGAACATTTTTCAACCAAATTTTAACTGCTGATAGAAAACTGTCGTTTCTATTGCATATTCAAATTTAGTGGAGACATATCACTTAATACACGAGCAATTCACTTTCAAAAATGGGTTCCGTTTTTATTGGGACACTCTGTATATTGAAACAAAATTCAGCATTTCCTTTTAGGACAAAATCATAGTGATATACAAACAGAATTATGCATAAGTGAGTTATGGATTCTCATGTGATACTGGACATTCAAATGGAAAATCTTTCTCAATACATTGAAATAATTACATACAAAACACATTCTTATTTTAAACGAACAAAACATATTCTTATTCTAAACGACATTCTTGTGACATAATTGTGTGAAGAATCTCTGGGTTATTGTTGTAATGAACATTCATTACATAAACAATTCCTACGAAATCCAGGCCAACAATAGAAATGGATGGAACAGTTCATCATATTAATCAGATGTTGAAACTGCCCAACCAAGTTGAGCAAAATAGTAAAGTAGCATATAGATGTGTACACCAAATGGTATACGAAAACAATGAGTATGGTACAAAACTATCAATACATCAGATAATACAAAGGACACTCCACCTAAAAAGGCAAACATGCAGGCCTTACTAGCTGGCATTTGTCTGAATGCTGCTCCTGCCTTCCACGCAGCAAGGAACAAAGGGATGAAATAAACGAACATAACAACTTTCCAGAAAACGCCCTCTATACAACTCTGCACAAGCAAGAAAATGTCAACAAAGAACAAATTGTACAACGAGTTTACATTACTCCGACTCCCGATGTGCCTTCCACTTTCATTGATGCCAAGTACGTACAGAATATGGGCAACTGCAAACACTAGCACACCTAGAAGTCCCGTGTAGTATGTTGTCACAAACACGTCAGCCAGCATGGACAAAATAAGTCCACATAGAATGTAGGCGCTATAAGTATCAGTTGGTATCAATGTGTCTAAAGAGACGCTTCGTGTTTGAAGTGGGAGTCTCGACCTTTCCATCATGACGTAGAGGATCAGCGACATCATCGGTAATACCTTGAATGTAACACCGACTAGTGTGTTGTGTGGGTACGGTTGTACTAGGTAACATGTGGTTGTGATGATGAACGGTAGCAGTCGTATCTTTTGTCTGGGTTCAAAGACAGAAAGACAGAGTCTGAGGACCTCCATAGTTTATCTAAAAAAGAAAATATATAGGCCCTATAGATGTATAACTGCAGAAACCATATTCATAATAATTTTCTAAAGTGAATTTACAAAACAAGCTATCTGATTGGACGAGACGTATGTCTCGGCCAATTAAATGGATTGTTGTGTAATTTGTAAGGTAAACTTGTAATAAGACTGGTGGTGACAGTCTAGATCTAGTTGTTTCGAATCGTAGTTATTCGATATAAGTAGGCTAATCAGGCCCGTAGGAACAGGGGGACTAGGGGACTTAGCCCCCCCCCCCCCCAAAGTTGGCAAAAAAGCCAAATTTTCTTTATTTTACACTGAAAATGTAGAGAAAATTCAATTTAGCCCCCCCTCCCATATTCAAACACAGGGGGTTTAGCCCACCCAATATAAATTTGATTCATACGGGCCTGCAGTAACATTACATATCCAACATTTTTTATGAATATTTATCTTTTAACTTCGGGTAAAAGAAATGGTAAATCAATATTTAATTAATATCTTCCAATTTTTTCTATAGATTTCGAGAAATTTAGATCTACAAAAAAAATGCAATCAAAACTAGATATTTTTTCTTTTAATATTGTGCCGTGTTTGAACATTTAAAACAGCACACTCTTAAAACAACGGGCTTGGGGTACCAACACTTATTCCAAGATGAGAACAATAAAATATACACGGCCTCTAATCGTTTTTCAATATATTTTTTAATTACATACAAAACTTAAAATCCACTAAAAACAAATCCACTCTGGAAAAAGAATATTAAGCAGACGACAAAATAAACATTGTCACTACTTTGTCGTTTGATAAAGCTTGCTCAATATTCAATCATTTTGGCACTTGTATACATCTGGACTACCAAATATCAATCTTATTACGTCGAGTCTTTGAATGTGATCAATTGATTTGCTGTTAATTTGGCACTCTTTCAATCCAGAACGTCTAATAAAACTGGGACCTAGTTTAAATCTAGGTCATGATATGTGTAATTACAGTGCTTTCAGTTTGAACTGTCGGTTTCGATATTTTAACACACACCAAAATAAGCATTTTAAAGGAATCAGAGCAAAATGTTTAGTAGATCTACTCACGAAATTTGAATTAATCAAATGTTTCAACGATATAATTATGACAATGTCATTTGACTGAGTTCTATATTTAGAACCAGTCTCTAACCGAACAAGAGTTATTAATTTAGACTGGAAGCCTACTAAATGTTGTTTCTTCTATATTTTTTTGCATTAACCCCACTAAAATCCAATTTATCTAAATTCTATTTAATAGTTGTTTCTATTAATCCCCTATTGAAAGCCGAAGGGCACTATAAGTTTGCACTCTGTCCGTCCGTCCGTCCGTCCATTAACGTTCCGTCCTTCTGTCCGTCTGTCAGTCCGATGAATTTGTTTTCCTGACTTTTTTTCCAAGGTGGTCATACCACGTGATAAATGACGTCATAAACTGGCGGCGTTATGGTAAATTGTCACCCCGACACACCACGGCTGGAATTTTCAAACGGCTGTAAGTACTTTGTTTTTTATTCAAATTAAACAAGACCTGGCCTATTCGAAGCGCAATTTTGTAAGCTAAACCCGTATATTTACATCTTGTACCCAAAAGTCACGTTTTTTGCAAAAATCGTGGACAACTGATTGAAAACGACAAAAATAAACCCTGCTGTACAACGGAAAGCGAAATCAAAATTGATACAAATTAACTATTTATGAGCTGGTTACATGATATCTCTGTACGTTTATAGTATTTTTAGTCTTAAATTATTTTTTTAGATAAATCAGAAGTAGAAAAGCAAATTAAATCTTGCCGGTAAAAGGACAACTATGATAAAGCTATATCGGGCAGCAGATATTAGGAAGCTACATTGGAAAGCAGTAATTATAAATATTTCACACCCGACTCTATTACCATAGTTTTCATGTTGTTGTTTTTTTTGTTTGTTTGTTTGTTTTTTTGTTTTTTTTCGAGCCCGATTGCGGTGAGCGAGACATAGTTCCTTGTCACTATATAACAGCTAGGTGTACGTGCGTAAGTCAGTCCGTCAGTTCGCCCGTTTTAGTCCGTGGCATAACTCCAACATTTATTTAAGCAAAAATAGCGGAAAGGATGAGTGTCAATAAGGCCCTTTCCGTGACCCAACCCGATTTTCTTCACTTTCGCCACACATAACAAATAACATATTGACCTTATGTAGGCAAAGTATCAACTTGAACGGAGCCTTGGTTTGGAAGATATATTAAATCAAAGTGGGTGGGGTAAGTCACCCACTATGCCATTAGATGGTATTCAATTTCTTGTACACTTTTACTAACAATTTTTAACTTGAAACTTGCTGATGCAGTGAAATATATGTGTATTGCACTTTGAATACATGTTGTTGTTTATTCAATTGGATGCCTAAAAGAACTTATGGCCATACTTGTTTTGATAAAGTTTGGTCAAGATTGGCCCATATTTGCGGATGCAAGAGAGTAAAAAAACAAATCAAGAATAGACAGATGGGCAGATAGACAGACAGACGACGAACAAAAAGCGATTGAAATAGCTCAACTTGGGCATTTTGTGCTCAGATGAGCTAATAACAATGCAACAATCCATTTAAGATGCAAGCAATTCTAACTATGAAAAATTCCTGTCTGTTTCATGCGTAATTTTAGAGTACATTACCCCACCCACTCTGCTAAGATAACAATTGCAACCTCTTTATCTGATGTTTTTGTGTACATAAGGCTCATATCGCCCTCCTGGTGGTATTTTATGGTGATTCATACAGAATTATTTGGTTCAGACACGAAATAGAACTTCTTATAATTTTAGGGATTTTTATCAAGAAATCAAGGGCAAGTAATCCAGAAATTAAAAAAGCTATATTGAAAATTTTCATATTACAAATTACGGTAATATATCTTCATTCACCACCAAAAAGATAAATCAAATACAATAAGAAATAAAAGCCTGTTGTGGTTTTTCGTAAAGTTGGCCCATCCAAAAATCCTAAAAATTCATAAACATGTTTAATGCCCCTTTTCTCCTGTACATTGCATCCAATGGAATAAACAACAACATGTATTCAAAGGGCAATACATATATATTTCACTGCATCAGCAAGTTTCAAGTTATGAATTGTTAGTAAAACTGTATAAGAAATTGATTATCATCTAATGGCATAGTGGGTGACTTACCCCACCCACTTTGATTTAATATATCTTCCAAACCAAGGCTCCGTTCAAGTTGATACTTTGCCTACAAAAGGTCAATATGTTATTTGTTATGTGTGGCGAAAATGAAGAAAATCGGGTTGGGTCACGGAAAGGGCCTTATTGACACTCATCCTTTGTTCTCTGTCAATGTAGACCTGATGTTTGGAAGAAACATCAGAAAACTACAAGATCAAGGAAACAGCTCATTGTCAAATGTCAAAATGAAATTCATCTAGAGCATTTTGCGGACTCGATAGCAATTTTCATGGGACAACCATCTAGTTTGTTTGTGTTTTCCCTGGCTGCTGAGTATTTGACCAGTCAGGCGTAAAAAGACCGCAATGGAATTCTATTCCTGTTTAGTCTGTGCAAACTGCACAGTCTGATACGGGTCGTTACTTTTCACCATTCTCATTTGGTCCCCCTTTGTGTGACTAGTCCCGTATATTTCCGAGTGACTTGAAATGTAAACATGAAACCACATTTTTATACCCCCGCAAAACGAATGTTTTATTATACCCCCGCAAAACGAATGTTTTATTATACCCCCGCAAAACGAATGTTTTAGGGGGTATACTGGAATCAACCTGTCTGTCTGTCTGTCTGTATGTCTGTCTGTCTGTCTGTCTGTCTGTCTGTCCGTGGACAAAATACTTCTACACAGCATATCTTCTAAACCATATGTGCTAGCAACTTAAAACTTGCTACACTTATAGATCTCAATGTGGGGAAGTGTCATGTACAATAACCGTTACTCTGCCACGCCCACTTTTAGAGTTATTGCCCTTTGTTGTTTGTACCCTTGCATTTTTGTCCGGACCATATCTTCTAAACCATAAGTGCTAGCAATTTCAAACTTGGTACACTTATAGATCTCATTATGGGGAAGTGTCATGTACAATAACTGTTACTCTGCCACGCCCACTTTTTGAGTTATTGCCCTTTGTTGTTTGTACCCTTACATTTTGTTTGGACCATATCTTCTAAACCACAAGTGCTAGCATCTTCAAACTCAGTACACATATACATATAATTGTGGGGAAGTGTCCTGTGCGATAACTGTTACTCAGCCACGCCCACTTTTTGAGTTATTGCCCTTTGTTGTTCGTACCCTTAAATTTTGTTTGGACCATATCTTCTAAACCATAAGCGCTAGCAACTTCAAACTTGGTACACTTATACATCTCATTCTGGCGATGTGTTATGTATGATAACTATTACTCTGTCACGCCCATTTTTTGAGTTATTGCCCTTTGTTGTTTGTACCCTTACAGTTTGTTTGGACCATATGTTCTAAACCACAAGTGCTAGCAACTTCAAACTTTATACATATATACATCTTAATTTAGGGAAGTGTCATGTACAATAACTGTTACTCAGCCACGCCCATTCTTTGAGTTATTGCCCTTTGTTGTTCGTACCTTTACATTTTGTTTGGACCATATCTTCTAAACCACAAGTGCTAGCAACTTCAAACTCTATACATTTATACATCTTAATTTAGGGAAGTTTCATGTACAATGATTGTTACTCAGTCACGCCCAATTTCTCAGTTATTGTCCTTTGTTGTTGTTACCCTTTCATTTTTGTCCAGACCATATCTTCTAAGGCATAAGTGCTAACAACTTCAAACTTTGTACATAATAAAAGATCTCATTGTAGAGAAGTGTCATGTACAAGAACCGATACTCTGCCATGCCCACTTTTAGAGTTATTGCCCTTTGTTGTTTGTATCCTTGCATTTTTGTCCGGACCATATCTTTTAAATCATAACTGCTAGCAATTTCAAACTTGGTACACTTATACATCTTATTGTACAGAAGTGTCATGTACAAGAATCATTACTCTGGTAGTGATTGTCCTTTGTTGTTTTTACGCTCGGATTTGTGTCGGGAACATATCTTCTAAATCATTAGTGCTAGCAACTTCAAACTTGGTACACTTATAGATTTCATTGTGGGGAAGTGTCATGTAAAACAAATGTTACTCTTTCATGCCAACTTTAAGAATTATTGCCCTTTGTTGTTTGTACCCTTGCATTTTTGCCTAGACCATATCTTCTTAACCATAAGTGCTAGCAATTTTAAGCTTGGTGCACTTATTGCCCTTTCTTGTAATGAAAATTTGTGCGGGGTATCAAGTCACATCCTGTGACAGTTCTAGTAAGCTCGACTTTTCGAAGAAAATGAGAGCTTATACTGTCACCCGGGCGTCGGCGTCGGCGTTGGCGTTGCAACAAAGGTTAAAGTTTTTTCAAACATCAATAACTTCCATACTTTCGAAGGGATTCAACCCAAACTTGGAATACTTATTCACCATCACACCCTCTACCTTACTATCAGGGCCCATGACCCTGGGACCACTCTATTTGGAGTTATGCCCCCTTTATACTAAGCACTTAGAAAGTCGAGCGCGCTGTCTTCGGACAGCTCTTGTTAACTTAAAGATCTATAAACTTTGTCTGAGATTCGTATTCGTTCTTGAACGAAACCTTAGTAGTCCTGTCCATGTGTCTAATTATATGACGACAGTTCCATCGTTACTTTAAATGTTTCTAGGTTATAAAAAATAAATATAAAATAAACCGGATTATTTACACACGATTAACATTCAATCTTTGTTTATTTTTCGGATGATGGTAGGCCTAACTTGTGAAAAAAGATAATAAAGATCGAAAAAAGAAGAACTAAAAGTTGCCCAACTTCTAAAACAATTTGTAATGATGAAAATTGCCAATTACGTGGAATTCCCTGTGAGACACGTAAATGTCATAGATATCAAACGTTCACCATTGAAGCCTGTTACACCTCGTCAACTAAAGCGAATTAGAAGCGTTGGAAAGAAGTCGGTGGTGAAACAGACACCAACCAAATAGTCATCTACAAAATAAGTAAGAGGAACCCTACTTAAGGAAGAATTCAACACACCGAAGTTACAAAGACATAATATGTGATAAACAGTTGAATAAAACATTATGGTTCGCAAAAGATACTCATTTGCATTTGTTTTCTGAAACCATTCATAATTATGCTTTCCAATGTAGCTTGGTAGAAATTGCTTGCCGTTGTATTCATGACGGCCTTTACTACGATGTCCTCGTACAGTTTTACCAATAGCACGTTCTTATGTAGGTAAATTTAGACTCATTTCAATGTCACTATGAAGTTATCAACATATTATTGATACAAATATGCCATTTTTCTTACAAATTTTGGGTTTGCTTACCGTAGTATCTACCAGATTTTTTCCGGTCTTCTACAAGATTTTCTCCGGTTTCACGAAGTTGTCCACGCATATTGCTTAAACCGCACTTTTTTGGAACAAGTTGTAAACATGTGTTTATAAATTACAAAATTGCGCTTCGAATAGGCCCAGTCTCGCTTATTTTAAACAAAAGATAAAGTAATTACAGCCGTTTGAAATGTTGATGTGGGTTGACAATTTACATTAACACCGTCAGTTTATGACGTCATTAATCACGTGGTATGACCACCTTGTTTTTCGTAACGCTTGAAGATATTGAGCTGATTTTTTGTATACTAGTATGAGTGAATATTTATTAGTTTCCGAACAAGTTTGATTTTCGTTCGGTCCACTGGATTCATTTAAAATGAGTAAGATACAGATGCTGGACTTAGGAAGTTACTGGAAAATTACATTTCTCCGGACTTTTTTCTACATCCTTGCAGATATTGACAGTAGGCCTATATGTGGCATTTGAGTGTGTATTTTAACCATTTCCCACACGACAAAATTTTAGGGTTGTCCAATTTGAAAGGTAATGCAGACTATAAAAGGGATGTGCTAAAAGATGGAATTTGTGTATCTGTAACACAAAAAAAATTGAGACAAAAGGAGAAACTGTTGGTAATCAAGCCATTTCTTTTATGGACGTCAAAACCAGGTCTTGTTTGGGAAAGGGTTAAGGTTTACAGACCCTGAAAAACCTTCACTTTCTAGCCATACGAAATGCATCAAATTACACACAGTTGTAAATACACTACACATAAGTTGATTCACTGTGCCAGATTTCAAGATTATGCTTCAAGAAGGAAATAATTTGCAAATATCATTTTACTCTATGTTCATAAGCAAGGGAATAGAACATTTTGGTCAAATATTTCCATAAGCATGCATTAATTCAAAATTCTAAACCGTTCAAAATGCTTATATGTTTGTGTTTGGAATGGAAATATAACAAATTTTAGGAATTATTGGCACTTTTCAATTTTTGCCGCTGGCTCTTTGGTGCTTATGAGGGTTTGGATACCTTAAATGGGTTACAGAACCAGTTTGATTTTCGTTCCGGTCCATTGAATTTTTTAGGAAGATACAGATGATGGACTTAGGATATTACTGGGAAATTACATTTCTCAGTACTTTTTTCTATATTCTTGCAGATATTGAGCTGATATTTGGCATATGGATGTGCATTAATGATTTATAGAACAAGTCTGTGTTTCGTTCCGGTCCATTGCTTTTAGGAAGATAGGCCTATATATGCCGAATTTAGGAAATTACTGGGAAATTACATTTCTCCGTATTTTTTCGACATTCTTGCAGATTTTGTGGCTGATATATGGCATATGAATGTACATTAATGAGTTACAGAAAAAGTTTGAGTTTCGTTCCGGTCCATTGATTTTTGAGGAAGATACAGATGCTGGATTTAGAAAATTACAGGGAAATTACAGTTTTCTGGACTTTTTTCTAAACGCTTGCAGGTATTGAGCTGATTAATTTTTTTCATACAAATGTGCATCTATATGTGTTACAGAACAAGTTTACATGTTCGACTCGTTGATTTTTGAGGAAGACACTGATGCTGCACTTAGAAAAACACTGAAAAATTACAGTTTTCCGTTCTTTTTTCTAAACCCTGATAGGTATTGATACATCTCTAGGGATGTGTACACATACATAAAGTCGGTAGGGGATGTTTGTATCGCTATGCAATACTTCTTTATGCTTGTTTATTCGTGTTACCGATTGATGTGACACAGGCTAGTATAACAAATAAGCTAGTGTAAGAAATGTATTTCAAAGGTCAAAATTAATCTATTACAACACACTGACTCTTCTTAATTCCTCAAATAAAGAAACTTAAGAAAAGTTTGTGGGAAATGAAGAGATTGTTTGTCACAAGCAATTTCTTCATTTCCCACAATGGTCTTTACCCAAAAAGACAAAAAATAGAGTTTGTTCACTTGAAAGTGTCGTCTGCAACATCTTTCATGCCACAATATTGTCGTTTGGGAAAGGGTTAAGCTATTCGCAGAATCGCACGATAGCTCGCATGCTTCGGTCTACCAGTTTGTTTTGATAGTTTTGGTCTGACAAAATGACACAGTGTTCATTTAGGCCTCCTAATCCAAGTCAGAATCGATTTTTCTCTTCATCACGGTGGATAATCACGTGATACAGCAATCTCAGAAAATCTTCAATAAAATTGTTAATACGCGACCGATTTGAATTCGGTTTGAAGCAGGTGGACATACGTCGCACAACAGATGTACTTGTGGGATTTTTGAAAAATCAACTGATAAAAAAGTTATTGAAAATCAGCCAAAATGTTCGTTGATCTTCAATACCCCCCCCCCTGGCATTGGCCGAAAATTAAATTTTGACTATACAAATTTAGAGTAACGTTACATATTTACTACATTTTAAGCCATTGTTTGGGCTTGGAACCCCCCTGGGAAAGAATCTTGGGCTTGGAACCCCCCCCCCCCCCCCGGAAAGAAATTTTGGATCCGCCCTTGCGATTATCATGCAACTTAAAGCCATTATGGATCCAGATCAGTATGCGCATACTCGTCTCAAATGCTACCAAGGTCCCCTCTCCAGGGCTCAATTATCTACCTTCATTTTAATTGTTATCTAAAGTACAACAAAGCCACATTGGATGTAAGAGACTATAATTTGTTACGACACAACCCATATGTCATAGAAAAATAGCCGTAGTCTATAATTTGACGAAAATAGTTGGTGATAAACTTTGAAAATTTCATTACAATGCTACCAAATTTCACGAAATTAGCATAACAGAAGCTTTGGTTTAAACTTTCGTATTTTCTCATACTTTAACAAACCACACATCACGTGACCCCCTGACAGACGAGTAGATTATCTCAATGTTTCAAAGATGGAAACCACTGGGAAATGTGTTTATTAATTTAAACAACTCATCTCGGGTGTTAATTGAGAGCATTGCTATTTGGAGTTCAAGTTGTTAAAATGCCTGTTACCTTTAGTATTTGATATCCCCTCTACAGCGATGACAAAGGTTGCCTTCGGGTCGAGAGAGGAAGCGGTGACACTCCAGTTTTATGTTCTATTCTTGCGCCGCATGGGGTACGTCAAGGTGGGATCTTAACGCCAGGTTTATTTCAATATTTGATTATTCGAGAACATTCAGCGCGAACACCTGCAGTAATGATAAGTGATACATGTCGTCCGGGTATATCATTAACCCTTGTCAGCAAAAGACAAACAGTCTCGAATCTAAATTACTAAAAAGCGTTTATGTGATGTGCATGTTTGAGCATTGTTCTTTTTGTTGTTTAGGCTGATCAAGTTATTCATTTCACTTATAATGAATGAATATTGCTAAACAACACAATTATATTTTAAGAAAAGATTATTAAGTAGTCCCTAGTAACTTTTCGCGTATATTTAAGTGGTACGAAAAATCTCAGAATTCATTCCATAGAAAATATCAATCTTGTTTGTTTAGGAAAGATATATGTTTTCATTATTTGAAAACAGGTACCATATAATTTAAGCTTTTCAAGTTCCTAAAGTAAACGGCTACCCCATAATTTCAGGAGACATACATTTAAAGCCCCCGTAGAAATATATTCGATCTGTCGTACGACTTAGCTTGACACTTAGATTTTGTCGCAACACGTGAAAAGAGACTAGATCTAGTAAAAGCAGAAGGAAGCGACTTTATCTATGTGCTTTCAGTTTGTCTCTGAAAAGTCACAACAGAAGATGTTTGTTGCTCTCTCGTAAAATACATGTATAACATGTTTTTGTATCATAAATCTTATTTTGTACTATTTCTTAATACCTTTCTGGTCTTATTTTGTCTTATTTTAGAGAAAAATATGCATCTTGTCCTAAAAATACCACAAAAGTAACGATATATTCAAATAGTGTTAACCATTTATGAAACTGTAAAAGAAGGCACAAAACCGTACAGGAGTACTGCACGTTGGAATTAGTGAGGTACTTCACGAGGCATATCTACAACAATCATAATACATTTTGCCTATAAAAAAATTCAATTAAATGACGCGAACATATCTTCATTTTTAGATTACTTCCTTATTCGGGGAACTCGAAAATACAACATTCTTTGTTTTTTTAGAGTCTCAGTTTTGTTTTTGTCTATGAAAATGATGCCTATTTAAATATTTCTGTTACTCAGACTTCCTAGATGATAGTTACTGAGATTTACTTAAATGACATGGAAATTCCGAATTAAGAAGGTTGAACAAATAAAATATACGTGTACTTTAAACACACCTCCTTTATAAGAACAGCAGTTGCTTACATCTGAATTAATTAAGCATTTCAACAAGGCTTTATTAAGTGCCGCGATGTTCGTTCTGGGTTAGTGGCAATGATTCTGCTAATCATTGGTATTAACATAAAAGTACAGAAAGGTTATTGTCAATGCAAGTTGAAAACAATTGACTTCCCAGATTACTGTGGAACCGCAATCAATGATAAATGCAATATGTTCCGAAAGTAATTAATAGGCCCTATCTTGTTAATCAAATTAATTTGAAATGCTTAATGACGGGATAATCACATAGTGCACTTGTTACTTGATCGCTTATTTCAAACCATAATTTCATTAATATTACTTTTTAATAGAACAATGAAGCTTCTGTGATACGTTTTTCTCAAAAACAAAATTATACAATGTACTTTAACACACGAAATAATAACTATCTAGAGTAAATATTGATTATTTATGGCTACTTCTGCAGCTGATTTTCAGTATTTACTTCTTTTGTATCAATGTTTTCCCAAGCTATTCATATAAAAGACGTCAAAACCAGGCCCCGGTTTCTCGAAAAAACTTAAGTATACACTCATGAGTTCATGCTCAACTTCAATTGAATACCAATCAACGTTTATTGGTATTCAATTTAAGTTCACGTGGATTTCGTGTGATTTGAGCACGGTGCTCAGATTTGAGTCGGAGAACATACTTAAGTTCTTTCGAGAAACCGGGGCCAGGTCTTCTTTAGGAAAGGGTTAAGCATTTTATCATTCTTACCACTTCTACTGACTTCCTCTTTTCGGAGCTCGACTGTTTCGACACATTCCTTGCTGTTGTTTTTGGTTTTTTAGAAGTCAAGTCTTCGACAAGTATAAGACAGAGATTCTCACTGGTGGTGAACTCGGACAAAGCGAGGAACATTTTTCATGAACACAAGGTACAGATACTTCATGTCACATCCGGATTTTTGTAAACAATACACGTGGTATTTTGTTTTACTTCTCTTTTCGTCATTTTTTAAAGGATGCACTCAAATGGAAGTTACTAAGGTATGTAGATATGATTTATAATACGCACGAAAATATCAGTTTTATCGATCATTATTTTCAAATGTTATAAACGGATTGCAAGTGCACAAAGCGCATATTGAGATCATGTGGGTTGATCTTAATCGCCCAAACGAAATGGTACGATATCACTGTTTATGTTTATCAACTTGCATTGCAAGTAAACAAAAAAGACATATAAATGTACAAATAAAGGCTGTAAATGGCAGTTTTTGGTGTCATGTCATTGAAAATCATTGTGCGGTTTCTTCGTGACAACGTTACAGCATGTTTGCGATGTTATCTTTTCCAGCTACGGTGTTTTATGACCACATGTTTGATAAATTAATCGATTGCACTGGACTTAACGGCACATTTAAACATTTATTCGGTAATATCGCACTGATTTGAGCATCTAACCATAGATTTCCGGCATCAAATTCGAGCACCAGGTACTTGTTTCAATATATATCAATTTGTACTGCCTAACTCCCCTTTCAGATAAATTACTGACAGGTGATGACAATTAGATGACATCATCATCATCATCATCATCATCATCATCATCATCATCATCATAATAATAATAATAATAATAATAATAATAATAATAATAATAATAATAATAATAATAATAATAATAATAATAATAATAATAATAATAATAATAATAATCATCATTTTTATCGTTACCTTGGAGTTTCACCGGTAAGATTTTCGTTATGCCTTCTTAAATTTGGTACAGGTGGATAATAAGCTATTAAATGAGAACAAGATGGATCTTGATCAGACAGTGCACATGCAAAGTCTGATCTGGATCCATGTTGGTCGCAAAAGCCTAAATGAACGTTTCCAGATCTATACTGTAATGTTTGTCATTACCATTATCACCATTTATTCTAAGGAGGATCCACTGTTTCACACATCCCAGGCCCGTACGAACAGGGGGACTCTGGAGCCGCCCCCCCCATAGTTGGCAAAAATGGCGAATTTTCATCATTTCACATTTAAAACTTATGGCAAATCTAATTTAGCCCCCCCCCACCCCCCCCCCCCCCCAATATTAGACACTGGCCCAGACAGGGCCCATATGGAATTGCTTTCTACGGGCATGCATTCTAAAGTATACTAACGGGAAAAGTTAACTGTGTGCATTTCCTTTTCAATTAAAGTGACATTTCAGAATTATTTTTACATAAATTTTACTTTTATTCTATCTGAAAAAGCATGTTTTCTTATGAAAATTCTGAAAATTTCAAGACAAAATATTGAACCGTTTCCGAGAAATGGGTATTTTTGTACTAAATTAAACAAATTGTTGTGGACAACAGTTAAAATTTATACAGACTTGGTCATTTCTGTCTCAACTTTGAAGGCGTAATTTTCACTTATAAATAACAACTTAAAAAATATAGCATTTCTACACATGAGAATTACCAATCTTTGCAACAATACATACTTTTAAAAAATGAAATAAATGTGAAATGTCACTTTAACACCTTGACTGCATACGGTACATGAATAAAATTTTACAAATGCACATTTAATCTTTTACTTTCAATAATTGTCAATGTATTACTATACTTGTTATTACCGTAACAATTCCTGAAAGTGGATAAGGATAAGATTCGCTTTTACAAGACATTTTCGAGTGTGAACACCGTTGGTATTAATACATGCTATGCAATTGTCCTTAGAAAACAATAGATGCTGTCTCACCCACTGAAGGTAATGTTGTCAATAACATCGTAGCAAGACTATGGGTATCGCAAGACGTCTGAAACGGATGGTCTAATCCGTTAATCAGCCTCTACTGCTGATAGAACTCAACTCAGGAAGCAATCTAGCCTATCTGTAACGTTTGCCTTTTCCTGTCGATTTCACAGGTAGTCGTTCCGATAAAGGTTGTCTTGTCGGAATGACGTCACGTGTAGACGTTGGATGTGTTGGAATCGTCTCAAAATTGTAGCATGGCAAGTAAATCGAAAACGGTCTAATTAATGGGGTAATTAGACTGTTTTCGATTTACTTGCCATGCTTCAATATCTTGTATTTATTTCGGTACATTTATGAATAATCCTAAAATTGGCGACCATTTGCATTACACAAGTGGCTACTTTCTTATGACGGGGAGTATATTTGTGCTACTATAATTAAATCCATTTGTTTCAATATTTTATATTTCTTAAAGATAAAATGTTAAAAAAGACGTCTCACTACATTTCTCCTGAAACAAAAGTTTACGCTCATGATCTGTTTTCATGACTTTATAACATCGCCGCCAAACAATACGACGTCGTTCCCACGTTTTGTGTAATTGACGTTGAAGTGCGTATAGCAAACATTGAATCAAAAGAAGAATAGATCTATACTGAGAATAATTTGGCTCCTTTTTTCTTAATATTTTTCTTTCATATTTTCTTAATTAGTGCACGCATTTTAACTTCTCAACATATAAAATCAATGTATTTTGACATCTAGAGCAGTCAGCTAGACAAATTGGCGGACGGGTAGAAAAACGGACGGACGGGCAAACGAAGCACTATCTATATGGTGGTCATTACTGAAAGCCTTCTAATTGGGGGCTGCAATACCAGATAGGCCTATTGTTTTGGAAATGATTATTGTATACCATTAATTCGTCTTTGAAAAAGAATAAATTTTATCTACTACGGTATATATAGACCTAGTGACGTTTTTTCGGACAAACACTAGTGCTTCGTCGGCGTATATCTAAAACGTCACAAACTCAACTTTATTGAAGCTGCAGTTACGGGATTTTATAACAACACCTACGATTTATCAATATTTAACCGAAAACCCATTCTATTGTTAGGACAAAAGTCATTGCAATTCGAACAGCCATTGAAAATGTTCACGGTATCATAAATAAACCGTACAAGTCCCCTTCAAAAAACGTTAACTACGATTTTCACATCGGAAAAAAACTTCTACTCCAAGAATTGTAATACCAACTTCAGAATCAGTCAGAGAAATAAAATAACAAAACTGACAATAGCCTCTAAGTGTCTCTCCGATTCGTCCATATTGTTTTGGGCGGATAAACACGTGCAAATCGTTGTGTACATGCTCAAACTAGTAAAACTGGTTTTTAAACGCGCATTTAAACATGAAGTATCTGTACCTTGTGTTTATGAAAAATGTTCCTCGCTTTGTCCGAGTTCACCACCAGTGATTCTGGAATCAATAATTATATAAAAAGCAAGCACATCGGCAAGATGGTACTCGCAAAGAAAAGGAAACAATTTTATTTTTATGCCCCCGTGTCGAGAGATCGGAGGCATATTGTTTTGCCGTTGTCTGTCTGTCTCTCCATCCGCCTGTCCGTCCGTCTGCCTGTCTGTCAGTCCGAAACTTAACGTGCAAACTTAACATTTACCTTTTCTCCAAAAGTATTCCTCATACAAAGCTCAAATTTATTATGTAACTTGCTGTCAATGATATCAATCTTTTCCATGCAATGTGACCTTCCTCAAGGTCAATTATTTACCCTTATCATGATAACTTAACATGAAAACTTTACTTGAAAACTTAACATTGGCATTTTCTCCAAGGGTGTTCGAGATACAAAACTTACATTTGGTATGTAACCATCTTTCAACGATGTCTAACTATTTACAGAAGGCCAATGTCATCCAAGTAGGTCAGGGTCAAAAATCAATCAAGGTCAAATATTATTTATTTATTTATTTATTGTTTTTTATTCTTATTTATTTTTTCTTTTTTTCTTTATTTTTTTTTATTTTTTTTTTTATTTTTATTTATTTTTTATTTTTTTATTTTTTTTTTTTTTAGAAAAATAGCCATGGGGGTATTTATGTTTCACAAACACATATTGTTATTTTTTGTTGTTTTTACAAAGAACATAATTTCGAAATAAAATGTCTATGATGAAATATACCCCTTGTTAGAAACACACTTCCAGACTTCACTTCCTGTAAACCTAAAACAGCAGTAGGTCCAAACGGTCTTTACAGTTTGAGAAAGGATCAAAATGGCTGTTTTTTCTTGATTCATTGCAAATCTTTGTACAGATAATCACCAAATAAGCCGTATCAAATCAGGTGGAAATTTCTAAGTGTCTGCGGCTGCAGATCTGTCGTCTGCGCATTGTGTTTAACCCTTTCCCACACTATGACACTTTTTTACCCCCCACAAGAATATGGCTTTGGAAAACATCGTGAAAAATGAAGAATTTGCTTATGACAAGCAATTTCTTCATTTCCAACAATGATTTCTGTGTAGAAATACAAAAAAATGCAGAATTTCATTCACTTGATATTGTCGTCTGCAACATCTTTGAATTTGGACCAGTCTAAAATTTTGCCGTCTGGTAATGGGTAAAGCAGACTGTGATTTATGGCGGCCAGTCCGCTCGTCTGCTTGTTCCGGTAGGCGTGCGTACTTATTTATTTATTTGTCATATTTAAACAGTGATTTTACTGATGTTTTCTGATGTAAATAATGAGCCATTAATGGCCCTTTGAATACCCAATGAGATGCTTTATATTCCTCTGAAGAGCGTGTTTTTATAATATACGAATGATGTATTGCCTGTCTTGTCATTTTAGGGCATGCGTCCGCTTTTCGTCAAATGCATATTGCTATTTATCAAACAACAGAATTTAGATTGCTCCAATACGACAAAATGAATACAAGTGATTTTGTATAAGTTTTTATACTATTACAAAGAAAATGATGATATGCCGCAACTTCCTTTTCTTCAATGTTTTGTAGCACTCTCTCCTTGTGGATGAGCCTTGACAATTTGATTTTTTTTGTTTTGTTGTAGTTCTTCTTTTGAACATCCACTCTACGGAAAAAATAAGATAATCACGGTTTTTGGTATTCGTGTCCGGCCTAAATCGTTTGTATTTCGTGCATTCCTATGCGGTCTACATGAAATTTCTAAACAAGGTGGTACATATAATTATGCTGTTATTCTACTCAGTAGGCCTATATACACAAAACTTCAATATGAAAATTGATACAATTCTTTCAGCTGAGCACATAATTATTTCTTTGGCATCACAGTATTTAAAGACAATTGTAAATTTACGATCTACATGAAAATAGTTTTCGAGCAGATAACAATCTAAAACTTTTGTACGTGGTGTTGTAATTTTTAAACAGATTTGTCAGTATTCAGAAACGTGACTTTATCATGAATGTCGAACAAATCGTCATCATTGTATTCGCCAAGTGAGGTTATAATTTGAATATAATTTATCCGTCCCTCGATTTTAAAAACGTTTTCTATCTTTTTGTTCCATCATTTATTTTTTATTAAAAAGGGCTACAAACACCTTTAAATTTTGGGCAAAATTCTAATTAATAGCAAAATTAAGTAATTATAATACACTGCTCTATCTTTAAAACCAATGCAATTCTTTCAACTGTGCAAAGATTTTGTTGACATCCAAGTATTTAAAGACCATCGTCAATTTATGATCTACATGAAAATAGTTTTCGAGCAGATAACATTTTAAAACTTTTGTACATGGTGTTGTAACTTTTAAATAGATTTGTCAGAATTCAGAAACACGTCTTTATCATGAATGTCGAACAAATCACCATCATTGTATTCGGTAAGTGAGGTTATAATTTGGTTATAATTTGTCCGTCCCTCGATTAAACGGGTTTTTATCCATTTCTTCCATTTCTTTATCATAAAAAGGACTGCAAACATCTTTGAATCTTGGACAATAATCTGTTTAATAGCAATGTTAGGAAAATGCTATGTACTGCTTTTTCTTTAGGGCCGATAATTCTATAAATTTTACACAGATCATTTTTGCCATCCCAGTTTTTGAAGGCAATTGTCAAATTACGATCTGCATGAAAATAGTTTTCGAGCAGATAACGATCTAAAACTAAATTTGCTATTTTGTAACTTTTAAATAGATTTGTCAGAATTCAGAAAGTCGTCTTTATCATGAATGTCGAACAAATCACCATCATTGTGTACGGCAAGTGAGGTTATAATTTGGATATAATTTGTCCGTCCCTCTAATTTAACCCTTTCCCAAACAAGACCTGGTTTTGACGTCCCTAATAGAAAAGACTTTGGAAAAACATTGAAACAAAAGAAGAAACTGCTGATAACCAACAGTTTCTCCTTTTGTCTCAATATTTTCTGTGTCATATTTAACACAAATCCCATCTTTATTAACATCCATTTTGTCATTTGTGGCACTTTTTGAAGTGGATCACCTTAACATATTGCCGTTTGGGAAAGGGTTAAAACGCTTTCTATCTTTTTGTTCCATTTATTTTTATAAAAGGGGGCTACAAACACCTTTAAATTTTGGACAAAATTCTTATTAATAGCAAAATTAAGTAATTGTAATGCACTATTCTATCTTTAAAGTCAATGCAATTATTTCAACTGTGCAAAGATTCTGTTGACATCCAAGTATCTAAAGACCATCGTCAATTTACGATCTACATGAAAATAGTTTTCGAGCAGATAACAATCTAAGACTAAATTTGCTATTTAGTAACTTTTCAAAAAGATTTTCAGAATTCAGAAACGTGTCTTTATCATGAATGTCGTACAAATAGCTGTCATTGTATTCGCCAAGTGAGTTTATAATTTGGATATAATTTGTCCGTCCTTCGATTAAACGTTTTCTATCCATTTGTTCATTTAACCGTGTAAGGACGACACCTTACAGATACTCATCGTGTTGTTCACTAAATCGAAATGATTTGTAAGCCATTGACCCTTTTCCAAACAAGACCTGGTTGTGACGTTCTCTGTTGAAAAGGTTTGGGAAAACATTTAGAGAAAAGGAGAAATTGCTGATGATCAGCAATTTCTTCTTTTCTCTCAATATTTTCTATTTCATAAAATGCATATTTTCTACTACTGACACCATTTATTATGTTTTTCTGCAACTCAACTCAAATTGGAGAGGTCTGAGTTTTCGCGTTTGGGGGAAGGGTTATTGGTTAGCCAAGCCCCGCCCCCGATTCTGATTGACGTTCCCACAAAAAGCTACCCCCAAACTTCAGCTTCATTGACATCATTGTTCAGGGGGTCACGCTTTACAACAAACTGCGGTTAACTTGGATAGTTATTTGACAAAAGAGCAGTACGGTGAATACGGCTATCAAGATGGATAATGAAATAAATGTCACGGATACTGTCGCGGTTTCGTGTTCCACAGATACCGTCTCTCAGGCCACAGGCAGCGCTATAAGTCCAGAACTTATGTATGATAGCGATTCTTCTCAGGAGAATCATGACTATGGTCCCGGCGACGCTCGGTCGTACGGACGTAACATGACGCCGCGTCAACGTCGGATACTTACCAACAAATGCATGGATGAGAAGGAGTTACAGGAACTTAGACTTAAAGTGAATTCTCGTGAACGAAAACGAATGCATGACTTAAATTCGGCTTTGGATGGACTTCGTGAGGTCATGCCGTACGCTCATGGACCTTCTGTGCGTAAATTGTCAAAGATAGCCACTCTGTTACTGGCTAAGAACTATATACTGATGTTAAGTTCCTCGTTGGACGAGATGAAGAAGCTTGTCAGCGATATATACAGGTCTGACAATAAACACCCACCACCGAGTGTATCTCTCCCGACACCGACAGCGCTCACACCGGCACCGACATCCACCACGACGCACGTACCAGCCTTTCCGATCGTCCCGACACCCAACAGACTCACACCGACAACCGCTGACCACCAGGACAAACGACCGAGCAAGGATAATCCCATGGCGCCACACCACAGTATGGTCGGTCCGGTGTCCGGCCATGACCATCACATGTTACATGCACGATGGCACACGCCATGCTCGTGTAGTCAGTGTTTATATTTACAAACAAGACGGAACTACAATATGTGTGTGCCGCCATTATACAGTCCATATACAAGAAAGGACAATGCACAATCGTGATTATGTATAATGAATCTTGTTTTTGTTAAACTCGTGCCATTGACTTATTGAAACAGGGCGATCCTAACCGTGATGCCGTTTTTGATGACTTAATTGATTTTGTTTTGATTTGAAAAGACTTAGAAACCTTTTGAACATTCAGTAACTTAGAAACCACCGAACAAACTGTAAACTATCCGTATGTAGAATATAATAATTGGTTATTCGTGTTTTTTTTTTTTTTTGGTTTTTATTATTATTATTATTATTATTATTATTATTATTATTATTATTATTATTATTATTATTATTATTATTATTATTATTATTATTATTATTATTATTATTATTATTATTATTATTATTATTATTATTATTATTAAAATCACTTACGTATGTCTGAAGATTTTTTTCTTGTTCTATATGTACAATCTGCTGAATTATTTGATCAAATTTGATACCAATTTGATACGTAAAATTAGAAAAACTATCAGGAATACAAGCAAGAAAACTCGTTTTCAAACATAGATGCCGATCATCCACACTGATTATTTCTTTTTTATGTTTTTTATTATATTGATCTGTAAAACAAAAATAGCTGCTTTTCAAAATATAATAAAATAAAAAAAAAAATATCGTAAAAAAGCGGCGACATTCCTTTTCTTTGAATTTGGTCATTTTGGTCAAGTATCACGATGCAAAATATTTGTGTACACGACGAATGTCTATATGTACAAGTCTTTGAAAATGAAGTATTTTGTTCAGTAAATACATGCTTGCTTAACGGATCCCATGTACAAAATGGGGCAAAATGTAATTGTTTCAAAGAACCACAGCCTATTTTTTGTAACAAGTTATTCTAAGGAAAAGAGAACATTTAGGCTAAATGTATAGAAATTTTAAAGAATTTGTTTCCAAAGATAATTTTAAAAATTACAATTATTAAAAGAAAACTTTCAATTCCACTTGTTTATTTTGGAGCATCTTGTAATTAAAAAAACGACAAGGTAATTATTTGAGCCTTATGGAAAACTTTTTTTCACGAATTTAATATTTCCGTCTCTTTCAAATGAAAGTTAGCAATACTTGTAATCTATGGTGCCATGACCAGTCCGAAATTTGTGTAAAGTTAAGAAAATTAGAATTAAGTTTGATATGATATGCTAAACGACCTAAAATTAAGACTTCTCTAAATTCTGGGAAATATACCGAGTCAGCCGATTGGTATCTTTTACTGCAATTGAAGAAGCTGCATACAGTTTGAAATATAGCTAGACCTAAGCCTATAACAGCAAGTTGAGTATTACTCGCAGAATCAGATTTCTAAAGGATAATGATACAAATTCAAAGAATATTAAAGTGACTTTTCCCAGATATTTTTCACAGAGTTTACTTTTATCTTAATCTGAAAAAGTACATTTTCTTGTGAAAACACTGAAAATTTTAAGCCAAAAAATTGCGTCATTACGAGCAATATAATATATATTTTTGTGTTAAGATTAATCAAAATGATGTGGACAACAGTTCAGATTCACATGGAAATTTCTATTTCTGTCTCAACTTTAAAGGCGTACACTTCGCTTAAGTATGTCTTGATGCCAAGTTTGGTTATTCTAATGCGTATAAATTTTATACGCATTAGAATAACTAATCTTGGCATCAAGACATACTGAAAAAAAAAAAACCCCGAAATGTTATGCCCCTTTAAACCCTGTCTGAATGTCTACCATAAAAAGGAGGAACATATATTATATGAAATACAACAATAGCTACATATAAAAGGTTGTAAATGCATTTCATCTTTGAAATTTCAATTTCAAGCCATATTTTTGTGTGTACTCATTTGAATCAATCGACTCTATGAGACTATTCAAATGATGACATACAACACAGCGTTTGGTAAAAAAACCCCAAATGAAACCTTTTGAAAAGCAAGTGCCTATGCTGCTTTAGACTAGCCCTAGTCGTTTCTGTTTGCGTTACAGTGTATTTGTAAAGGGGAGCATTATTGTTTTCAAGACTTGCCTCTCTAATCCATATTTTAATGTTTTATCGCTGACAGAATTAGTATTCTAGACTAGGATGTCATTTAAAAAGGGTCTTTGCTTTTATACTATAATCTTAATACTAGGGTCTGGGCCAGACTAATGCTGCTTGTACTTTGAGAGTTGCCTCATTAAGTCAGTTCATCTGAATACATGTATACCAAACATACGTAGTCTTTGCTTTACATATATACATGTATTTGTAAATGAATTGGCGATTCATAGAATCAGTAAAATGACACATTTAATTCTTATTCATGACTAATCATTATTATGTTTCCATAATTTTGTATAAATAAATAAATAAATACATTCAAACAGGCTAGGTCTAATTGCTGTTTGACTTCGTAGCATTTTGTCCAATGTGAACATATTTGTTTAACCCATTACCAGACGGTAATGGGTCAAGCACGTTGCAGACGACAACTTCAAGTGAATAAAATTTACGTTTTCACTGTTTCTGTGTAGGAAATATTGCGGGAAATGAAAAAAATGCTTGTGACAAGCAATTTCTTCATTTCCCACAATGTTTCCAATGCCATTACTTTGTGAGGTGTCAAAAAAGCGTCAATGTGTGGGAATAGGTTAACCCGTTCTCAAACAATGTTCGTTTTGATGTCTGTAGAAGAAATAGTTTGGGAAAACATTGAAAGTGTGGAAGAAAATGCTGATGCCCAGCAATTTCTTCTTTTCCTCCAATGTTTTCGATCTTTTTGTAGATTTGAAACCAATTACTTCACCATTCGCAATTCATTTTAAATTGGACTGGTCTGATATTTTATTTCAACCCTTTCCCAAACAACAAAATTTTAGGGTGATTCACTTCAAAAACTGCCACAATTAAATGACAAAATGGAAATTATTGAAAATAGTATTTGTGTAAAATACGGCACAGAAAATATTGAGACAAAAGGAGAAACTGCTGGTTATCAGCAGTTTCTTCTTTTGTTTCAATATTTTCACAATCCTTTTCTATTAGGGCCGTGAAAATCAGGTCTTGGTTTGGAAAAGGGTTAAGTACTTGCTTGCCAAAGGGGAAAATGCAACATTGTATTTTCCTTGAATTAACGAGAAATACAATGTGTCGAATTACGTATTTCTCGACTCTGCGATTTCGATATAGCGAGTATTCTAATATGTACATGGGACCGATAAACATCTAATATGACGTCATTTGTTCAATTTTAACAAATGTTTAGTTTAAGCCTCTCTTACAACCGGTCGTACGTGCTTCTGCGTGCGGTCTGCGTCTAAAACGTACGTTTAGCCGTGCGATGCACGCACGTGCAACGTACGATTTTAGTGGACGCAACCAAGACGCAGACTGCACGCAGCAAAGAATTGACCGGACAATTCTTTAGGCGCTCTTACAACCCGTCCTGCGTCTTTATAAATCGTGCGATTTTGTAGAGTTTTAAAACGTACGATTTAAAAAGACGTACGACCGGTTGTAAGAGAGGCTTAACTTTCATACTAGAATCGCAATAATCGATGTTCTATCATAGACTGTCGTTATTAAAATACGGTTCTGATATAGGATTCTCAATAACACGGTGGAAACAGTGTACCGCTTCATGGATAACAAGCACGGTCACATTAGCCCCGCTTCATGTAAGAAATTGAGCAATAACGTTCTAATTTCTGGGTCAATTTTCAAACTGTTTGTTGCATGTACCCCGCCTTACTGGGCTCTTTCCTCAGATAATATATTAAATCCTTTTATTCTTAAAAATAAAATATATTCCAATCGACCAGAAAAACGACAAAAAATCAGATCGTTATTCTGGTCGGTTGGGATCAATTTTTGGGAAAGAGGAAGTTTTCAGATAAGTCATACATCCGAGGAGATAGTTCAGTAAGGCGGGTGCATCAAATAAACTGTTTGAAAATTGATGCAGCGATAAGAAATTTAATGCACAATTTTTTAACCAAAGCGAGGCTTATTTGGCAGTACTTGTTATCTATCACATAATGCACAGTCTCCAGCTCGATAAATAATTAATTAGGACTATCGCTATCGTGGATTATTTATTGCGCTGCCTAACTCACATCCGTGGTTAAATAACGATAGACCACGGTAGAACATCGATTATTTCTTAATCAACTGCAATAATTTATTCTTGTAGGTTTGGTAATTTCAGTTATTGTTTTGGGAAGGGTATACCTAAAAATCATTAACCACTATTTTCTGATTTCATTAAAGAATTAACCCTTTCCCAAGCAAGACCTGGTTTTTACAACCTCGATATAAAATAATTAGGAAAATATTGACGCTAAAGAAGAAAATGCTGATAATCAATATTTTCTACTTTTGACCCAATATTTCTAAGCTATTCTATTTATGAATTATACATATCAATATCAATTTTGTCTTCTGTATAGCATCTTTCAATTTGGACAACCCTTCAAGCTTGTGCGCATCTGCCCCCCCCCCCCCATTCGAGAGGTCCCGGGTTCGACACCCGGTCGCGGCTAATATCCTTTCTGACAAAAATGTCACCCACCAATGGGTTTGAAATCGTTAACCTATGGGAGCGAGCAGCTCGAGGCTCGGTTAGGGTATTGAGGTAGAACTAGTATGCGAAACAACAGGAATTCATGGTTAGGTGCTTCAGCCGCCGCGATATGACCATAGCAGTTGAAAACGTCATAAAACCACAATAAACCAAACATTCAAGCTTGTTGTTTGGTAAAGAATTAAGGCACGCGACAGCTGTCCGAGTCTTCAGTAAATTTATGTGTTTTTGTTTTGTAATATCGGACAAAAAATAACCTTTGACTTCTACCAGCTGAACAGAATTAACCCATTCTCGGATAGCGCAATGGTTACACTGAAAGAAATCGCGATATGCACAATTATATATAAGTTGCAAGGGGGTTTGATAAAAAAAAATACTTCTCCACCAACAAAATATTCTTTCCCTACAGTGTTTTCACAAGCTTTCAATGTGAGGGACTTGTAGATATGATATGTAGGCTTGTCTTTTCTATGGTACCTGCGAAACAGCATAGAATAATTAGCGAACAAAGGAAACCCATCAAGTGAATGGGATTTCACATAGTTTGTCTTATGGATAGAAAGCATAGTTGTAAAGGTTCATGAAGCCCACGTTTACGTGATGATGACCACATATGGGCGATGGTCAGTTGGTATGGACATTAGTAACTCCTTAATTACGCATATTTCTATTGTCCAGTATCACAGGGCTGTAATTATGGATTTTATTGCTTTTTTGTGTAACATTTAATCATCGCTTATTTCGACCACCATATACGGGTTTGGTTATACATTTGTCAAAATACAGAATCATAGAATGGATTTCGATTCTTTCCGAGGTGACAAAATTATTTTGGATAAATTTCGGAGAAAGAAAGGTGTGCACGTCTAAATAAATTACTGATATGTTATAGGGTTAATTCACGTTTTTGAGGTCGTTAACATTCTCAGAGGCCCAAAAATGCGCTATCGCCTGAGACCGGAGGTCGAAGGCGATAACCCATTTTGTGGGCCTCTGAGAATGTTAACGACCGAAAAAACGTGAATTGGCGCTATTATTGCATAAAATATGAAGAATTTGCAACGAAATGTAATAAAATAAGACGAATAACTAAAAAACTTTGTGAAAATTTAGCCACATTTACACCGACAAATACCAGAGTTTTCCGGCATTCGACTCGACATATATCGAGTAAGTATGATATCCCCTACACGGGCCGTTAGATTTTCATCTGGTAGCTATGTAGTCAAGTTTCATCGCATTTTTACTGACATAATCTTCATTTGGGTTGGCGAAATCGTAACAATATTCGACTTAGTTTTCTTTTGGAAACATACTCTGGATATTCTAACGTTCATTTCAGTGCGAGTAATAAATTAAAAGGTCGGAATTTCTGAGGTAGATCTCTGGACCATCTGATTCGTTTCAGACATTCGTTCATTTCAATAAAAAAAGTTGTAAAGGAAAATTTGCAGTAACTAAAAGAAGAACAAGAAACACACAGGCTTACCACCACGTTTGACCTAGACCACAACCACTCAATTCTAATTTCTATCCTTCCATGTCCACGAAATCCACTTTTAGTTTAAAATCTGTCAGCTGCCCGTTTGTTTACTTTTTGATTCCAAGAATTAAACCTACGTCACTATATTACGTCATCAGATATGGTTACACTGGGAGACCTAGTTTACTATTTATTGGGGTGTAAACCGGAAATGGGGTCTTACAAGAATTTACAACGCGGAAAAGGGAAATGACAAAATTTCGGCTTTATTTTCAATTTTCTGAAGCACTCACAACAAATCTCCGATCGAGGATATTTGAGTGCAAAACCGGTCCGATATCGCACGTGAATCTGCCGATTAATGCACGATTTCTCTGGATATCCGCTCTGTTTCTGCTCGTTAAACAATGCCAATAACAGACTGAAAACACACATTTTAGGCAATAATATCTATTATTGACCGATATCTGATACCAGCATCCGATGATATACATTTATTGTTCAACCTACTTTTTGGACCGATGAAATTGCAGTGCATTTTAAAATTTCGCCGCTATATTTCGGATAAACGAGCTGCCGGCTGGTTTATGTGACGTCTATACATAGACACGCCCCGTCTCCAATAAACTGCTAGTGAACACTAAGTCAGATAGAGTCTTATCAAGTAGATTCTACGCGATATAAACATTAAATGCGCACACTTGAATGTTTATTTCGCGTAGAATCTACTATACAGCCTCTATCTAATACGTAAGCTATAAAGGTGCTCATTTTAGATATTTTAGGGATCAACAGCATGGGGACAGTCAGAGTATACATTATTGTGTGGTGAATTACATTATTTAGGGCCAAAAAGAAAGGCTGGTACCAAGTTGTTCAGTACCTATCAAGTTCAGTTTGCCAGTTTCAGTTTGACAACATAGCATGGCTCGCTTTAAAGGCTACCAAGCTAGGCAATTGATTTCACCGTATATTGGAAGAAAATCATTCAATTAACGTGTTTTATAAAAGATCCGCCAAACTCGGTTGTTTTAAAAATTGTTTGCTTTTCTTTACGTCGTGATCTACTTGGATTAAAAAATACACTGATTTTCGAGAAAATAAAGATCGGCAATTTCCGTAAAATTGCCACGAAGTGACGTCATTTAATGGCTTGACTCTGCCCCAAATCTAGAGCATGAGGTTTCTGACAAACATAAAGTGTGCGACTTTTCTGTCATAAAGCGAAGTCTCAGTATTTTTAACAATTTCTCGATCGTCATCTGGAGTAATACAGACAAACTTAAACCGTTCTTTGGCACATTCCTTCACTAACTAACGACATCTTCTTTGACTGTTTTTACATTTTTTCTTACATTTACTAAGGATGAATTCCGTGTTTTGAGTCTTGATTGGGGAAGTCGCTTTATGACAGAAAAGTCGGACATTTAACTTTGTCAGAAACTCAGGCTTTCCGGGAAATGACCCATGACTTCCAGTTTCCCCCGGCATGACGTCATTATTTGGCCGGTATGACGTCATAACTTCAAATCGGTAGTTTAGCGTTTTTTCTTCGGTAAAGATCGGAAAAGACCAAAATATCCAATTTTAAAGACGAAACAAAAACACTTCTTATGTTTGAAACTTGTAAAAACTTTGATATTTGGTTATTAGAAAGATGTTTTTTTCGACACAGTAGTTTAATTTTGCCAATCAGCGGACACTTTAATAAAGTGCCACGTTCATGCATTTTATTTATTCATATTTTTATAACTAATTGGGTCTTATTAATGCTCTATTATTCACGATGGAGATTGTGCATGATGGGATGGATAACGAATACGGACAAATTTGCCTCGCTTCAGGTAAGAAATTGTGCAATAATTTTCTTATTCCTGCGTCAATTTCCAAGCGGTTTGTTGCATGTACCCCGCATTACTGCGCTCTTTCCTCAAATATATGACTTGTTTGTAGAATCTTTGTACTTTGTCCAAAAAATTGATCCCAACCGACCAGAAAAATGACAAAAAATTCAGGCCCTTTTTCTAGTCGGTTGGGATCGGTTTTTGAGAAAAGTACAAGGAGTTTCCAGATAAGTAATACACCTGAGAAAATGGCTCGGTAAGACGGAGTACATGCAAAATTGACGCAGAAATAAGAAAGTTATTGCACAAATTCTTAACTGAAGCGTGGTTAATTTGGCCGTAGTCGTTACCATTTCGCTTTCTGGTCGGTTGGGACAATATTTCGGAAAAAGTACCATGAGTTATCTAATATGTCATACATCCGATGAAAGAGCTCGGTAAGGCGGGGTACATGCAACAAACCTTTTGAAGCACACATAAGGAAGTTATTGCAAAATATCTTATCAGAATCGAGATTATTTTGTCCGTATTCGTTATCCATCCCATGATGCACAATCTCCACCGTGTTATTTGTTTGTGCGGATGTTTTATGTCAAGTCTTATGGGAGAAATTGAAAGTTCGAAACCAATTCCAATAATAATGAACGCATTACGACTCTTTCGCGCGTAAAGAAGAGAGCTCCACCAATTATATCACTTTTGGGGGACAATAACATTGACAGAAGGCGATATGCACAAACTAGCTAAATCTGACCCTCCACCACAAAATGACATAAAATGCAGTGGCGGATCCAGAGGGGGTTCATGGGGTTCAAGCGAATCCCCTCTGTAGTCTGATTATTTCATTTTTTCATACAGATATTCAGTCTAAACAGTTTAACAATAGGAAAACGACCCCACCATTTGTATGTTCAAACCCCATTCACAGGAATCCTGGATCAAGTGCGAGGATTAATTAAATCTTTAACCCTTTTCCAAATAAGACCTTTGTTGTTTATGATTGGGTGATGGATGTACCAAGGATGGCAGCATCGCCTTAGCTTGTTACAGGAACAATTCTTTGAAATGCATTTGATTGTAATTTCAGAACAAGAACATTGCGATTCAGCGTTTTTCATTTAAGCATGTTCTGCGGTGCCAAGGCAGAATTTCAACAATTAATTTAGATTACAAATTAACTCCTGATGTAACCAAGGGCCCGGTCATCTGTCCAACAAAAGCAGACGGTTACCATACAATAGCAGACCACTTTCATATTACGACAGACGAGCGGCTCGTGTCGCCAACGGCTATTGGTCTCATGATGTTAATTTAAGGCTTAATTGTCCGAAATTGAAAGACAGCGAATTGCAAGCAGTAGACCAGAATAACGTGGGCATGTGGGATCGAGAAGCTATATGATCTAATTACAGTAGCAAACTAACATCTTAGAGAAAAGATAATACGGTGAATCTGTGACAGTATGACACTTTTTTTCTCCCTCCTCATTGTCATAAATTATTTTTGAGAGAGGATAGCAAAATCTTACTGCTTGGAATTGAAACTGTTTATCAAGTCAATCAAATAACAATTAACAAGACGAAGAACATACTCAATCCAAAATGTAGCATGTTACACGGTGTATAATCACGTGACTCAGAATTTCTGACAATCTTCAATATCTTTTTAATACATGACCAATTTGAATTCGGTTTAAAGCAGAGAATGTGGGAAAATGCCAGGAATAAGCAGGACGTGTTGGATTTTTGAAAAATCAACTGATAAAAAGTTATTGAAGATAAACCAAAATTTTGGTTTATCTTCAATAACTTTTTTATCAGTTTACTTTTCAAAAATCAACCACGTCCATCTAATGCGTAACGTCTGTCCATATTCTCTACTTCAAATCGAATTCAAATCAGTCCAGTATTTACAAAGTTATTGAAGATTTTCTGAAATTATTGTATCACGTGATTATCCACCGTGATGTTAGTAAATAATATGTTTCATACACAAGTAATTAAAATCTCGACAGATTTGATACACTTTTAAAATCGAGATATTTTTACATAAGCTCGTTTCAAGAAAATTCCTTTAAGGGGGAATGCTCCAGTTTTTCGGAACACTCGGTCATTACTGTAGTAAATTAAATGTTTCGTACCAATATGTTTCGCTACCATATTTTCAATAATATAACACATCATTACAATTTATCATTTTCGACGGTAAAAGTGTATTTATTATTCGAACTGATTTCCTCAAGATGGAAATCGATTATTTAGAGCAAGACAGTCGTAAGTGTGTATGCAGTTACCACTATTTTGCGTCATTGTATTCATGTGTAGCTGATAAAGATTGCTGTAATTCATTAATAAGTGCGCTGACCTATACATTTTCTTTTTGAATTATTACCAGGACATGTTGCTTAATACAATGAGGGGATTTTATCAAATTATATCATGTAGAACTTGAAATATTTCCAAAAATTTGCAAATTTTGACATAAAGTACTCCAGCTTCGTTGATCTAACTGAACACGTGAGCATGCTGTTTTATACATTTACTCGTTTATAATAGCACATATTTTGGGTTTGCTGTTCTTATTAAATGTAAGACCTTACTTTAAATCCGTTTCGGGACTAAACAATGAATTAACAGCATTTTATTAGCATTTTAGTGACCCTGGACAGATGCAAGAAATTTTGCATTTTTTTCGCTGTAAGGGTATGTGATACGAATGCCCATAAAATTCAAACAAGATCGCTGACCTTCCATTTCTATTTTATTTTTCAATTGGTAATAACGTGTAATTTCAACATATAAAATATAAATAGATTCTATTTTTGGGAAAAAAATTCAGGAAATTGGAGCATTCCCCCTTAAGAAATACCGAAACATAGAATATACCAAATTAAGCAGATAATGTGTATTTCACCTATGGTATTTTTTATTGCTTACTGTACGATCTTTTCCTGGATTTACAAATACATTGAATAAAAACCTTTGCATTTTTTATTTATTTCCTGTCAGCTCAGGCTGATAAGGAAAAATCATAAAAGGGAAATCATAAGTCGTCATTTCATTTTCTACGACACAATCATTGCCTTCATAAATCTTTCCTTGGTTAAGCATATTCGCAAGCAAAGGATTCTTACCTCCACTTTGTTCTTCGAAGAACAAAGTGACGGTAGAATCATTGACTTGCGAAGATGAAGGGAAGGGGATATTTTGACAAATGGTCGCATAACAAGACACAATCAAAACAAGCAACTGCGTGTCTCTCTCGAATTTAAATCGGGGAATTAGTGTAAGTGTCTGTAGTCTTTTGATTGTGAAGCACTCGTTCTGATTCAGACACTCGAAACATTCTAATTGCCACTTCAACTGGACTGGTTTATACAATAGAGTTAATGTTGGCACCATTTGCCTCATCCATAACATCTGATTCAGATAGTTTTGAAACTGCCGAAAGACGAAATGTATCCCTTTTAGCAGAGCTACAGAGAAGAGGGGTGATAACTTTTCAAAATGCAATATTTCATTTATTATCGAATTGGAATAAGAGAGGTAGGATGCAATCACCCGAAGATATTTGTAACGAAGACTCAGGTCTTATATGTAACTATTTTCCGTGAAAGGCTCAAATAACTCAATTCAATCTAATCCATTATGCTAAACGAGCATTTAGTTTTTAGTAACTATTGGTCGTAGGTAAAAATATTGTTAAGTAGCAAAGTAAAATATTTATTGTCAACCATTTCACTTTTTTATTATTTTTTTAAAGAGAGGGTATCGTCTAATCGAGACATTTAAATGGGAAGCCACTATATGTATTTTGGATTGGGATTAATACGTCATTCTATCTGTAGTGCCTTACTTCCTCTGACCCTACTTCTACCGATCATGTTTGGCAAGGGTTAAAGTGTTTATGGACCATTTCGTGCTAGAAGGACCACAATTGCGCCATCTGGGTAAAGCCCACTTCAGTGCGGTGTAAAGACAAGTCTCAAACAAGACCCGGGTCGTCGGTCGCAATACTTCATCATGTGATTTGTAGCTTTAAGTGACATGGAGGCGATTATTAACAGATTGGTAAACATTGAAACTGTTCAGGAGGTTTTAGTGGAATAATGGAATATACGCCAGAACAAAATATCAATGTGACAGTATTCCTTTCAGTTCTATTTTTTTTTTTTTTTTTTTTTTTTTTTTTTTTTGCATAAGGTAGTCCCAACGTTCATTACCCAGAAAAGGGCGTGCTTTTGTCGTTAATGAGTACATAGATAAATAAATGCTTTAAAGAGTTTTGTAATGGCCAGTCATCTTTTCATGGATTCACAAAATTTAAAAAGTAAGATGATAAAATATTTATATCTATCAATATCTTCAACATATCCAACTTTCATATAGATCTATATGCAAGAAGTGTTTGTACCAATTACAGTTCCGGAACCTTAATTATTAAAAAACAACAGTTCAACAAGTCTTTCCTATATCTAAGATAATCTAAAAGGAGCATGCCAAACACGAGCTGTATGCATATGTTTTTACAACAAAATAGTTTGTCGCTTCTATATTATGTTTTTGCGGTTCCCCTAATACATCAACATCAACGTGTATGCAGACTGCTTGTTTGCATAAATTTTGTGGTCAGCCACAGTGTTGTTATGCTAATGGCATTAATTAGAAATGCGCCCAAAACATTGTGTTTTATTCCTCAAAATGAATTGTCGCATATGCTTAACATTATTTATAGGAGACACTGGTTTAACCGCCATGCCAAACCATATGTTGGCATTGTCCTTGTTAACTTGTTAATTTCAAGGTACTTCTTTTTTTCTTATTCAAACATTGTTTCGTGATTTAAAAAAATCAGTAGAAGATCTGATTTTTAGCTCGACTTTTCGAAGAAAATGAGAGCTTATACTGTCACCCGGGCGTCGGCGTTGGCGTTGGCGTTGGCGTCGGCGTTGGCGTTGCAACCAAGGTTAAAGTTTTTTCAAACATCAATAACTTCCATACTATCAAAGGGATTCAATCCAAACTTGGAATACTTATTCACCATCACACCCTCTACCTTACTATCAGGGCCCATGACCCTGGGACCACTCTATTTGGAGTTATGCCCCCTTTATACTAAGCAACTTAGAAAGTCGAGCGCGCTGTCTTCGGACAGCTCTTGTTAATTAAGTAATCATATTCGAAAGATACTTCTCAAGAACGTTTCGATACATATTCCTAATTTCATACTTGCCAGTACTCGAAAACATTTTCAAATGAAACCTTTGACAAGATAAGACCATCCAAATGATAACATGTGCATGAAATGACCAAACGTGCCAAAGAAACATTAAAAAATTCATATGGACTAGGGCCTAAAACATTATGATTGTATGATAAATCATTAGTAATTCTATTTAAACTAAATAAACCTTATTTCATAGTACATGTACTTTAAACTAAAAATTTTGCACATTGTTCGGTTCCTGGTAAATAGGGCTTAAAGACGTCAGGAAGTTAGCATTTTTCACAGAATCACAGAAAGTGTCTACGAATTTCAAATATAAATTTCACAATAATAATAATATCAACACATTAACATTATCCGTGTTTTGTAAGGTTTTTTTTTTTTTTTTTTTTTTTTTTTTTTTTTTTTTTTTTTTTTTTTTTTAATTGTAATATACAATAGACCTACCAACAATTATTTAATGCAAAAATTTCAACAATTTATTGTCTTTGCAAAGATATTTTTATTCTTTTTTAAGAAAAATATATTCAAATGGAAACTAAGAAAGAAGGGGGTAGAAGAAACACGCAGTCAAGTTGACTAATAAATCTGGACGTATAATGTCCCCCTGACTAACTCCCCTGCTGAGGAAATCACCAGTCCACTCCAATATATCAATCTAACACCTTTATATGTGATCAGGCCCATTGTTACACTTGTAAAATGGGTATCAAATGCTTAAGGAAACGATCATTTTATCATCTTGATTTCTCCGACCGTTGCTCTTAATTTAGGTCCGCGGCGAATTATTTAAATCAATAAACATACAAAACAGCCTGGTCTGTCTTTGAAATTTGAATATAAACAAAACCGGGGTGTCAGCGGAGCCGATGATTTGTGGTTTGGTGAAGTATGTGAAACTCAACAAAAAACCAGGACCCGCTCCTGTTATGTTAATGGAGTTGTAATAAGAGAACTGTCAACATATAATTTCTACTTGTGTGTTGATTGAAGAAAACAAGGTTTGGGCGGTGACTTGTAGATTCATAACTCTTTCGGCGCCAAAAAAGATGTTAGGGCCAGACCTTTCTCAGAGCGAACAATTCTATATACGTTAATCAACAGCATTTTTGTGCATGGTGATAACCAGCGAAAACATATTTGAATCCTGATCAGATTTTATATCATTTTACGTTAGAGAAGTAGCAGATTTCTTTTTCTCTTTCAATAATTTAGCAAGTACTTAGATAGAAAAAAAGGATGACTTAACTTAAGATATGGACTTTTAGATCGACGAGGGATTTTGCAATGAACATTAAAATTGTATCTCAGTTTACCTTTTAGACCTTCACAAATACTTAGTGCCCAAATCCCAAGTGCAACCACCATTAAAAGGGAATATAAAGCTTTTGAAATTGAAATCTTGAAATTCCTAATTGTAGATAATACTATTTGACCAGATAAGATCCTTATTTCCTCGTGCCTCCTGGGATAAAAATAAGAAGGGATTGATCGATAACCATGATTATAGAGGTTAAAGCGTCTTCATTCTTACCTTTTGTCTGTCTGAAACGTAACACCTGCTCAATGTTGAGAGAAAGAAACCTACATTTGTAGGTTGCCAGTGCCATCATAAGCTTACATTATCCAAGGTTTGCTATATGGTACGTTATAGTAGTACATGTAAGTAGTAAGATCAGTAAAATATATGAAGCTATGGTATATTTTACCGGAGACATCCCAGTTGGTCTAATCCCATTTGGTCTAAAATTCAAATTTTCCATTTCGTCTAAAACCCTTATTTCAAGAAATTTGCTTTTCTTCCAAAATATTTTCTCAGTTTGTCTAATATATATTTATCTATGTATGTATTAGGCCTATAGATCTATATTGTTTAATAATATCTTTTTATTTAAGATTTTTAGGACATGAAACAAGGTCTGAAAAAGTATTAGACGAAATGGGAATTTTTCGTCTAATCCAATATTTTTATATATTAGACGAAATGGGATTAGACCAACTGTGATGTAACTACGGGTGATATTCACAGACTTCCCTAATTCAAGTATACCCTTAAATTACATAACAATCAATCTGATGGCTCGTCCAATCAGATTACTTGTTATGTAATTTTGCTATAGACAATCGATTTAGAAAGGTTGGTGAATACGGCCAGGGCGGGGTTCTAAAAACTATTTAACCCTTTCCCAAACGGCAAAATTTTAGGGTAATCCGCCCCAAAAACTGCCACAAATGACAAAACGGATGTTATTAAAGATAGGATTTGTGTAAAATATGACACAGAAAATATTGAGACGAAAGGAGAAACTGCTGGTTATCAGCAGTTTCTTCTTTTGTCTCAATGTTTTCCAAAGCATTTTGCATTAGGGACGTCAAAACCAGGTCTTGTTTGGGAAAGGGTTAAAAAACAATAAAACCGATGCGAACATTGTTGTGGACAGTCAAATAACGCCCTAAGCATTTACTCAGAGAATTACATGTTTTGAGGTCCATTAAAGAAAGAAACTGATTTGGAAATATATTTTGGCAAAAAAGGAGAAAAATATAGATCTGACTGTCAACATATATTATTCTTTGTCTCAGTATTTCTGTGATATAAACAAATCATTATCGACAAATACCCTGTCGTATATAGCAGCTTTCACATAGTACACAGAAGTCTTAAGTTTTGTCGGATAGGGAAGGATTGGAATTGCTCCATCAGTTTAACCAATATCAGTTCTTTCCGACTTTTCTTCTGTGTTAATATTATCAATGTCAGACTTTGTAATAAGATATTTTTGGAACCCTGTGATTTGACGTGTTGCCCAAAGCAAGATGGAAATTCAATTATTTTGCATTGCACCGCGATATTGTTAATGACAACGAAAAAGGAAATGCCAGATGCAAATCTCTGTCTTCTTTAATTTGATATCACGCTTATTTTCATACTAATAAATAAGACGGGCCAGTTCAAAACAGATCTTAGTACTCAGGACTACACTTACAGCTGACTTACATCAACATCAAAATTTGAAAATACATTGCTTCCATAACAAAAAAATGTCACTTCGATTTTGCTCCGTGGCCGAATTTTTAGAATGGTGCAAAAACAAGATGTCTTTCGTATGATCGTTCATCAGATGTCGTGGCTGTGCGTCAGTTGTCATGTAGAAACAACTATATATGTATCCCACACTACGATATTTTTCAACTTTTTCTTTATATAAATCATGACTAAATTTTGTTTTTTATTCGTTTGGATTATTTTCTTGTGCAGCTGTAAGGCTAACGTTAGCTCAAAACAGATTTTCAGAGTGCTTTATTTACTATTTATTATATTTATTCATAAGTAATTTATCATTTTAGTTTAACCTTTGTTTTAAATGAAAGTAATTTCTGAATGCATTTTCTCTAGATGGGAGAAAAGAATGAGAACTCACAAAAACAGCAAAGTAGTAACATTGCAAGTATGATAATAAGCCATGATCTACGTCTATCAATAAACACCCTTTTCCATTCAAATTATTTTTGATCGTCGTAATAGTATGACATCCTTTGTACAAGATAAGAATCTACTCGTATAATCTCTCATCAAATTTCAAAGTCTTTAAAACTCTGAGGGGCCACACTGGCAAGATGACACCCTAAAATCTTCCGGATTTTAACCATTTGTAACAAATTTAAAATCAGTTCCCATTTCTATCCCGTGGTGAGGGGAGACCCGGGGCAATATTTCATCCAATTTAAAACAATTTTAAATTGATTTTCACTCTTCGCCCCCAAAAATACATGGTTTTGATGCCCACAAAAAATGTGATAACTTTGAGGCAAAAGAAGAAAATGCTCATAAATGACTCAATGTTTTCTATGATTTATTCTACACGTATCGCTTTCCTCTTAAATATCGGTCTATGCGGCAGCTTGCAAATTCGAGCAGGCCAACTTTTAGATCGTTTGGAAAAAGTGTTGAACATGTCATAATAACACGAACGCAAAAAAAAAAAAAAAAAAAAAAAAAAAAAAACAATAAAGTGAAAACAGGCAATAATTTTATTGCATTTAAAGACATTTCCTGCTAAAAGAAACTTTGCGGAAAGTAGTAATTTGGATTGAGGGAAATAAAATATTAATCTGTTCAAATGGTTATTGTTAGGACAGAAAAAATACAATGTACTTGCAATGTTTAAAGACATAAAGCACTTAAAGACATGAATAGACAAAAGTTACTGTAAACTATTCTACAAAATAGCGAAAAAAATAGGCAATAAAAAAAGATTGAGGGAAATTAAGAATTTCTTGTCAAAAGCACGTTAACCTATTTCCAGATGAAAAAAATTAAGTGGTCAAAAAGTATCATTATATGGTCGATATTATAAAGTACGCCACCGGTTTATTGATTGGAAACAATTTAACTTCGTTCGTAGACCTGTCCGTGTTCAGCTCAGATCAGCTATGACAACATAAGAGTAACTTGAGGCTCGGTAAGGATGATCTGGTAGTACTAGTAACAGAAGCGACAGGAATCCATGGTTAGATGCTCAAATCACCACAACATGAGCATAGCAGTTTAAATCGGCGTTAAACCCCAATCGATCAACCAACCAATCAATTAATCAACCAACCAATCTAATCAACCAACCAATTTAAGATAGCAGATGTAGAATACTCTTAGCTAGCATCAGTGGATATTTGGTTAATTCCACACGAGTCGTTTAACAAAAATGTTCATTCTAATGTGACATAAATCACTGATTAAAATTCTGACAGACATTTCGACACTTTTTACGTTTCATTAAATCACCATCAATTACAAATTACAATTTCAGAGATACACCGGGTCTACTATGATTCACACTAGTCCAGAGATGCAGATAAGTAGGATGGATGTTTTTTTTTCTTTTTTTTTCAAAATGCAATATTTCCTTAACCTATTCCCAAACAAGACCTGGTTTTGACGTCTCTAATAGACAAGGCTTGGTAAAATATTGAGACAAAAGAAGAAAATGCTGATAACCAACATTTTCTCCTTCTGTCTCAACATTTTCTGTGCTTTATTTTACCCAAATCATATCTTTATCAGCACCCGTTTTGTCGATTGCAGCAGCTTTCAAACTTGAATTGTCAAATTTTGACCATTTGGGAAAGGGTTAAGAGATCATCAAGCCCTATGATGTGGGTACTCATTTGAATCGTCTCATCGAGACGATTCAAATGAGTACCCACAACATAGGGTTTGGAATTGAAATAAAAAAGTAAAGATGTCTTCGTCCTTCTTATCTGTTGCCAAGCAATAAATATGTCGACGGAAAGTGCATCGGCATCACTATCAAGAAATTGCTAGATCTAGCTCAACCCCGAGTTGCAAAGGTTTATATTTGGGTTTTCATTGGCCCCCGCATTCGGAGCTTGTCCTTGTGAAATATGCAAAAAACACAATCCATTGATTTCCTAGTTGGTATATCATGAAAGTTTTTAATAATAAATATTTTGTTAGTCAAAGGAAATGTTAGAGTAACTAATGCATGAAAAATATTGGCGTGTTTGGTACCTTTATTTGAAAAAATGAATGTTTGAGGTTCATACGATAATTTAGATCTACTCTTAAAAATACATTACAATGCAATATTGTTTTATTGTATTAAACATACATCACTGTTTATAGCAAAACATTGTTTTACATAATGGATTTTTTAAAGAAGCATGAAAATGACAAAAGATCGAACAGCAAAAGTTGCAAACTTCTGGGCTTTTTTGCTTCTATTTTATCTCTTTTTTATATGTTCTATCTGCAATTTACACACACAAGAAAGAATGGTGATAATTAATTCCATGCAAAGCTTCGCTAAGTCAATATATGATGAACGTTCCCAATACTTTCTTTGCTTATATGAGTTAACATGTTTGTAATTATCTAAACTTTGGTTTTTTGTGCCAGTATACTCGTACAGAACAGTGTTCAACTACAATAGACATGTTTTTATTCATTTCTATAGGGTGGAATACTTAAGCTCGGCCATTTTCAAGAGCTTTTTAACAGCAGAACAAATGGTTTCGCATTTCTCTTCATCATTTGAGGCAATGAAGCACAAAATGGGAGGAGCTTAATGTGTGACTGTAATTAATTTCTGGTGACATTTGCAGGGGTTACACCGCATTGTGGCCACAATGGTTGGAATAAAGACCCTTCTGATGACTTTTTCAGATTCCAACTTTCAAGCAAGGTTTCGATTGTTCTTAAAGTAAGAACATACACATGCTTACATAATTCCACAGGGTAAAAGGTAATCTGTGAATTAACAAGCTAGAATAATTTATGCCGTTTAGTGGCTCTAAAGAAACTAATGACCAAAATGATTAGATGGCTGTCGATATGAAACGTGCCAAGTATATAGTCAATGTTGTCAAATGTAATTGCAGGACCGCTGAACTGTACCATTTGTATAAAACGACATTTAACCCTATTGTATTGTTGGTATGCAATCATCTCGTTTCTGTGTCTATGATTTTACGTATTCAACGTGATTTTTCAAGTTATATTTCTGATTGTTTCTATTTTTGAAATCTTGGAAGCGGAAGAATATTCTGCAAATGTGTAAAGGGTGCTTCCTCGAAACTACGACGGTTCCATTTGTTACAACAATGCCGCGATCGCGCGACAGCGGACGGTTATTGCGCGACAACACCTTAACAACAGATGTGGGTGGGGTAGGAATTAACACGCTTCCGCGACTGACAAACACCGAGACAGCCATTAGGTCATGCAAATTTTAACAGCATTTCAAATGATTTGAACCGGGATGTGGAAAAAGGATTCCAAATAGGAATCTGCAATCAACATGGGCCCATATTAGTCTGCGCATTAAATAGTGCAGGCTGATCATGAATCTTGATGTTGTCTTACAGCCATTGCGGGTAAGGAAGAAATACGCAAAGAGAACAACATGGATCTTGATCAGACTCCGCATGATGCCCAGTTTGATCTGGATCCATGTTTGTCTCTAATACCCTGGGGTCTTTTTGCTAGATTCCGACTTTACCCATTCCCACCCAGTGACGCCTTTGGACGCCCTACACGACATAGGCTTGGGAAAACATTGTAGATAATGAAGAAATTGCTTGTGACAAGCAATTTTTTTTGTTTTCCACAACGTTTTGTACCAAAAAACACCAAACATTGTTAAATTTCAGTCACTTGAAATTGTCGTCTGCAACATTTTTGAATTTGGAGCACCCTAAAGTTGTGCCGTTTTGAGAAAAGGTTAAGTGAGTTAGAAATGAAGGCGTTAACTTTGGAACCATAGAATGTTGGCATTAATCTCTTTAATTTTCCATTTAAATTTTGACATTTGACCTCCATTATACCAGAAATATGTGTCATTTCACGCAATAAAGAATTTATTAACCTAACCCTTCAAAACAACGTATTAGAATTAAGAATGGTCGAAATTAAAATTGTTAGAAGTCCAACCAAAGGTATGACATGTGCATTTGGTAATAGTAGCATAGACATATTGATGGGAAAAGAGAAATTGTTGGTGGTCAGAATTTCCTTCTTTTTCTTGATTTTTGTCCATGTCGTTGGGGGTTCTAAAACTAGGTATTCTTTCGGCTCATGCTATCAGAAGCGAAATATTGTCGCTTTTCAACAAAAACCTCGTATCTGCAGCTTGATTTAAGCTGCAGATACGATGTTTTCGTTGAAAAGCGACGATACGTTAGGTATGGAACTACGCATGGTGACGACGTGTTTGTCATTCGATCCATCTTTAATTATTTTGCATTTATAATCCAGTAATTAGAATAACGGTTCGATTCTACAGCAAGCTATTCTGCGTCCCGCATTCCCAGTCCTCAAACTCTCGTCGTTAGAACCTCGACCCAGATCGTCCTGCTTCTCGTGGAGCTGAAAAACAGGTACAACGGTACTAAATAATTTATCAACTTCACACATCTTTTCATAATGCCTTGTTACAGTCATGTACGAGTAGTCGCAGAAAACTTTTGCAAACATTTGGGGAAATGTAAGTAATAATATTAAAAACGTTTCTTTTTCCCTTTGTGTATCTTGACAATGACACTCAAGTGTACCACTTTTTTATCTGCGTCTTTTTTAGGTGACAGCCAAGTACCGGTATCTATATCTCGAATATCTATTGCTGGAAATTATCGAGTACTCGAAGAATCTATTTCTCGAACATTTTGCAAGTGCCATACCGGTATATTTCGAGATATAGATATTTTACTGTACATTCCATGTAATATACATTCAATGTAAATTTCGTTTTTGCAATTCAATTGGTTTTCGCTTGTTATTTGTTTTCATTAATCCATTACCACACACTGACTCATTTTGACTCCCTACAAGAAATGGATTTGGAAAACATTTGTGAAAAGCGAAGAAATTGTTTGTTACAAGCAATTTCTTCATTTCCCACAGTGTTTTCTACCCCAATATACAAAAGAATTATAAATTTTATTCATTTGAAATTGTCGTCTCCAACATCTTTGAATTTGGATAAACCTAAGATTTTGTCGTTTGGTAATGGGTTACAAAGTTTGGTAGGCCTACATGATTGTATTCTTTGTATCTCTTACGCAATTTCAAACACACGTGTACGATTCGGCTGTCTGTGCGAGATACATAAGAATTGACTGGACAAATCACTGCTTTTCAACAAAAATCTCGTAACTGCAGCTTGTTTTATGCTGCAGTTACAATGTTTTTGTAGAATAGTGAAGAAATATTAGAAACGAGAAGAAAAGCAGTACGGTCTTAACACATTATTACATACAAACTTAACATCACAAATAACATGTTAATTCAATTTAGTTGATGGATAAGTACATGTCATTATATATATTTTGAGAGACTTGAAAGTCCTAACTATAGTTAAGACAATATAAAATACCATAAATTAGGCTAATTTATGAACAACAGTAGCCACGTTTGATGGAACTCTGCCATGACTATAAATATACGTTTACTTTGTAAGTTACAAATAAGACATTGGTCCATAGAGTGAAATTTAATAGTGAAAATGTCGCGGCCTTATGCCCTTACGGTTATTTATAGTCAATTCGTAATAACGAGCAACCGATTTCAGGAAATTTATATTTACTGTCTTCCAGTATAATCCTTCAGAATTTGGACGGTCTGCTTTGACGCATCACTTTATCCAAATTTGACTAATTAATACGCATTACTCAAAAATGCTGTCGCCGACAAGTATTGAAAAGTAGCAAGCAGAAAATAGTAGATTTACATTTACTACCAAATTAAACTTACATTTCCTCTTATATCTATTGAATAAAAGAATCAATTTAAATCAGATTATCTATTTTAGTAATCATGTTATTTCGAGAAAGCTTAGTTCTGACGTCATAACCATGTAGGTACGTGTTCATTTTATGGGCACTGCCATCTTGAAAGTAGATAGACGTAAATATATCCCAGAATGCACAAACTAGATAGGTTGATATACAAATGTATTTGTATGTCATCTGGTGGTAGATTATGGATTATTTCTTATTTATAAGTGTTGGTAGTCCCTATACATACTAAAGTTCATCAAAATGACACGGCCGTCTGTAGCAAAAAAAAAAGGAAAAACGAAGAAATTGAAAACAACTACATACCACAATAGCCCTGCCGACTACAGAGAGGTCCCCGACCAAACTTGGTAGGTTGTCAAACATGGCAGCTTGTATGTTGCCGTATGGATCTTTTACAACGTTACCTAGACCTCCTACATGGCGACGACTAGAAAACAAATTTAAACCACATATATTGACTTTCTAGAAAGAACATGATGCAATAAAAATGCAACGTGTTTCTTTTTTGTTTTGTTTTGTTTCGTTTTTGTTTGCTTTTTAGAATTTCGCTGTTAACAGTTACTATTCTTGAACAATTAGGGTAATAATTAGATTATATCATTCGTTATAGAATTTGAGGTTGTTGATTTGTTGGAACAGCTCAGCTGCAAGAGCATATAATAGAATGTACATGCTCATGAAAAGTTTTCACAACAACAATGACTAACGTGTATAGTGAACTCTATAAAAATACCAATGGAAAAGTTTCCACTAAGATCCCCACACACAACAGCCTCCGGAAGTCGTCCTTAGAGGCAAAAGGTGAAATTTTTAAACCGGGAACGGTTGGCTGTAAATCCAATAAAATAACCATCTTACCGGCTGTTAACGAATTCATTCAATTTCATAGTTTTTGTTCAACTTAAAACTTCGCTTTAATATCGCTGTATATTGAATGCACGTGCGCTCTGTCGCTGTATATTGAATGCACGTGCGCCGTCATTGTTTTCTCCGCATTTTTGGGAGCCTCGTTTTGATAATGTCGATTTGTTACTATTTTTAGAAACAATTCACATGTATACAATGTTCATTTCCCATAAACCCATTGTATGCCTCCGGAAGTTAATTCGAGTCTTCTCTGATGAAAATTCGCTCTTTGATATTTGGATGTCGCTATTTAGCCTACATCAGAGCGCTGTCCCATTCAAAAACAAAAGAAAATTCCGACACAAGTTATGTCGCTGTGTCGGCATTCATCAGAGAAGACTCGGATTACCGGAAGTGGACTGCGGGTACGGACTAAAACATAAATGAAAGGAGTCTTAGAGGAATGACTTACTTAGGTGGATCGCTCTGTGCCCCGTGCACAGACCGTAGTGGGTTATAGTGGGACCCGGTTGATTGACACCCGTCAGAAAAATCCCCAGATTCGTGAATATGGAAGCCATGGTAAGACCAGTTACCGTCGGCTGGTAGACCCGCTATGTTAGCCTTTATCTGGAGGGCGTAGTAGTTATAACACGTCTGAAAATATTTAACTCATCGATGCTTTTCAATGAAAACCTCGTAACTGCAGCTTGTTTTAAGCTGCAGTTACGAGGTTTTTTTTTTGAAAAGCGACGACATGCAACATGAAAAATACAAAAAGGGATATATCATATTGAAATCCGGTTGATTGACATCCATCAGACAAATCCCCAGATTCGTGAATATGGAAGCCGTCGGCTGGTAGACCTGCTATGTTAGCCTTTATCTGGAGGGCGTAGTAGTTATAACATGTCTGAAAATACACTTAGCATATGGAAAATATTGAGGCAAAAGGAGAAAATGCTGATTATGCAAAATAGAATGCTTGTTCAGTAAAAATAACTTCATGTATTACTGATTTCATATGACATGGCATAGCTTTAGGTTTTATTATAATAAATTACACTAGTTTCCCCTGAAGATACTTCAGCAATGTATTCTTGTATTCCTTTTATACCCGTGTACTGTGATTTAAGTCTGTTTAATGTGTATGTTAGGCTATTTGCAAAATATGGACATGTCTTCCATAATGACAAATGCCATGTCAAATAACAAGAGTAACAATTGCAATTTTATAAAAAGGTAAAATTTCAATGACCACACTCGCAAACGCAAAACGAATTATCCATTATATAGTGTCTAAGGTTATATTTGCAATATTTGTGGCGTATCACAGAAGAAAAAATGCAAGAATAGTCACTTCAAAAAAGTGTTACACATACAAAGAGCTATCCATGCAAGACCTTTAATGTTTATGCCTGACAGTGACAACTCTTTTTTGTGCTAAATAAACATTGATTTCTCAAAAATTTTAGTTGCAGCTTGGTTATCCTATTTTCCTCCTCTGGCTAGATATTTCCCAAGCCTTTTCCTATAGGGAGGTCAAAATTATGTTTGGTTTTGGAATGGGTTAAGCTACTTACAACTCTTTGTGTAAGGATAACCATACCATGTACATCTCTATATAGATCTGTATCTATGTTAGGATTGGGTCTTATTCTACATACAGCCTGTACTGTAAAAAAAATATAAAATAAAAAATAAATATGAGAATATTGTACAAATATTACACAATAAATCAAGGCAGCCCATCGTTAGTGAGATTCACGCGACGTCGGAATCATTCGGGCTACGTCGACATTCGGAGGTAGAAAGTTCCGCCATCGAGTGTTTATGAATTTAACGAATGTTAACGACGTCGCACAAAATGATTCGACTTTGCGAAAATCTCATTAGAGGTGGACCACCTCAATCAAATGATTGTAAGAAATCAGCTTCGTGCTCCAATTATGATTCTTTTAAATGTCTATCAAAGTGTTTGTATTTCATTAATTCGAAAACGAATTCATTTGATAAAGAGGCATCTATTGTAAATAAAGTACATTTAATTAAATGAATTGTTACAAAAAATTAGGACAGGTTGTACAATATTTGAAACTGATCGTGTTTAATGATCTATAAATCTCCATTACCTGCACAAATTTAAACAGCTTGTTGTAAAAAAACCCATTTCAACTCATTTTGCATACCAAACATTGTTGATAAAACTGACGCATCGCGTGAAGATGTTTCAAACGTGGTATTCCAAAGAGCGCAAAAGCTTCTACGTTTGGGAAATAGTAATTTCCATTACCACATGGTGACTCTTTTTGACTCCCCTCCCCACAAAATAACGAATTTGGGAAACATAGCGGAAAATGATCAAACTGCTTGTGACAGAACAAAAACCTGTAAAATGTTATTCATTTCAACTTGCCGCCTATAACATGTTCTAAATTTGTTCAAAATTTTGCCTGGTAAAATAGGCTAAAGAGCGTTTGTAGACTATTGAGCATGTATAGTAGCAACGTCTGAGCGACATCAACATATCAAAGAGCAAATTTCATCAGAGAAAACTCGGATTAGGTAAGATGGTAAGAAACGCAATGACTTGATAGAGCTTGTACTTTGTTAGTAGAATGTATTTTAACCTGAATGTCAATTTTAACAAGAGAAGCAAGTGATAAGCATTTATAACTTCATCATTTTTGTGATTTGGTGTGTATTATTCAATTTTGCAAAATCAAAATCTGTTAAAAAACAAACAAACAACACTTGCCTTTGTTACAGGAAGGTCTAAACCGCTAAAATCGGGTTATCTTTATTAAAATTTGTATTGAAAAAAAGGGTATCGATTCATTGTTGGCCAAGTTGACTTTTATACTATTTCCAACCATCCTGTATTTTGCATGCCATGTCATAAATAGTAACAATCGTTTCAAATGTCCACAGGTTTTGTTAATTAGCATTTCATGTATCATTTAAAAAACAACTTTATATATGTTACGTTTAATCTATCAAGTTACACAACCAATGAGAGGCGCCATGCATTCATACCTTACGGCTATAGCAAGTTAACCCATTATCGGACGGTACAATTTTTAAACTGGTCCAAATTCAAATGAATTTCTACATTTTTCGGTCCTTCTTGGTAGGACATTGAAGGAAATGAAGAAATTGCTCGTCACAAGCAATTTCTTCATTTTCACATTTTTTTCAAAAGCCGTTATCCCATCGGACGTCAAAAGGCTCTTTGTGTGGTAATTTAAATAGGTTAATTAAAAATGCATGTATTACTTTTGTTGTTTATTCTAGAACCTCAAAATTACGAATTTCAAATACCTAGAACCATGAAAACGATTCCGCTTATTTTAAGGATGTTTAAAAAGATATCATCTATTGAAAAATATTCAATTCAAAATCGTCACAAAATAGGTCTATACCAAACGCCAAAATTTTATTTTTGTAAATGTAACCAAGACCAGTTATAGAATATGAATGTATATGATAGAAATTTCTTGAATGGAATACAATGTGGATTTTTTTTGTTTCTTTTCTTTTTTCAAAGCAAACTAAAAAAGAGGTTTAAAGTCATGACATCCGAAAATTGAAACATAAATGTTGACATCCTGTCAATCAAATCAATACTGAAGGTATATTGCACAGTGTATCAAACAAAATTGGGCCGAAACTTTTCGCATAAAGTTCAATTTAAATACTACAAGTTGAAAATTATACTACCTTCCAGCTATTTTGAGAAATGTATATGGTCGAACAACGGTCATTTCGATCATTTTTTACTTTCTATATAAAATCTCTTTTTACGATTTCATTTATTCAGTAGTAATCCTCTCTTTGATTAAGATCGATAAACAGTAGGACCCCAATCAAGGCAATTTAAAGATGAAGAGGGGGAGGGGGCTTCTGAAACTCAGAGAGCTCCCCTTCCCCCACCGTCTTTGGTAAAAAAATACATCGACTGTAGAGACGCCATTACAATGTCCAGAACTTCCAGACCCCTGTCATATCGTGAGTCTAAACAACAAAGAACAGTTCTTAGACTCGGCGATTACATTATAAGGAATGAAAACAAACTTTGGGAGAAAGGAAGAAAAGTATCTGACCATTTTCTTCTTCTTTCTTAAAATTTTCCTCAGTAGGTATTCATTCAAAATATCTAGTTTTCATTTATATTTACTTTGTCGTCTACATAGGCCTATTTCCTTTATCTTAAAACATTCGTAATTGTTGTCATTGATAAATATCGGCGCGTTTCTTCGAAAACCTCGTAACTGCAGCTTAAAACAAGCTGCAGTTACGAGGTTTTCGAAGAAAAGCGACGAAATAAAATAAAAATCTACTTACTTGCTCTTTCTCCACAAAAAGGTCTAAATGGGACACTAAAAGATCCGGGCATTGAAACCTGTGCACGCGCAAGGTACAAAAACAACAACAAACAAACAAAAACACTCCGCCTCATCGCTTCATAAATCATCGTACAGTGACATGCGGCCGCAAATCTATGATTCACAAAAATATTGACGAATAGTGGCAAAAAACCGCAGTATTAACCCATTACCAGACGGCAAAATTTTGGACTGTTCCAATTTGAAAGGTGGTGCAGACGACAATTTCAAGTTGATGAAATTTTAAAATTCTTTCCATTTTGTGTTCGAAAACATTGTGGAAAATTAAGAAATTGCTTGTCATAAGTAGGCCCTAATTTCTTCATTTTCCACAATGTTTTCCCAAGCATTTCTTGTGAGGGAGTCAAAAGGCGTCTCTGTGCAGCTATAGGTTAAGTTTAGTTAACCACTTATCCAACAAACCCCTGATTCGACGACACTATTACGGATTTTTTTTCAGGAAATTTTGAAAGAGTGAGAGAAATACCGATATGCTGTTCACTTAAAACAAATAAAACAATGTCTTTGTGACAAATATGGTGTTGTCTGCAATACCTATAAGAGTGTGAATTCGGAACAGACCCAAGTTTCAATAATATGTTACTAAGCCAGTATAACTACTAGTTTATATCAAACTTTTACATTTATATATCACTAAACGACTACGTGGAACTTTTAATGAGCAGAAATTTCGTTCTATTTTTTTTACGTAACTAGTCCGAATTATTTTAATTGTCAGAAATTTTCGAACGATTGAACCATTCCATCTCAATTAAATCTCATTTTCAAAAGAATTATATTATAACACAAGAACATAAATCCACACTAAATGTATACTGTGGGTTATTCGTATTTTGTTTCCTAGAAACCCAAACAAAATATCGTAGCTTTTCAACGAAAACCTCGTATCTACAGCTTTAAACAAGCCGTAGATACGAGGTTTTCGTTGAAAAGCAGCGATATTAATCGCAAACCAGTTGTCAATAAACATGAAACATTTCGCTGTTTTCATTCAAGTACAGGTATGTATGACATTTACATTCGGTTTTAGTGACTTATGGGGACTGAAAAAAAAATTCGTCTTCATTGTTTTAATCCTTTCTAAATTGGCGAAAATTTGGGATGTTCTCATTTGAAAGCTATCAGCATATATATACAGATGATCAGCACTTTCTTCTTTTCTCGCAATGTTTTCCAGAGCTTTATCTGTAAGGGGAGTCAAAACATGTCTTGTTTTGGCAAAGGGACTATATGTCTACCTATTGTGCGATATCCAAACTCCGTACGTTTCCCATTTCACAAACAGGTCTTGGGTTTGATGACCCTAATAGAAAAGTTGAAAAAAGAAATAAGGCACAAGAAGAGAATACTGATAACCCTGCCACAATACTTTCAATTCTATAATATAAACAAGTCATGGCTTTATCAACATCCGTTTTACGGAATACTGAAGCTTTCGGTTATTTTTTGTTGATTTGAGTCGACTTTTATTGACGAAAGGATCAATACTATTGTCATGAACGTGCGGTATTGGTGACTTACGATGACTGAAAAAAATTAAGCTTTAGTGGCTAATTCTTTTTCTTTTTTTTCTTTTTTTTTTTTTTTGTATCGAAACAATTCATTATATCGTTGCTTTTCAACGAAAACCTCGTGTCTGCAGCTTGAAACAAGCTGCAGATACGAGGTTTTTGTTGAAAAAGCGACGAATTATAGTGTAATAAATGAACACTCGGCGATCAAAAGTCGCTTTTCTCTATGAATATACGGTACAGAGAAAATTTATTTGATCACTGCTTTTACGAGAATTTTACTTACATAAAGTCCGGATCTAGTCAAATTGCCTACTCAGGTTGAAAAAAAAATCTATTTGGATTAACGGTCAACTATTAGAAAATTAAAGATTTTGCTGTTTTTTTCATTAATCGTTTGAAAGTGAGTTTCAGTATAATGCATAGACGGTTATTTCTATGACATACGGAAAGGGTCTAAAGTCGAATATAGAATTTTAGCTATAAATTTGTAGGTACACCTCTATCTAAATACTGGTACACCTATAAATTTGTTGGTACACCACTATCTAAATACAGGTTTACCTACAAATTTATAAATACACCTCTAAGACTGTACTATTCTAGAAACAGATGAACACTTCAGAACATTCTTATCTTTCTGGCACATTCTAAATTATATAAAGAGAATAGTATAGAAAAGTTATTACATTATTATATAAGTAAATATTCTGTTGTTTTCTCAAGCCTTCTGGAATGTTCCCTAATACATTGTACCATAATATGAAAGAGCAAATCACTCATGGTTCACTAGTTTTCACTTGTTCACTAATTAATTAATACTAAATGTCAGATTAAAAGGGGGTTGCTTTTTTGTGCACCTATTCATTGTGGATAATAAACTTGATTTTAACTTTAGGTCTCTGTACTTAACATATAATTTAAAAGGTGGTGCATCTTTTATCATCTTTTAAAAGTAAACTTTGTAAGTATTGTTAATAAATACTTTTCATTGTAAAGTTTGTTGCTGACTTCTTTATTCTTGTTACTCTTGGGTCGTAACAACACTCATTATTTCTTTAGGACTTGGGCGTACGGTTCCACTCTTCTCTTAAAGTACTTAAGTCCAAATCAAATATAACAGTATAGTTACATCGTATATTTGGATTTCTACACAGTAAAACACATTCAATACCCCCACAAATATTCTTAATGGACACAAAGTTAAATCCAGGAACTCTATTGGGTAACAGTCCATATAAATACACATCCTCCACCCAGAAGAACGGGGTTGTCTTTGCTGCTTCATACAGGATCGGGGGTAAATCGTTCGTGATAACAACAACAGCTCCCGAGCAATATGTCGGATAGACATCCAGTCCAGGAAACCAAGAATTCTCAACCTGCCATTTGTGTTGACGGCGAATAATCTTACTTTTCCTTACAATTTGACACATTATTGTTTTCTTTTTACCTTCAATCGATTGTAGTGTGACTCGTATCAAATGTTCGACATTGACAATCGTATCATCGTCTATTTTAACGATGTATTTTGCGTTTTGACATCTCTTTGAGATCCATCTGTACGCCATTACACCTTTATGTGTAAGATTATGATAGGTATCTACAAAGTCTCCTTGTAGAATGTCGCCATATTGACGTGATTCCGTAACAATCTGTGTCTGTACGGATGTTTGCTGCGTTGTACCGAGAAGAAATAGAGTCCTGGCGGATATGTGGTCTGGAAGGTTGGCCTTGTTCATCCATGTCTCGCGGATAAACTGTCTCCGATCTGAATGGTTTGTGGCACTGGGAACAATCAACAGAAAAAATAATTCCCCGGAATCACACAACACTGGGTTCTCTATCAGGTATTTACTGTCGTCGTTAGCTGTTACTGGTAGTTTGTTGTTGCCTATATATTTGGTCATGTAAGACATATTGTGCAGCAATTCCGAATTTCTGGTAACATTGTCTAATCCTAATGTGTTCCTAACAACGTTCTGCGGTGTATAGCCATTGGAGTATGTTGTAATAATATTTTTTGTGGGAGAATAAAGCACCAGAACTAAACATGAGCAAACGAGTATCAATGTAAAAGTTTTCTGTAACGTCTTCGAATCCATGTCTATTTCAATCTATTAATAATAAACGCGACTAGTACGTAACACAATGTCAACCAAAACATGCCTACAGCTGTTACTTATTAGAAAGAGGCTGGATAGTAGATTTTACGCAATATATACATTCAAATGCGCGCAGCGCATTGCATGTTTATATAGCGTAGAATCTACAATACAGACTCTTATCTGACTAAGTGTTCGCTAGCGGTTTATTGGAGACGGGGGCGTGGCTATGTATAAACGTCACATAAACTAGCCGACAGTCTCGTTTATGCTACTCTCTTTTAAGAACAGAGCACATTCTCTCTTCATCCCATTATAATAGAATGATGCTCTCTTCTCGCGGTGTCATTTCACGTCTAATCTCGGGGCCTTGGTGGGATTTCGGTATCCAATTGTTGGCTATACACAACAAAACAATTTAAAAAGCTGATACAAACTTTCATTGGCTGACGCTTCAAATTACTGGCTTCAGCCAAAAATAGAAGCGACGTAATGTATACGTAATCAAACAATATAAAACTGAAAGATTTTGATTCGATAATTCAAATGTTACCTGCTTCAGCCAAAAATAGAAGCGACGTAACGTATACGTAATGATCATGCAAGATGAAACTGAATGATTTCGGTTCGATAATTCAAATGATGTGCTATAATTAGATTATGACGACCAAATAGGCTGTTGGTGAATCAAATACGGCAGAGGTCATTTTGAAGTTTAATCAATAGACCTCGGCTTTGGAGAGTACGTTTATGCGAAAAATATCGGCGAGCTTTTAAAATGTACTGCAATTTCATTGGCCAAAAAAGTAGATCGAACACTTAAGGACAGATCCTCCATTTATTTCCCACGGTAAGATTTTTTTCATTTTTTCTGTACTGATATTTAAATATATGAGAAGTAAAAAAATGAATTAAAAACTATAGGTCACCAAGCGAATTAAAAAGTTATTGAATTTCAAGGGAGACTACTCTTGTCTAAAATTGCAAAAATGAGGTGTCACTTAAATACCCACAAAAAGGTGTTCGAAATGACTAGGATTACATAAATAATTCTTTATTGTGTTCAAAATGTTTTATTCTATCTAAATGAGTATCAATTTGGGAAAATTTAGTGATGATTTTTTTAATTTTTAGTAAAACATTCTTTCAAAAGTAACTGAAATTGATCTTTTTTCGCAACGTTTCTGATAATAAAAAATATTCCAGCGGTAAGATTTTTTTTCTTTTTTGGTATAGACATAGTGCTTGGTCATACCTACAAAAACAAAAAAGAAAAATATATCAAACCAAGCGTTTTTCTTAATTATAAGTAAAATTTGGTTTACTTTTCACAGCTCTGTCCGAAATTGTTTCACTACTTTTATCCATTTTCTTCCTTATTATCAGCTTTAGATAATAAAACGTGTCATCTTTTGTGTCCATCTGAAGCGGACTATCTCATAAAGACACCACGTTGCTTTTGTTGCTCCGTTTCTTATCGCTAACGCCACATTTTGAACGCGTAACAGAAAGCGAAATGTACCATCCGAGTACTATTACACTTTAATCGACCAAACAGAGAAAATTGAAATAACCGAAAAGGGTCTTGTCATTTATCAACCAAACATTAACTAAATGTAAGAAATACATTTGCTGAAAAGGCCAATTACTGAAACAGCTTTATTTCGTTATTTAGGATATGCGCAGTAAGTTGCGCAGTAACAACTGGAGGATCTGTCCTTAACAGCCATAGTGGACATTCTCTCCATCAATTACTGTTAGAAGTTAACAAACTTAGAATAATTAACAGCGAAAAATTTATACCGGGAATTTGATCTGTCACCCAAAGTTGTACATTTATTCTCCTTTGTTGGTGTAATGATCGAATAAACAGTGCTTAAACAATCATTTGATAAAGAGTTTTACTATCCATGCGACTGTCTTACGAGTCGCTATTTACAAGAATAATATGCGACCTAGATGTGTTTGTGAAACACCAATGCTCCCGAAAAGACTGAAAGACGGACTGCAAACAGACGGACGGACAAACGGACAGACAGACAACGGTAAAACAATAATTATTATGCTTCGATCTTACGATACGGCGGCATAAAAGATAAATGGGTATTGTAAAGAAGTAGTTCTTTTGCTCAATGTTCTCTCTATTTCTTTTTTCAACCTGGCTACTAGTTGTTTTAGATCATCAAGTAATGGAAGTCACAGGATAGTTCCAAAAATCTTTTTAATCCAGTTGTTCCTACACGGACAGTAACGTATGTAATAGATAGAGGCTGTATAGTAGATTCTACAGGAAATAAACACTCAAATGCGCGCAGCATTGTTTAACTCGAACGGGATTAGATGCTATCAGCTAGAGATGCTCTGCAAGGTCATTTATCGTGAGCTATATATCAGAGATGATCATTCTTCTGGCACAAAGTTGTTTTGTCACAAAAAAAAATTAACGAGATTCTCGCGAGGTTTTGCGCTTTTGCATATGGCTCCGTTTGGTGTTTTTGCAGTTGTTTTTTTTAATCGATTTTCCTCTAAAAACTCCATAATTGTGGCAGCTTGTTTGAATCCTTCACGACGTAATTGGGGAGAATCTTGTCTAGCTAAACGTGACGTAATTTCGGACAAACAATAGTATTTCGAATGTGTTGTTATAAAATTTCGTCACTACGGCTTGGTTCAAGCCGTATAAATAAACAATGACCTCTGGACAGACGAGTCAAACTGAACAGGTATTGTCCGTAAATATTGACCTGAACCCGATGAATATGTAATGAGTAATGGTGACACGGAATAATCAATACTCGCCAGCAAGCATACACTGTCAAACATAGTCGATCGCTTCCATAAGCATTGTGACTTCGTATTTTGCACGTGCTTTTCGTGTCAATATATGTTACAGAGTGATTATTCCGCATCACAATTGCTCATTGCATATTCAACAGGTTCAGGTCAATATTTACGGACAATATAATCCATTTTTATTCACCTCACAGGGTGTGGCTAAGCGAAGAGGTTATTCGACGAGTTTACTTCTCGATATCTTGGTTGATATAAGAGAAAAACGTGCGGCACGAGCATGAACACATTTCGAAATTGAAAGAACGTTCTATTGTAAAATGAGTTGTTATAAAACCTCGTAACTACAGCCTGATTCACGCTGTAGTTATACTGTTTTGTAATAATACCGACGATGTACCGCTAAACGAGAAGGCTGTTTCTCCTCAAGCTTAAATGTAATGAACCGTTTACTAGGCTCCGCCCTGTCTCCCGAAAAAAATCAGAATATAAACTAGGTATGTAAACGTCGTGGTTTTAAGAAGGCGTTTACTATGGAAGCCCTGGAGGGTCATTTTGCATTTTGAATTTTGACTTTCTACTTTTGACTTTCGACTTTTTGAAAATGGAAGCACTGGGTCATTTTTGCATTTTGAGTTTTGACTTTCTACTTTTGACTTTCGACTTTTTGAAAATGGAAGCCCTGAAGGGTCATTTTTGCATTTTAAGTTTTGACTTTCTACTTTTGACTTTCGACTTTTTGAAAATGGAAGCCCTGAAGGGTCATTTTTGCATTTTGAGTTTTGACTTTTGACTTTCGACTTTTTGAAAATGGAAGCCTTGAAGGGTCATTTTGCATTTTGAGTTTTGACTCTCTACAAGGCGTGTATGCAAAGTCGAAAGTCAAAAGTAGAGAGTCAAAACTCAAAATGCAAAATGACCCTTCAGGGCTTCCATTTTCAAAAAGTCGAAAGTCAAAAGTAGAGAGTCAAAACTCAAAATGCAAAAATGACCCTTCAGGGCTTCCATTTTCAAAAAGTCGAAAGTCAAAAGTAGAAAGTCAAAACTCAAAATGCAAAAATGACCCTTCAGGGCTTCCATTTTCAAAAAGTCGAAAGTCAAAAGTAGAAAGTCAAAACTCAAAATGCAAAAATGACCCAGTGCTTCCATTTTCAAAAAGTCGAAAGTCAAAAGTAGAAATTCAAAATGCAAAATGACCCTCCAGGGCTTCCATAGTTTACCGTTAGATGTAATCACAATACCCCTCTTACGCAGGACAGTCAATAGTTAAAAGTACAGTTGAGTCTCAATGTTGATGGTACCACTATAGTGGCGAGATTTTATAACAACGCCGACGGTTTATCAAAATATAATTATAAACCTAGTCTATTTTTAACACAAAATTCTTTGCTATTCAACATTAATGTTGTTTCTGTTCGGACAAAAGGAGAAAATGCTGATTATCAGCTGGCTTTCTTCCTTTGTCCCAAAGGGCGGAGGTGGTGCAGTAGTAACGCACCGGACTTGTAAAATCGCGGTCGATGGTTTGATCCCCTACCTCGCTTGGATGGGACTGTAAACCGAGGTTTCGTCTTCACATGACCCTAGCTGTTAAATGGGACGTAAAACTCCATTTCATCAATCAATTATTTCGTCGCAAATGTTTTCCGTGTCTTTTTTTATATGGTTTGGTTTGATTTATTTCGGTTTAACACCGTTCTCAACTGCTATGCTGATATCGCCTTGGCTGGAGCACCTAACCGTGTATTCCTGGTAGTTCACGCACCTTTACTACCTGGTATTTCACGCACCATAACTACCACAATATCCAAACCGAACCTCCAGCTGATCTCTTACATTGATGATTCACACCCATTGGTGAGAGACAAATGACTTGTCAAATGTCAAAACGGATAGTGGCTGAGCCGAGGTTCGAACTCGAGATCCCTGGCAGACTCAGTCGTTACAGACTGAGCTATCGGGGCTCTTACTTGGGACGCCAAATCCAAATTTTATTTTAAAAATGGATAAACACGGTTGATAATCAAGCGATATAACAATTTCACAAAATATTCAATATTTTGTTAATAAGGGGCCGCTTTGAATTCGGTTTGAAGCAGAGAAGATGGACAGAAATCACACTTTAGATGGGTGATATGGATGTTTTAAAAAAGTCAGCTGATAAAAAGTTATTGAAGATTAACCAAAATCTTGGTTGATCTTCAAAACCTTTTTTATCAGCTGATCTTTAACAATCCAATACGTCTTGTTCAAATTAAGTTCAAATTGGTCGCGTACGTATAAACAAAATTATTGAATATTTTCTGATATTTTCTCAGCTACGTGATTAACCACCGCGATAAAGTTGTACAAAATTACTAAGTTTAGGAATATAGAGCGGTATTAACGCAAAAAGAAAGTATGTGATGGCATTGCCAACATGCATGTTGGCATTTGCATCATGAATATTGATTAAAATCCATGATTTCATCATTCCTGATGGCACTGTATGGAAACTCTGTGATGTGTTTTGCTGCGGTATTTCAAAGATGGCGGACAGGCGTTTGTGAAAATGAAAGTGCCCTTTATTTTTGTTCGATATCGCTTCAATATGCCATCCTGTCAAACGATAATAACATTTACGTCATAAGATTTGAATAAATCATCCATCGTTACTAATGAGTGAGCGTCAAATAGCACCGTTTGTGTGTTATATTGCTTTGTCGGACCGTATATGGTACAAAAACGAATATGGTACAAATTTGTACCATATTCGGCCGAATATGGTACAACTGTCTATTTGTACCATATACGTATCTGCAGTTTTAGGGTAAAATGCCTGACCGAATATGGTACAAACTTGTACCATATTCGGATGAAAAATGTACCACATTCGTTCCGAATATGGTACACACTCATCATCGTCATCATCATCATCACCACCACCACAACCACCACCACCACCACCACCACCACCATCATCATCATCATGAAGAAGAACAGCCATTCCACGAAAATTGACTCATTTACAAAAACGAAAATGTTGAAAAATGAACTTTTCTGCATGAGCACAATTTTTATGTTAAAATAAAGTGTCACATGTCTACAATGTATGGTTAAAATTTTACCCACAACATTTTAAGCCCTGCTGAGGTATCGCATTTTCAAATATACCACTATAACCTAGCTGTTACGGAGCATATAAAGCAACTCGAGATACATATAGCGTGAGCTGTGGCCAATGTAATAACCCAACATCAAAAAGATTGTTTGTTTGACCATCATTAACCATTTGCACAACTTACAAGGACAAAATAATAGCAATTCAGCTGTAACCCTATGTGGTGATATCAAAACGAGCATTTCACTGTTAAACGAAATATTCGAGCATTTTAAAAGTGTTTGTGGTCGTTTGTATTCTTTTTGAAGCCATCTTGCAAAGTAAAGTTAAAAGTAAACATTCCGATAGTAAAGTCTCTTCAGATTATGTTTTCCAGTGCATCTGGCTCTCGAGCTTTTATTTCTTAGTATGTATGATCGTGGAAAAAATGGCCCTTGTGTTACGGAAAATAGATAATTTCCATAACCATGTTACCATTAGTGTCATGTCTTTCAAAGAAGTTTAAACGCTGAACGTAAGGGTTCTTACAAAAAAGAAACAACAAATTGGTATAAAACAAATACTAAATTCAAAAATACGAATGAATCAATAGACGTTTCCTTTAGTACCTTTAAACTATTAATCTCATTGGCAAAATTGCCGAACTGGTACCTTTGCTATTCTTTAATATCACACTCAGAGTAACAATTACACTGTAAGCATTGGGCAAAACAGTCTGCACAGATATGTCTGTATATGCACCACAAAGTCGTCAACCGGGTACCACCATGGACAATTTCTAGGATTCAATTTCGATAGATCTACAACAACTAACCAACCAACAACAACTACTCCCAATTCGTCTATTTTGAAAACCAGTGCCACCTTGTCTACTCAGGTTATGTATACCGTTTCCATTTCGTCTAAATGTGCCTGCTTTATATTTCAGTATGATATCTTATTTTTTGTTAAATACAATGCGTTGTTTTTCTTTAGTTTATGAACTTGTTATAAGATATGAATTTCGGGGGGGGGGGGTATCTAGAAATATATAATTCGATGGTGTGCTAGACATGTGTGCATTGGTCGTGTAAATTTGTAAGGATGTTTCAATTTGAAGGGATGTTAAATTGAACAATTTTCGATAAGTTTGCAATTACTCGTTCCCTTCTCTTCTGAATTTCTTTTATTTCTAATTAAATCATTTATATAAGAACACATACTATTTTAAAGTAAATTGGTTATTCATGCAAATCATATATCCCTAAATAAAAATATGGCTCTCAAAAATCGTTAACAAATAATTCCATAAAATACAATTAAAATATGAATTACAAAGCAAAAAAATAAAAATGAATCATTTGATACAATTTGATGTCAAGCATAATAATTCCATTTATTGACAGGAAATAAAAGAAAAATGCATTATATATCAAAATATTGAAATAAAAATTAAAATGAATCATGTAGGTCTAGTAATGAACAAGAGCTGTCACTGTAAGATGACAATGCCCCCGACACCGCTTTGATTTTAAATTATGGCCAATCTATGTTCAAGGTCAAGGTCATCCAGGGGTCAAGGTCACCAAAGTATGTGCCTACAGAAAGGTAATGTACCAAGGAATGTTGTGGTAAAGTATGAAGCAAATATGTTAAGTAATAAGGAAATTATGGCCAATGTTAAAGTTTTTGGACGGAATGACGGACGGACAGACAGACGGACGGACGGACGGACAGACGGACGGACGGACGGACGGACAAGTCAAATTTATGATGCCTCCCTATCGGGGGCATAAAAATGTATGGTATATTGTAGACCAAGTCAAAGTAGGCGAATTCTGAAAGTAGGATGAATGTTGATTCTGACAATAAAAATGTAGCAAACGAACTGGGAGTAGAATAAATGTTGGGATGTTACAGTCACTTTGACTAGATCCAAAGCTTGATATCCAAAATCCCAGCGTCTTCAACTGTCATACCCCCAGGTGATTGATTGGATTGGCCATGGTTGACACAAGGTTTAGGCTTTTAGCGTGTGAACTTGTGTCAAAGGATCAACATTTGTAATTCCGATGGTGAGAGAGCGGTGTAATTTGTCTTAGCCAATTACCTAGTAGAAGGGAACACCAGCTTTCGGGAAAGAAATATAGAGAAGCCCTTTCTTCACAAACTATTCAAGACCCGACAATATAAATATCTAGGTTTAGTTTCGGGAAAAAAAGATGTCAGGATTAATGAAAACTAAAGAGAATGTGCAACAACACAGCCTTGGGATGTGTTACTTCAATATCAGCATTACATAAAAGAAGGGAAAATGCACCCTGCATACCTGCTCCTGAAACTTGGGGACTAAACTGTGACAAGTGAGTTGCAAGCCACGTTTGCAGAAAATTATTCCTTTAAACATTATCGTCTTGCCCAGTTGAAAAGGAAAATATTTGTGTCTTCTTTTATTTGGCACAAAAGCGATGTATGTAGGTTTTCTAAGAACAACCAGTACAAAGCTGAAAATGTCTAATGGTGGAATAAGAAAATGGAAATGGCTTAGGACCAAAAGGGGCATATTTTATGGCCTAGACAATTATGTGTTTCGCTCGCAATAATCAATAGGCTGATGTAACCATGTCTGTCTACTTGAGAAGCAACAAACTGTTTCAAACATGTAGTGTAACATGCTTAGATAGAACCTGAAGGGGTATGTTTGCAAATATATCACCCACAGCTGGCAGTGTATGCTCAATATTACCATAAAATATAGTATATGCTTCCGTAACGAAGAGTCTATATTTCGTAACGGAATATTACTATGTGAATTCACAGATAAACACAATTAAGCGGCTTTGTTAGTATTCCTACTTCATAAACTTTCTGAGTTAATTATAATTAATTGACATCAAAATGTTTTATGTATCGTAATTTACGCACAAATTGTATACCCAAATATATGCTTCCGTAACATTTTCTTATAGCATATGTGGCAAAACATGATATAATAAGCTCTATTTAGACAAATTTTAACTATACAGAAATGTAAAATTCCATTTGATTCATGCAAACTCAATTAATAAACAAAATAAATCTCGTTAATATCCAGGACATGCTACCACCAAATAATATATGCTCCGTAACAGTTATTTTGACCGTAAAACAAAAAGGGTAGATACGCAAATCCTGCATTACTTTATTTTTTGTTTGAGATTCCAGCTTTTGCACGTCAAATTAAAAAATAATCTAGCATAAATAAAGAAGTTTTTTATTGCTAATCTTGAAATGAATTTGTATGATACTATATTTACATACTTCTACGTCGAATTTCACATTCAACATTCCATTTTTCTACTTGCAGTAGCCGATATAATGAATCTTTCATAACTGCAGTGTATTATATTGTTCACTGTATTGAGATATTCCTGTTAGTTTAACTCAGGACGTCCTTTGAAGTACGTTACGGAAAAATATGCGTAACGGAAGCATAGCGACCAAAGGACTTTCAAGTCTCTCAATATGTTATACTCTTGATTATACTTGAAACTCGCGTCTATTTCAACAGTTTGGCAACCACACTGTCAAAAGATGACAGATTTAGGAATGTCCGTTCATTATTGTTGGCTACACGGACGTAACGGAAGCATAGTAAACGAAATGCGACAAATTCTATTTGTCCATGTTCTTTGCTTTAGTGAAGAAATACTAAGATATTCATAAACTTTAGGGTTTTGATAGATAAACTAAGCCATTCTCGGACCAAAATAGTTTGAAAATCCACAAATTGAGAGAAAAGTTGACTTTCTTTCATGCCTTTGAAAGTTCGTTACGGTCACATAGGCAAATCTGGCGACATACAAACAGACATGTTTAAATTCTATTTCATGTATGATGATGGAATCATACTTAATTTAGTCGTTGTAGTAGGGTTTGGGGAAAATAATGTCCAAGAGAACAAAGTCTAAGTAAAAAAACGGCTGATTTGGACGGTAGTTAAGAACAAAAAATTGTGCGGCGACATCAACATTTTGACGTTTTTGCAATATTCAACACAACCAAGCACATTCATAAAATCGTTTGAATAACTTAAAAATCATACTACTTTATTGCAAATTATGTCCCGTGATAAAAGATATCTTGCTTTTCGTTGTAACTAATTGATAAAGGTGTTAAATAATGCAATGAAGGTCGGCGACATGCATTTTCAGTAAATGGGTCAATTTTCGTGGAATGGACTAGAAGAAGAAGAAGAAGGAGGAGGAGGAGGAGGAGTAGGAGGAGGAGAAGGAGGAGGAGAAGAGGAGAAGGAGGAGGAGGAGGAGGAGGAGGAGGAGGAGGAGGAGGAGGAGGAGGAGGAGGAGGAGGAGGAGGAGGAGGAGGAGGAGGAGGAGGCAGGGGAGGGGAGGGGGAGGCGGAGGGGGAGGAGGAGAAGGCCTTCTTCTTCTTCTTCTACTTCTCCTTTTCCACTTCTTTCTTCTTCTTCTTCTTCTTCTTCTTCTTCTTCTTCTTCTTCTTCTTCTTCTTCTTCTTCTTCTTCTTCTTCTTCTTCTTCTTCTTCTTCTTCTTCTTCTTCTTCTTTTTCTCATTTTTTCTCTTTCTTCTCCCTTTTCTTCCTCTTCTTCCTCTTCTTGTTTTTCTTCTTCTTCTTCATTATCCTGTGTCATCTTCGTCGTCATGATCATCATCTTCTCCTCCTGCTACAGCATTCAAACTGCTAATTCTAATGAATTATTGTTGGTACTCAACGTATAAGAAGCGTACTTGGTGGATGAGTAACGTACAATCAGCGTACTCGACGTATGAGTAATGTATATTTAGCGTACCTCTAGCGTATCCAGCGTATGAGAAACGAATGACAAGCGTAAAATTTATACGCTGGCATACGCTGAAATCTTTTGTGCATGTTCAAAAATTGTTTTGGCCCTCAGCATACATCAGCATATACCGAAGTAACCCAGCGTATGAGTAACGTTTAACAACGTACCTCTAGCGTATCACCAGCGTATTTCAGCGTGTACCAGCGTATGCCCCAAAAATCCATACGTTACTCATACGCTGGCTCCATACGCTGTAGTGTGACTGGGCCTTAATTTACAACTGCCCTACTTGAAACAGCGGTAGGGGACCAATCTCAACGAAAGTATCTGGCCCGCCCGGGAATCGAACCCAGGCTGCCTGCGTGCCAATCTGACGCGCAACCGACTCAGCTAGCCGGCGAAACAGTTACACAACCAGCAAAATCCATGTAAAGTGTGGTTAGGTTAGCTGTTTCTGTTACTGCTGACGACGACGATGATGATGATGATGATGATGATGATGATGATGATGATGATGATGATGATGATGATGATGATGATGATGATGATGATGATGATGATGATGATGATGGTGGTGGTGGTGGTGATGATGATGATGATGATGATGATGATGATGATGATGATGATGATGATGATGATGATGATGATGATGATGATGATGATGATGATGGTGGTGATGATGATGATGATGATGATGATGATGATGATGATGATGATGATGATGATGATGATGATGATGATGATGATGATGATGATGATGATGATGATGATGGTGGTGGTGGTGGTGGTGGTTGTGGTGGTGGTGGTGATGATGATGATGATGATGATGATGATGATGATGATGATGATGATGATGATGATGATGATGATGATGATGATGATGATGATGGTGGTGGTGATGGTGGTGGTGGTGGTGGTGGTGGTGGTGATGATGATGATGATGATGATGATGATGATGATGATGATGATGATGATGATGATGATGATGATGATGATGATGATGATGATGATGATGATGATGATGATGATGATGATGATGATGATGATGATGATGATGATGATGATGATGATGATGATGATGGTGGTGGTGGTGGTGGCGGTGATGATGATGATGATGATGATGATGATGATGATGATGATGGTGGTGGTGGTGGCGGTGATGATGATGATGATGATGATGATGATGATGATGATGATGATGATGATGATGATGATGATGATGATGATGATGATGATGATGATGATGATGATGATGATGATGATGATGATGATGATGATGATGATGATGATGATGATGATGATGATGATGATGATGAAGTTTACACATCGGCAGACTATTTCATTTATTAAGAAAGACAAAATTTTTGTACCATATACGTAGGCCATTTTCATTTTATGAGTTTTTTTGGTTTGTACCAAATTCGTTTTGGCGAGCTTAGAAAAACTTATTCCAACCGAATATGGTACAATGTTTGTACCATAATCGCTCGAAATGTGTACCGTATTCGGTCCGAATATGGTACAAATGTACCATATTCGGCCGAATATGGTACAAATGTACCATATTCGTTTTTGTACCATATACGGTCCGACATTGCTTCAAACATTGTTTTGGTGACCTTCAAATTTGAAGCGACAAACGAAATTAGAAATGACCATATTTTCCTTAAGATGCCGCCGCTAGCATGAACTAATGTTTCAGTGGATGGGGGCAAGGTATCTATCTCCCAAAATATGACCCAAAATTCTTTGTTGCACTTTCAAATACATTCGGAATAGAAAACGATTTTATCAAGTAAACAGTGACGTACTTTTGGACAAACAATAGTATTTCGTAGAAGCTGTTATGAAATTTTTAACGACACAGACGGTTTAAAAAACATAACGATAAACTCAGTCTATTTTAGCTAAAAATTCTTTGCTATTTGTTCCTTGATCAACATGAGGATGAAGATAAAAACAAATGGTCTCTGAAAACAAGGCTGCACAAATGCAATCGGAATTCCAAAAACATTGTCACTGTATGTTCCATTTCAAAATGCATGTCTCTCCATTTGTCTCTTTTTAAATGCCTTACGTAGATCTCGAAGGAACATTTCTCGTAGGTGATCTTGTGGGTTTTCTGATACACTTCGGGATAATTGTGGTCTCCTTCTTTCCTTCCGTGGCATATTTGCATCATACTTCGTGTCTTTATCATCATGTAAATGATCTTGTGGATTTTGAGATACACTTCGGAATAGTTTCGGTGTTCTGTTGTCCTTTTGTAGTTTCGGGTCAATGTTAGTGGTTTCATTTGGACGATTGAACGTCTTTTCAAATGATGTCGACTTATGAACTTTTACGTGATCCTTCCTGGTGGTTGAATCCATAAGTTCAATGTTATAAGGCTTTCTTGTGTTAAATACTATTTCTCCATTCGATACCTGTATAGTTTCTCGAAATGATACGGCTCTCGGAGACTTCATTGGCATTTCTTGTACCGCTCTTCCAGATTCCGCATGCAAATCTGGTGTCTTATTTGTAAATATATTTCCGTCATTGTGATATTTCATCGTTTCACGAAAAGACACCGATCGTTGGTTTTCATCGCGTTTATTTCTTATTCCCAGATCGTTTCCAAAGTCTTCTACTTCGACATCGAAAAGCGAAATTGATCCATCATTTCTTATTCCACGACCGTTTCCTAAGTCGTCTGTTTCGTTGTCGAAGACCGAAATTGATCCGTTTAAACTTACCCGTGACCCCGATTGCTTACTCTCTTGTTCAATTATTTCTAACAACTCATCTTCTATATCCGATCCTTCAATTGGGTATTCCGTCCCTTGAAAGCTTTTCAGTTTCGGTCTTGGGAGAGACACGAATGAGTCTGGTCGTTTCATTACAACTGCGTATATATCAGTTTCTCTAGGTGTTGTTAAAATCTCGTCTATGTAACTGTATTGTATGATGTTTGGTTCAGTCACGTGGTTGTCAGTCACGTGGTTTTCAGTCACGTGACCGTCTGGTATGTCGGGTATTACTGGTAGACCGGTAAAGTATACTTCTTCGTCAATTACAATAGGCTGTTCGGGGGAGAACGCGTCTATATAGGGATTTGGCTCTGATCTATTTTCCATATTCCATGGTATTGAAGTTCTCTTTGACTTGTTTCTCCTGAAAATAAAATGAAGTCGTTATCCCTTTCCCGTACGACAAAATTTTAGGGTGGTCCACTTCAAAAACTGCCAAAAATGACAAAATGGATGTTATTAAAGATATGATTTGTGCAAAATATGGCATAGAAAATATTGAGACAAAAGAAGAAACTGTTTATCGGCAGTTTCTTCTTTTGTTTCAATGTTTTCCCAAGCCTTTTCTATTAGGGACGTCAAAACCAGGTCTTGTCTGGGAATGGGTTAATGAGGGTCGTCTTGAGAAGCATTAATTAATTATTGACCAATATCAATATCCTAGAATAACGACTGACCAGATAAAACATTTGACAGAAAAATACATAAAAGGCATCGGTATAGCTCGTTGACTGTTAGAATGTATCAGTTGGGTTGGGATGTGAACATGTGGTATTACGGTATCTGGAACGTCCACAATTCAAAATTTGAAAGGCTAAATTGAAGTCTGGACGGGTTCTTTGCTGCTCTTTTACAGATATCATAAAAAGTAAAGAAAAAAATCATTTTTAAAAGCCGACCTATGGTTACTATTGTCTCAAATACCATAATCAATGGTTATTTTGCACATTTCAGTTCAGTTGTTTGATATTTTAGAAATACAATGATAATAACTACATTAAAGGGACATTTCATTCCAATTTCAATTTTTTAAAGTATGTTTTGATGCCAAGATTGGTTATTCTAATGAGTATAAATGTTATAAGTTTTTTTAAGTTGTTGCCAATAAGCGAGAAACACGCATTTAAAGTTGATACATAATCGATAAATTGCATATAAATCCGAACTGTTGTCCACAACAATTTGTTCAATTTTTACACAAAAATGTAAAATTTCTCGTAAACGGCGCAATATTTTGGCTTGAAATTTTCAGAATTTTCATAAGGAAATATGCTCTTTCAGATAAGTTTAAAAGTAAAATTTATGACAAAAAATTCTGAAATGTCATTTTAAGTTCGCTGCGTTTCTTTTCTAGGAAAAATATATAGGCCTACATAGGTTTCCTCCATTGGCTAATGAAAATATGTTGTGTCCTTTTTGTGCTGATTATAGCTCACTATAAATGACCTTGCAGAGCATCACTAGTTATAAGCTAGAGATGCTCTATCAGCTCATTTATCATGAGATATACTTACCTTACAAAGAAGACTATTACAATAGCAGTCACAACGAGAAACCCCGAACAAAGGGAAATAACTGAAACGAAAAGGGGACAAACTGTATAAAGTTATCCGCAATGTATTTGCGATTCGACTTTGAATTAGAACAATATGTTTCTTTATATTTGGATAAAATTACATTTTAATGAACTAAAATACACTTAATCGACTTGAAATATTTAAAAGGAGTTCTGTTGCTTACGAAAGTAACAAATGACGGTAGGGGAGACTGGGGGTATTTTGGAACACGGGGTAAGTCGGAACAATGGCAATTTCTTGGATATACTTACAGTAATCACAAAAAGCAAAAAAGAATTGGAATTGTTACACCAATACCGAGGTTTACCCAAATTTTCAACAATCTCATGAAATAAATAAGGTCACTACAGCAAAAAATGTGTTTTTCAGCATCTGAAGTAATTTTTTGCACTTTACACATATTTTCTTCTACGCACTTCACTTATGAAGCAAGTGGATATTTTTCTATTCCTACTTGTAGAACAAAGATCGCAGCGTATTTTATTGAAGATATATTTAATTTATCGTCACCAGAAACGCGCTAGTTGAAGAAGGTCAAAGGTCACCATATGGTGGGGGCAAAATGGAACATTAAACACGGGGCAAGTTGGAACACTTAAAATTGCTGTATAATTGATAGCAGACGATGCCAATTTATATTTTACTATAAGATATCAGTTATGTTAAGTTATGAATTATGTTAATATGAACCACATAGCCAAAAACACAATCTATGTCGTCTATGAACCATTCATTTGCTTGTGTTGCGTTAAACATGGTTTTAACAAGCTCTAAGGTCATATCAAGGTAATCAGCACACCTGGCATGCTATACTAGCGTGTCCACAACCATTACTCACACTTCTAGCCACTATTTCGATACATTCGCACTCAAAAAGCTTAAATATTGTAGAAAGGCGATCAGTTTTTTGCCAGTAGATATTTTTTGTGGATTCTGTCATTGCTAGGTTGGTTTTCTGCCATGCCTTGTCCATTGACACGCTTAAGAGAGTCCAACGACGCCACTGAGAGTAGAATTAAGGAAGTTATATCATTTTTAAAAGAAAGGAAATGTCTTTTCAAATGTAGCTTTGCGTTACATTGAAAATAAGTGTTCCAATTTACCCCGGCCTGTGTTCCGATTTGCCCCGACGTCGGGGCAAATTGGAACATTTCAGGGGGTAATTTAAAAAGGCCATAGAATGGTTATTCCGTGTCGAATTGTAGTAAAAAGCCGATAAAAATGTAGCGCATAAAATGCTCTTTCGTAATTTACAAAGAAATTATTGAAAGGGATCATGAAAATTGAGCTATACACATTGAACTGAAAAGTGTTCCGGATTACCCCAGTCTCCCCTACATGTGTTTCCATGTGAACCAATTTTAATAATCATTGCACTTATTCAATACTGGCAGGCATTCGTCCTAGAAAAAATACGTATTTCTATCTGTGCCGATATACCGGTATATCACACAACAACATTAGAGTGGAATTTGATACATGTAATCATGTAAATGAGAAGTATATTTAAGTTATTCTGTAATGCTTTTTCACGTCGAGCATTGGGTATAGTGAAATTAATAAGCGTCACATGGTTTCATGCTTACCTAGTACAAAAGGAAATTCCTCGTCTTTTATAAAGACGGCACCAAGATCGATAGTTCTATTTCCCGTAGTTGTTGTTATAAACGTACTCGTAGTTCCTGGTGAAGATTCGTCCGTTGTTGATGTAAAAGACGATTCACCAGCATCTAAAGTTGTGACACTAGTTTTGACAGTAGACGACGATGGTTTCGTACTAGCATCGGTTGATGTTTCTGTCGATAGTAAGTCGCTAGTTGTGGTTGCAGATGGCGGCGATGTTTCACTGGTTGATTGTACAAAAGTGGCAGTTATTGTTGAACTTACAGAACTTGACGACACTTCAAATGAAGTTGTTGTAGGGTGCGAGGTAGATGTTTGGCTTGTGATTTCATTTGTACTTGGTAGGGAAGAGGTGGTTGAATCGTCAGTTTCTGTTGTCAACGTATACCGAAGTGTTGTCGAAAGCTTGTCATCTGTAGACGAAGTTGTTTCCGTACTGGCTGTAGTTATATTTATTTCTTCGGTTTTATCTGGTATTTCTGTTGATGATGGTGAGGAAGTGGAAGCTGAGGTCGTTGTTGTTGACAGTGAAGTTGTCGAAGTTGGTTGGAATGTGGATGCCATTTGATTCTTGTCGGTAGTGGTTTGAGGTGAATTAAAAATAGTTATGTGTGGCTGTTGACATGTCACTCTGTATTCTACGTCCCTTCCACCTGATATGAAAGAAGAGCATCAAGCAGTAGCAAATAGTCGGTGGGAAGTCAAAACCTCGTAACTCCAGCTTGAAAAAGCTTGAGTTACGAGGTTTTGACTTCTCACCCAAGAAATAGTCAAATAACGTGTTTCATGAATATAGGGATACAATGATTACAAAATTTAATGTTTGTATGCCAAAGAATGGACTTTTAGGCAAGCGAGAAAAAATTGACAGCTATGCTTTTTGGCGGGTTAGAACTGATGAGGCCGGTTGGTGAGCCGCCAGCTAGTTAAACTAATGGTTACCGTAGACCCATGTCTGTCAGACGCCCGGCATCATGAGTGGGGAATTGGGGGTACTGCTTATTCAGAAGAATGTCTTATAAGCCAAAACTGGCTGGCCCTTCGTATAGGGGTGACACTATAATAAACAAATCTTTACCTTTTATAGTATTGTTGTATGTGGAAATTCGAACGAAAATTAAAGCTGTAAAATATGTAAAAAAAGGGAGTATAATCCAATTGCCTGGTTATACTATTTATAAGTGGAAAAACTGTCATCATAATTTCTTCTAGTATTAAAGCAGTGGAAAATACCACGTTGATACCAGAGAAAATATTTTTGTTTGTAGTGATAATTTTAATGTGTTCTTGAGGAGTGCCCCATATAGCCGTTTACAAAAGCCTTACCTGAATAAAATAGCAGACATGATTCAGGACTTTTGTTACGAATTGTATTTGTATAAGTGATTTCATACTCTTCTTCAATTAAGTCAAGGATTCCATCAAAACATCTAAAAACATCTCCGCCAACATCGATCTCGAGCCCACACCTAGGGTACCCTGGTCCCTGGTAGTATAGGGTGGGTGTTGGCGTGTCATCTACGGCATATACAGCAACGGTACAATGGCAGGTACCCGCACCAATATGTTGGGTACCGTTTGTGGATATTGCCACATCTCTGCCATTGGCCGATTGTGCAGTACATACTGGTACAACTGGGAACAGAAAAGATTGTCAGAGCTTTGGTCAGATAAGAGGGTGTGAAGGATTTTCAAAATGAAATATTTCACTAAATGTTCATCAAACCCTATGCTGTTGGTTCATTTGAATTGTCTCGTCGATGGCGATTCGAATGAGTACCCACAACATAGGGTTTGAAATAAAAGAAATTAGAATGGCTTCATCCCCTCTTATATGTTGCTCTGGATTGCCATATTATGTGTTTTCAACAAATGTCTTTGTCGCTTATGCAAGTTAGAATAATCTGATTCAGACGATTCTATGAAGCAAATGTAGGCTACATAAGCACACTGTGTTCTTTTTGCAGGTGAAATACATCGACTATTAAAATGGATCGCATTAAATGGTGAATTTTCACTAAATATATAACATAAGCATGGAAAGAATTTAAGAAAGTAATTTGTACTTTTGTGTCTTAGAAAGCCAGACGCATTTGAAATTATCTAAACATTTAGCTACACTTCACATGCGTGGATCTAGACATTTTCCCAGAAGGGTCGTCTTTTCTGTGGTGGGGAAACTTACATTGGCGCATGAAAAATAATAAAACGCCCACTTTGATAAGCATTCTTTTACTAATTCAAGGGAACCCAGATCTACCCCCTCTTCACACGCGTATGCAAGTTCACGATTAACGGTATATTGTTGCTTTTTTACAAAAGAATCGTAACTGCAGCTTAAAACAAGCTGTAGTTACGAGGTTTTTGTTGAAAAGCGACGATATGATATTTTTTTCATTTCAAAGTCTACCTTTCAAACCGTCTTCGTCAGGACATAGTGTTGATTCTGAAAATAAAAAAAATGTACTCAGCTAACTGCTAGACAAAATGCATCATTAACGGCATAGAACAAAAGAATAATTATTGTCTAGCTTACGTTTGAGATCGATAGATCTAGTTCATTTATATTTAATGACACAGCTTCTATTGCTTTCAAAAATCTAAAAAAAAAAAAAAAACTATTGAAAAATCACGCATTTATCCGAGTATATAGATTTGTCTATGCACGAGGGTTGTTAATAAAGCATCCGGAATAGTATCACAACTTTTTAACTTTTACACGAACGAAGAGGAAATTTTCAAAATACTTTGAATAACTATGTATTTTTTATGAAACCATTCCGGATACTTTATTAACAGCCCTCGTATGCACTGAAAACAACAACAGAAAGTTGGTTATTAAAGCATGTTAACGCTTCAGCTTTGATAGATCTAGTTACATTTTTTTTAATTTCTCTACTATTACTATTTCCTTTATTTTTGGACCCTTTCCCACACATTGACGCTTTTTGACGCACCTCAAGATAAAGGCATTGGAAAACATTGTGGAACATGAAGAAATTGCTTATGACAAGTAATTTCTTCATTTCCCACAATGTTTCTACCCCAAAAGACCGAAATATGTAAAGTTTTATCAACTTAGAATTGTCATCTATAACATCTTTGAATTTGGAAAGGTATTTAATTTGCCGTCTGGTAATGGGATAAAACAATGTCAGTTTAGAAAAGAAAAGGAACACACCATTAACGAATCAATTAGATAGATTGACAGTAGAATAAGTATATCATTGCCAAACATGAAAGAGGAAAGAGTTTGAGTTTGAGTTTATTGGGGTTTACGCCGTTTTCAACTACCAGGGTCATATCGCGGCGGCTGGAGCACCTACCCATGGATTCCTGTTGTTTCTCAAACCAGTACTACCACAACACCCTTACCGAGCCTCCAGCTGCTTGCCCACTTAGGTTAACGATTTCAAACCCATTAGTGAGTGACAATTTTGTCAGAAATGGTATTAGCCGCGGTCGGGTATCGAACCCGGGACCTCTCGAATGAGGGTCAGATGCGCTACCAACTGCGCTAAGGCCGCGGCCGAAAGAGGAAAGATGATTTCTCATCTAATACATGTATATCACTGCTTCTTCTTTTCTTTATTTCTTTAAAAAAATATATCTACCAAAAGCAAGTAAATAAAGGCGAATTTGATATCAACAAACGTTTTTACTTTGTATATTGTTTGAAAACGAAGAATTAGAAAACCAATGTATTCAGTGCCTACCTACAACCGCTAAGATGTAAACTACCCATGTTAAAACAAAATAAAAATCCATGTTAAAACTAGCATGGAATCCATTATAAGTCTACTTGTTTATTATCGATAGGTCATATCTCATTGTGTCCCCAAAGAAAATGAGTTTTTATGAAATATTGATGTATTGGCAAATCGTTTACAAAACAAAAACAGAAATGCCATTGTTATAATTTGAAAGGCCGGTACATAATTGGGAAACGAATTCACATACTCGTTTCTTCTTATATATTGTTTTATCCCAATGTTTGATTTTTTAAACAATAAAGTAAAAAGGTAAGGGGGTAATACAATAATAAATTAGTTCGGAAACCAGTATTGGAACTTTCCACCGCCGCATGCTTACGACCGTGCCCGAATAGGCTCGGATACGTAACGACGCCGCTCGAAAAAAAAATAGATGCTTTCTGAATCTCAAAATGGCGACATAGCCGGTATTCTGCCTTAATGCAATCGAAGATTGTCTATAGTGAACATAGTCTAGTTAAACTTAGTGGCGGTAAAATACAATCGGAATGACAGAATGTAGGTCGATAATCTTTGTAAAGTAATTAACATTTCGGCATTTTAAAAGATAATGAGTTATCAACAACCTTTAAAGTGAATACCTTTGTTTCTTTGCCAAAACTACCCAATTTAGGCTAGTCTCAATTAAAAAGATATGTGAGCTACAATTTACATAGATATAATGTGTTTATTTGGAACAGAAAAATTTACATTTCATGTAAGAAAATGTTGAGATAAAATGAGCATCGACAACTTTTACCTCAGTGCTTTCAAATACTCTCTGCATTAGAGACGTCAAAGCCAAGTTTTGCATTGGAAAGGGTTATATTCCATTATTATATTTACCCAAATGATAAATTACCCACAAAGGTGAGACGGTACAGAATCTAAATTGTCGATTTTCAACAAAAACCTCGTAACTGCAGCTTAAAATAAACTGCAGCTACGAGGTTTTCTTGAAAAGAAGCGAAATGCTAGGTGGTTCTTAGTCCATAGTCACATGTGACATGCGGCGTACACACGCACCGGCCGTATCGACATACTTAAATTGTAAACGGAATAAGAGAGATTGCTCGAAAAGTTTACATTTCCATGAAAAGACCTTACTTTAAAGACCTGGACAAAAGTCTAAAAAAATTTAATCGAATAGAATTAATACTGTTTTCAACATTTTCTGTTTTCCTCATTCTATGCGCCACATCTATTTTTTTTTTTTTTTTTTTTTTTTTTTTTTTTTTTTTTTTTTTGCAGTGGTAACATTTATTTTAGTGATCTGCACTATCTCTTGATGTGGATGAATCAAGATTTTTGTCTTCTGGGAAAATAGTTTAAATAGACACGGGCGACTTTAGTTGTATGACTAATGCAGTTTTCAAATTATCGCAGGGCATTTATTAGGACAGTGTGTTCTCATTGTGTCTGTATGAACTGTACATACTTCTGTTACTTAGCAATCTGTTTATTTCAAACGAGCTTTCATTTAGGCTGGTAACTATTTTTTGTTTGTGTGTTTAAACCGTTGTCAACCCAAAAGCAATAAACTCCTTTACTTAACCAAATTAAAAGCAATTGACACCATCTGAAATTCTAGTAAATTTAGGCTGGTGTACTCTACTCATCACACTGCATGAGCGTTTATAAAGATACTATTTATATTGACCTGTTTCTAATACTCATTTCTGGGCTTATATTTATATTTGCTCTCACTTAAGGTTACACCAAAAGAAACATCTAAAGCCAGAAAACAACCAAAACAAAACAAATTGACTTTATTTGTTAACTTAAGTTTGTCGGGAAAATTGGAAATGCTACTAACATCATTTTAACGTTATGGTAAAAACTGTCCGTAAAATGAAAACTAGGTTTTCTTTGGGGAAAGTCAATGAGTGGCGATCTTTTTTCATAGGTACAAATAAATAGTTTTATCACAACGGCTTAATATGCTTACATAATGATGACCTCATTTGTTTACATATAGGTGCATTTTAGTGTTGATGTCATTGTGATGGTAGTACGATATCTACCACAAATTTCGTCACAATGTTTGTACCAAAAGTAATTCCATTTTTCGGATTAATTACAACAATTGCATCCCAGCTCAGTCCGACCAGTCTGCAACAATGTGCCGCGGATCTAGCATGCAGTATGAATTACAGCGCTATATTCCAGACACAGCTGGACAATGCTACACACTTCATGGATCTACAGATGTCAATTCTGCGGCACCAACTGGACAGTAAACTGCAGCCACTGGAAACCAAGGTCAATACGATGGATTTTAATACTACATCTCAGCTCAATACGGTCTTTGATCATCTAAGAAGAGTTGAAAACGAAGTTGTTTACGACAGGTAAATTACTATTTAAGTTTTATTTGTAACTCGTAAAAAAGTTTCTTATTAATCATTGTTGTGTGAAAGACTCGCTAGTAATTTAGTTAGAGTCCGGCTCGAGGCCAGCATGTTTTTGACAAAGGTAATACTATAGACAAGCCACGAGAAAATAATGTTAGATGAAATGATTAACTGGTCGCACAATGAACTAGCTAGATTAATATCAATTCCTCTTATTGATTGCCATACCATATCAAATGTTGTCTCTTTGAGAAAGTTGTTTTAGACCCGGTATCACCCTTGCATTTTGACCAATCCAATGATTTATTCTTTTGGAAAGGGTAGTTGTAAAAGTAGTTTTATTGTTTATTTGCTTTATTTGACCTCGGTTACTAGATGGAGTTTGATTTTTTATGCCCCCGATAGGGAGGCATCATGAATTTGACTTGTCCGTCCGTCCGTCCGTCTGTCCGTCATTCCGTCCAAAAACTTTAACATTGGCCATAACTTCCTTATTACTTAACATATTCGCTTCATACTTTACCACAACATTCCTTGGTACATTACCTTTCTGTAGGCACATACTTTGGTGACCTTGACCCCTGGATGACCTTGACCTTGAACATAGATTGGCCATAATTTAAAATCAAAGCGGTGTCGGGGGCATTGTCATCTTACAGTGACAGCTCTTGTTTAAATTCAAAATCATCATAATTCATTCATATTCAGGGAATACTTAGGCAACCTTACCAGAGGTCTTTACATTCTGAACGACGAGTATCACAAGGAGTCCATAGTTCGATACCAAGACGTCCACAAGCTAGTACTCGAACTCACGCAGACCAAGAGCAGTCTGTCACAGTTACAAGACGCTGTTAACCAGCTTCTCACCAAAAACAGCATGCAGACGGTCCAAGTTCTACCTACGGCTACTGCGGCTCCTACAGGACAAACTTGTACAGGTATTTAACCCTTACCCAAACAGAAAATTTTTATGGAGGTCCAGTTCAAAAGCTGCTTCTGATGACAAGATGAATAACAGTAAAGATAGGAATTTTGTTTATTACAGCATGAAAAATATTGATGCAAAAGAAGAAAATGCTGATTATCAGCATTTTCTTCTTTTGCCTCAATCTTTTTCCCGAACCAAATCTAATAGAGGCGTCAAAACTCACGCAGACCAAGACCAGTCTGTCACAGTTACAAGACGCAGTTAATCAGCTTCTCACCAAAAGCAGCATGCAGACGGTCCAGGTGCTGCCTACAGTCACGGCGGTTCCAACGGGACAAACATGTGCAGGTATAGCTAACGATAAATGACTTGGCGGAACAACTCTACCTAATAGCTAGAGATGCTCTGATCAATTAGCTAGACATGCTCTGTCATGTCATTTATCGAGACCTATATCACGGTGTATAATTACGTGACTCAGAATTTCCGATAATCTTCAATATCTTTTTAATACTTGACCAAATTGAATTCGATTTAAAGCAGAGAAGGTAAGGAAATGCCTGGAATAAGCTGGACGTGTTGAATTTTTGAAAAATAAACTGATAAAAAAGTTATTGAAGATAAACCAAAACTTTGGTTTATCTTCAATAACTTTTTTATCAGTTGATTTTTCAAAAATCAACCACGCCCATCTAAGTCGTGACGTCTGTCCACATTCTCTGCTTCAAACCGAATTCAAATCGGTCAAGTATTAACAAAATTATTGAAGATTTTCTGAAAATATTGTATCACGTGATTATCCACCGTGTATATATCGCTTATAGCTAGAGACATTTATCGAGACCTATATTTCGCCTGTCTTTTGGTCACTCTTTCCTACTCAGTTACCAGACGGCAAAAGTGTAGACTTATCGAAATTCAAAGATGTTGCAGACGACAATTTCAAGCGATTAGATTTTAGAATATTTTGGTCATTTTGAGTAAAAAGCAATGTGGGAAATGAAGAAATTGCTTTAGACTACTTGTTATAAACAATTTCTTCATTTTCGACAATTCTTTTCATAACCCATTTTTCGCAGCGTGTCAAAATGCGTCATTGTGTGAGAAGGGGTAAAATCAAATAACAATTTAATGTGCTTTACTTTCGGCGTCTTTCATTTGATATAGGTTTTATTTGCAAATTCAAGATATTATCGGAAAATCTTACTGTGGAAGCTGAATTCCCGCGTTGTTCCATTTCTATATTTTTGTTTCGTAGTACGTTTACAATTATTTAAATGTACCAAAGGGCATGTTTTCCATTCTCGGAAACAGGTGAATCTTTTGATTTAGGTAATACCCCCGCCTACACCGAAATATAGTTTAACATGCAAAACTAGATTTAAGTTACTTTTCAGCCAAAGATCAAGAAATCAGCGTATTGCAGGCCAACCTTACATACTATCAGAATGCCTACACAACATCGAACAAGGCGGCAGATAATCTCAGACAGCTGCAGACATTCTTACAAAACCAGGTAACGTAATTGCTACATTGGGACTAAGACTTTCTGTCAATGTAGACTCTACTCGTACAAATGCAAGAGGAAGTTTTTTTGTCAATTATGAACTTTCAGAATCCATAATCTTACAATGGAAGCTTCTGTGATTCTCGCAGATCGAGATTTGTATAAATATGTACGAAAATTAAATAACAAAGATAGCTTGTTATTTTGATCAAATATGTCCGTTCAATTGATTATTATATCCATTACGAATTTAAAGGTATTTCCATCCATCACGATGGGGACTGTGCATGCTGGGATGGATAACGAATACGGACAAAAATAATCTCGAATCTTCTCAAATATTTTGCAATAACTCCTTTATTTCTTTGTCGATTTTCAAAAGGTCTGTTGCATGTACCCCTCCTTGAAAATCCCTTTCCTCGGATACATGGATTATTTGTGGTATCCTTTTAATTTTTCCAAAAATAAAGACTACGGCAAAATAAGCCACGCTTCAGGTAGGAAATTGTGCAATAATTTTCTTATTTCTGTGTCAATTTTCAAGCGGTTTGTTGCATGTACCCAACCTTACTGAGCGCTTTCCTCAGGCGTATTACTTATTTGAAAACTCCCCATATTTTTCTCAAATATTGATCCCAACTGACCTGAAAACGATCAGATTTTTTGTCGTTTTTTCTGGTCGGTTGGGATCACTTTTCGCAAAAAGTACAAAAAGGTTTCGTGTAAGGCATACATCGGAGGAAAGAGCTCAGTAAGGCGGGGTACATGCAACAAACCGTTTTTAATTAACGCAGAAATGAGGAAATTATTGCAAAATGTCTTACCTGAAGCGAGGCAAATTTGTCCGTAGATTTACCCATCCGAGCATGCACAATCCCCACCGTGATCCATTATTAGATACCAAACACCTGTTGCATCTTCGGGCGTTATCCGTAGCAATGGAATTGACAATGATATCCGGAATTTAAAATCCGGATAACCTCTTGAATTTCCAGGCGCCATCAGTTGGTTAATTTCCGTCGCCACGTACGACGCCCCCGAAATTGAACGAAATGTTTGATAGATAATGGTAAATGGAATAACTTGAGGTGCAATGAAAGTTTGGATCTGGAAAATGGCTGTATCAGGCATTTCAGACCACCGTGAAACCAAAACAGCTTGTGTGTAAGTGGGGTCTTGATAGGTAACCTTGCTTTTCTCTTACGAATATGCATATATTTAGGGAACTCGGACCATTTTTCTAGATCCAAGCGTGTTTTTATGTTAATTATTTTTATAAGTATCAAGAGCACTGGTTTTCCATTGTAGGTGTATGGTTTGAAACAAAACATCACAAGTCTTGAAAGAATGAGCGCTCTCAAAGACCGGTTGATTTTACAACTACAACAACAACTAAAACCACCCACAAGTTCTCGAACAGTCGGAAGGTATGCTACTTCTTCTCCAAAAAACGTCACTTGGTGGTCTTGTGATGTTATCACTTTTACATACTTTCCCAAACCGCACAATTTTAGGGTGTTTCAATTCGAAAGAGGGTGCAGATGAAAAAACATGTGTCGATAAAGATAGAAATTGTGAATAATGTAGCACAGAAAAGATTGAGGCAAAAAAGATAAAATGCTGGTTATCGACATTTTCCAATTGTGACTTAACGTTTTCCCATACTGTATTTATAAGGGACGCCAAAAATACATTATTTGGAAATCGCTATTAAACGAATGTTTCCTAATTATTATGTCAGATTTGCTTTTTCTTTGTACCTGAAGTTCAGTTTCGTCTTCTAAAACGGCCTTGGAGTTTGTTAATTAGTGTCGACTATAGAACTTGAATGTTTTGTCGAGGTTTTATCAGATACCGTCCCTTGAATCCTGTTTTTGGTCTGAAACGGCATTGCAATTGTTAAAGCGACATTTCAGAATTTTTTGTCATAAATTTTACTTTTATTTTTATCTGAAAGAGCATATTTCCTTATGAAAATTCTGAAAATTTCAAGCCAAAATATTGCGCCGTTTACGAGAATTTTATATTTTTGTGTTAAAATTGAACAAATTGTTGTGGACAACAGTTCGGATTTATATGCAATTTATCGATTATGTCTCAACTTTAAATGCGTGTTTCTCGCATATTGGCAACAACTTCAAAAAACTAATAGTATTTATACTCATATGAATAACCAATCTTGGCATCAAGACATACTTTAAAAAATTGAAATTGGAATGAAATGTCCCTTTAATGAGTGTCGACTATATAGCTTGGCTACCCCCCCCCCCCCCCCCCCCACTCTCAAACTTGGCCAAAATACCTGCTTTTCCTTATTTTACACTGAAAATTTAGGAGGAAAAAATGTAGTCCTTCCGATAATCGGACACTGGCCCGAACAGGGGCTTTAGCAAAGCCTATATAATTCCTTCCTGTTGGATTGAGAAGAGTATGTCATTCCTTGATCTATGCAAACTAAATGTTTGAATTTGTGTCTGAAAGCATATGATTCATCTGCGATAACCAGAGACTGGGATATTATATGATATCAAGTTATATGTATGTTTTATCCTCCCTTAGTTGTAATAGTCCACTCGGTATGCAAGACAACACTATACCGGACTCCGCCATTACGTCCAGTGAGAGCCAATCGGGTTACGAGCCCGCTAATGCCAGGCTGGACAACGGTCAAGGATGGTACACTACAGAGAAACAGAACACTTCGGACTATCTGCAGATTGACCTGGGTGATCTCTTCTACGTCACGAAAATTGCTACGCAGGTACTACATGAATTGTTGTAACAATTGTCATGACAACCTTACAGGCAATGAATTCTACACCGGCTTTCTTCCCATCGATGGACTTGTTTGATTTTAAAATAACAAACAACTAATGAAGGCTGATCTTACATACATAAAAGTGCTTTCTGACAAACCTATTTTTCTATCGTTTCTCATCTAATTGTATACTCTCCAAAGCAGAGGTATATTGATTAACCATCAAATATGACCTCTGCCGTTTTGACACCCCAACAGACTATTTGGTCGTCATAATCTAATTATAGCACATCATTTGAATTATCGAATCAAAATCATTCAGTTTTATCTTGCATGATCGTTGCGTATATCTCGTACATTACGTCGCTTCTATTTTTGGCTGAAGCCGGTAACATTTGAATTATCGAATCAAAATCATTCCAGTTTTATCTTGTTTGATTACGTATACATTACGTCGCTTCTATTTTTGGCTGAAGCTGGTAATTTGAAGCGTCAGCCAATGAAAGTTTGTATCAGCTTTTTGAATTGTTTTGTTGTGTATAGCCAACGATTGGATACCGAAATCCCGCCAAGGCCCCGAGATTAGACGTGAAATGACCCCGCGGGAACAGCGCATCATTCTATCATAATGGAATGAAGAGAGAATATGCTCTGTTCTTAAAGAGTTCTAATTGTATTGAAAAAGTAAACATGAACACTACGTGTAACATCTTTTTCATACATGTATTTCGAAATTATTTGTTCCATAGGGTGCGCCATGTTGTGACGTCATGGTGACGAATTACACTCTACAGTATTCGAAAGACGGTATCTCCTGGAAGGAATATCAGACCGAATGTCACAAAAGAGTGAGTATTCTCTTAATTTTACCCATTACCACACAATGACTCTTTTTGACTCCCCACAAAATAATGGCCGTGGAAAACATCATGGAAAATGAAGGAACTGGTTGTTACAAGCAATTTCTTCATTTTCCACAATATTTTCCATCCAAAAAGACAAAATAATCAAAAATTTCATTCACTTGAAATTGTCATCTGCAGAATCTTTCAATTTGGACAGCCCTAAAATTTTGTCGTTTGGTAATAGGTTAATCATTTTAGTGTTATTTCCGAAATGGCACAATTCGCGGCTTTCTCAATTTGAAAGATGTCACAGACCACAAAATGGTTGTAGAAAGAAGATTTATGTACAATATAAAAGGCCTACCGAAAATAGTGGGACAACAGAAGAGAACGCTGGTTATCATCATTTTTCTCTAGTCGCAAGATTTTTCCTAGTGATTTCTATAAGCACGTCAAAACCAGATCTAGTTTGGAAAAGGATTTATTAATAATCCAGAATAAATTTCGTGTTGTGTGGTCGCGATTCTAGATCTAAGCCAGGAAAAAATCCCAAATATGATTTTGAAAACCCTCGAACTTACAGAAAAGTGAATTTCTACAAATAGGATTGAATATAAATTGGACACTTGGTATATATTTATACAAAACAATTTCCAAGGTGTAGAAATAAATATATTCCAAATGATTTTTACACAAATTGGCAAAATGATATAAATCAATCACGAGACAAACATAGATTATGTTCATTTTTGCGATTTTCATAGCTCGATATATTTTATAGCATGTCCCTACTCCATTGTAGTGTTGATCTAACGTAGCAAGCATGTCTTTCAAAACCTTGTAACTACAGCTTCTTTTAGCCCTTTCCCGAACAAGACCCGGTTTTGACGTCCCTAATACAAAAGGCTTGGGAAAACATTGAGGCAAAAGAAGAAAGTGCTGATAATCAGCACTTTCTCCTTTTGCCTCAATATTTTCTTGGCATTCATATACACAAATTTTATCACAATTAACATCCATTTTGTTGTCTGCAGCCGATTTTGAATTGGAGCAACCAAAAATTTTGTCGTTTGGGAAAGGGTTAATCAGCAGTTACGAGCAGGCCTGGTTACGAGATTATAGAAGAAGAGCGACGAATAGTTTTGTACTGCCATGATTCAGTTGGACACATGAATAAAAATTTCGAGACACTCTCTCTCCTTTGAGACTTTTAAGACATACGGGGGCCGTTCAAAAAATTCGTAGACATTATGCATAGCGGTTTTATAACTAGAAAAAAATGGTAAAATTCAACCTATTCTAGATAGGTTACAAGAGGTTGTGGAAATTTCAACACTATATCTTAAACAGTTTGTGTTTAATTGACTTTTTAAAACACCCCCCTGGGTAGGTGTACAATGACGTCGACGTCAGGTCATATATTTCACGATTCTAGCAATCTTTGTAGCTCTCAAGCGTTGTACAACAATCATAGTTCTTGAATACATATACATTTATTTTATACTATGCATTTTGTTATGAATTTTTACAGATTAAAATAATCGTTTTAATGACTATTCAATCGTGAATATTGATGATATTCTCTTTACCGCTAGTAAGAAGAGATACTCCATTTTTCAACGTATTTGGCCTCTCTGTTATATTGCTAGAGTGTCTGTTAGCGGCGTGTGAAGCTTCATTCCATGAATTGCTAGAGATGCTCTGCCAAGTCATTTATCGTGAGCTATATACATTCTAAATGCACATAAATAAGCAGCTTAGTCTATCTAAAGTTCGTCACATACATGATTGTCATACTGATAGGGACTCTCTTGAGTATTATGCATGTTGCGAGGTTGTTTCTTAGTTCCGAGTGATACTCCATTCAATGTGTATGGACTGCCTTGTATATTGCCAGATTTTCTTATAGCGGTCTGTGACACTCCATTATTCAACGTATTTGGCTTTTCTGTTATAGTACGAGAGTGTCTGTTAGCGGCATGTGATGCTTCATTCCATGTATATGGGCTCTCGAATACTGCACAATTCTCCTTTGGCTGTATTTGATGCTTCATGCAATGTATAGCTCACGATGAATGACCTGGCAGAGCATCTCTAGCTAATTGCTAGAGATGCTGTGCCAAGTCATTCATCGTGAGCTATATACATTCTAAATGCACATAAATAAGCAGCTTAGTCTATCTAAAGTTCGTCACCTACATGATTATCATACTGATAGGGGCTCTCTTGAATATGTGCATGTTGTGAGGTTGTTTCTTAGCCGCGTTTGATACTCCATTCAATGTATATGGACTCTCTTCTATATTGCCAGATTTTCTCCTAGCGGTCTGTGACACTCCATTATTCAACGTATTTGGGTTTTCTGTTACATTGCTAGAGTGTCTATTAGCGGCATGTGAAGCTTCATTCCATGACTAGCTCATGATAGATGACCTAGCACAGCATCTCTAGCTAATTGCTAGAGATGCTCTGCCAGGTCATTTATCGTTAGCTATATACAGTCTATACGCACATAAATAAACATCTAAAGTTCGTCACCTACATGGTTGACATACTGATAGGGGCTCTCTTGAATATTATGCATGTTGCGAGATTGTTTCTTAACCGCGTGTGATACTCCATTCAATGTATATGGACTCTCTTCTATATTGCTAGATTTTCTCCTAGCGGTCTGTGACACTCCATTATTCAACGTATTTGGGTTTTCTGTTACATTGCTAGAGTGTCTGTTAGCGGAGTGTGAAGCTTCATTCCAAGACTAACTCACGATAGATGACCTGGCAGAGCATCTCTAGCTAATTGCTAGAGATGCTCTGCCAGGTCATTTATCGTGAGCTATATACAGTCTATACGCACATAAATAATCATCTAAAGTTCATCAGATACACGATTGTCATACTGATAGGGGCTCTCTTGTATATGCATATTATTGCGAGGTTGCTTCTTAGCGGCGTGTGATACTCCATTTAATGTATATGGACTCTCTTCTATATTGCTAGATTTTCTTCTAACAGCGTGTGATACTCCGTTCAATGTATTTGGCTTTTCTGTTATAGTACGAGAGTGTCTGTTAGCGGCATGTGATGCTTCGTTCCATGTATATAGTCTATACGCACACAAATAAGCTTGTCCAGCCACGGAGAACGTCATTAACCAGGTACATAACTACAATATAGAAAAAAAGTTTTCCGAATTCATATCGATTCATAAGTTAAGTTTTAAGTTTTGAAGTAATTATCAAGATGATGAAGCACGTTATTGAAAAGGAAGTGGCTAGAGATACGGGCCCGTATCTCTAGCCCATAGGGGCTGGAGATACGGGCCCGTATCCATAGCAAAACCCCCTTGTTTTTGCTAGAGATACGGGCCCGTATCTCTAGCGAAACCATGGGGTTTTTGCTAGGGATACGGGTCAAACGACTTCCGGTCTAACATAACCTTTCGTGTCATTTATGAAAAATCGATATTTATCCATTCCCAAACTGCGAAATTTAGACAGGTCATTTTGAAATTAGTTCAAGAAGACAAATAAAATATCATTTATATCTATTAACTAGAAAATACGAAATATATTGCAGGGAAAATGTCGAGGGAATAGAGAAACTGCTGAAACGAATAGTTTGAAATTGAAACTTTTTATTTCATCAATATCTCATACATGTTATTTTATTTACATTTTGATAAAAAGGTGCCGACTATTTGCAACTTAATCATTGGCAATGGATTCACGAGTGTGTCATGTGTATTAACCATAATTTCGTTTGTTTAGATATTGGCCTATTTAATTGACAATAAACTGTCCTGTAAAAATCTAGCCGAGGTTGAAGTTTAGGATCGGCAGATAAATGCTCGTAGAGGAGCATGAATGAGAATGATTTTCACTCTTTTTTCGATTGTAAGGGGTGAACAGGGGACCGGGGACCGACGGGGGTCTGTTACCTCTAAATTTGGGCAAAAATTTCAAATTTTCCTGTCCTCATTTTATACCGAAGAAAATTGGGAAAATCTAATAAATCCCCTCACATATTCAGACACTGGCCTAAAGAGGGGCCCCCTTCCCCATATGAAATTGCTTCCTACTGGCCTGTATAATTTAGAATATATTCATATTTTGTCTGTAGAAGAGAACACATTGAATCAATAGGTCATCGCGTTGTTGAATTGCAACAATAGTATTATCTAAAAATAATATTATTTCGAGCTTTTAATGCAAAAAAGTTGTAATTGCGTCTACACTTACAACAGTCTTACAAGTTCGTAACCCTCGCTTTCGATATTAGGAAAATAAGTCCCGCATTTTAGACATGCTCTATTATCAGTGGATAACCCACGTAACTTTTGGGAAACGTTGACACCGAAAACCGTCTGCTTCACGTATGTTCTGTGTGCAATAAAACATAAATAATATTGACGCAAAATGATACCATGTTGATTGCCAGCATTTTCTTCTTTTGTCTTTATATTTTGTAGCCTTTTCTTTTTGGGACGTAAAATCCGTCCAATTTAAAATCTGCTTCGGGAAATAAAACGGTTGTTTTTAAAGAAAGGATTCCTGCGCAATATAGCAAAGAAAATATTGAGACAAAATAAGAAAATTCTGATTATCAGCATTTTCTTCTTTTGTCTCAATGTTTTTCCGAGCAAGAAAGACGTCAAAAGCAGGTCTAGTTTGTGAATTGTTAGAGCAGTTTCCATTACTGGCCATAATTAAATGGTCGTTGAACCCTTTGCAAAACATTAATTTTATTATGGTTTTGACGTTCGTATACGAAAAAGTTTTAGAAAACATTGATGGAAAATGAAAAATTGGTTGATGATCTACCCTTTATTTCTTCTAATTACTTTTCTTTGCGCAATATTGCATTAAAGTAAAATTTGCCAAAGTTTCATTATTGTTTAGAAATGCTATTAGTTTTTTGAAGTCGTTATTTATAAGGGAAAAATACGTCTTTAAAGTTGAGCCAGAAATTACGAATTCTATATAAATCTGGACTGTTGTCCACAACAATTTGTTTAATATTAGCACAAAAATATATATTTCTCGTAAACCGTTCAATATTTTGGCTTGAAATTTTCAGAATTTTCATTAGAAAACATGCTCTTTCAGATAAAATAAAAGTAAAACTTATGTAGAAATGATTGTGAAATGTCACTTTAAAGTTTCTTCTCAAAAAAGAATAATATAATCAAAGAAAAGCGTTACACACGGCATCTATACGGGTGAAACTATTGTCACTGATGAAGCTGCTTATGGTTAGAACCTTGTTGTCATAAGGTGTTTGAAAAATATAAGATATCAATTCCCACAAGGATGTCAAACTGACGCTTTTTGATGCCCAATGACATTAAAGGCTTTGGAACTCAATGTGGAAATTGAAGAACACTGCTTGTGACAAGCAATTTCTTAACTTCTCACGATGTTTTCTGTCCAGAAAGATAGCATTGTACTCGTCTAAAATTTTGCCGTCTGGTAATGAGTTAAAACGCAAACAAATAAGTTATTGTACATATTTTACAACTAAAATTATACCACGAATAAAAAAATGTTACAATGCAAAATAATCAAGTTATCTCATATTTTCATTCAATAATATTCCCCAAAAATGTGACCTCTCTAAAGTGTCCCCCTGTGGGTAACCCCTTTTCACACATTTTATAAAAGATGCGACTCGCCGTTACAGGAATAAACCGATGATATAAAACTTAATGGTTTCTATTTTAACCTTTTATAAAACAAGAAGAAATAATTTCAGCAATTTATCCATTCCCTCGACATTTCCCCTGCAATATCGCCCGTATTGTCTAGTCGAAACATGAATAATACTTTATTTGTCTCCTGGAACTAATTTCAAAATGACCAGTCTGAATTTCGCAGTTTGGGAATGGATCAATATCGATTTTCCATAAATGACACGAAGTCGTTTGACCCGTATCCCTAGCAAAAACCCCATGGTTTCGCTAGAGATACGGGCCCGTATCTCTAGCAAAAACAAGAGGGTTTTGCTAGGGATACGGGCCCGTATCTCTAGCTCCCATGGGCTAGAGATACGGGCCCGTATCTCTAGCCACTTCCTATTGAAAAAGCCAATGCTGATATGTTATTTTATAGTGAGATGTCTTTTAAAGTAGCAATAGTGATTGCATATTGAATTCTTTTGAAATATCAAACAAAGAAATAGGCGTTTATAGCTATTCTTTTTTACTGATAGCTGACTTCAGAGCATCGAGACGAAATGTCATCGAAGTTACTTCATCTATATGTGAGCAATTAAATGACATATAACAGTTGAAGTATATATTTGCGCATACAGAGAATTTATAAGAAAATTGTGTTCTGATGCACCTCAGCATTGTCATTTACCATTTAGAAATATACTTCTATAAACTACATCGCTGCGTTTCAACAAAACCATCGTAACTGCAGCTTAAAACAACGATATACTTACATTCGCCGTTACGAGGAATGAGTAATATTTGTGCTTCTTTGTAAAAAGGCTCCACATCAAATGCTGTGTGGACGCACAACTTTTTCTGCAAAGTGAAGTGCAATAACAGCATTGAAAAACAAATATTTTAGTCTACTATCAATAACTTTTCTAGAACCAAACTAAAACTAAATATACGTGAAATTATTTCTAACGTCTGTTCTTACACGATGGAGTGCGTGTACTACGCGATGGGTAACTTTTGTAGAATCCCCAAATCGATCCCAACCGACCAGAAAAACGACAAAAATTCAGATTGTTTTTCAGGTCGGTTGGGGTCAGTTTTTGGGAAAAATACAAAAAGTTTTTTAAATAAGCCATACATCTGATGAAAGGGCGCAGTAAGGCGGCGAGGTACAAGAAACAGACCGCTCTGAAATTAATGCAGAAATCAGAAAGTTTTTGCACAATTTCTTACATGAAGCGAGGCCAATTTAGCCGTAAAAGTTATCCATCCCATGATGCACAGTCCCAAGCGTGTTTTATAAAATTCTACATTCTAGTACTTACATATGTGGTTCTATTTTCGTAATTTGTAATTGGCTTTCTAATTGAGCACAAAAATATCTGGTACCGGATGAGATCTTACTGCTAGACACTAGTAATGAGATAAATGTTGCACAGTTGACCAGGACCGATAGATCTAATGTGAAGATTTCTTGGCTGAAAAGATAAATATTATTAAGTTCGGACAGTTACTACTAGATAGAGGCTGTAAAGTAGATTCTACGCGAAATAAACATTCAAATGCGTGCAACATATTGTATTCATGTTTGTATCGCATAGAATCTACTATACGGACTCTATTTGACTTAGTGTTCGCTAGCGGTTCATTGGAGACGTGGGCGTGGCTATGTATATACGTTACATAAACTTGCAGGCAGTCTCGTTTATGCGAAATGCAGCGGGGCGAAATAGGATATACTGCAATGTCAAAAATGGTCCAAAAAGTAGGTCGAACACTTATTTGAATTAGGCTTTACATTTTAAAGCTACATTGATAATAATTGTGGCAATTGTGCATGCTACGTTTTATGTTGTACCTGAATACGTTCGGAAGTCTCTTAGCGTATGTGACAGTTTTGACTGGTCGTAGCACTAAAACAACTTCGTGTTTCAAAATAGGCGAAGTACAATAGTACCGGCCGAAAATGACAGTGACGTGGGCTAATGTTTACTACTTGACAACCAATCAACCCTGTTCGTATTTGTATAACGGTGCAAATCAGACGAATTGATTGGTTTTGCAGCAATAAACATCAGCCTACGTCACTCTCATTTTCGGCTGGGACTATTGTAGTTAGTAAACTCGCACATGCTCTGAAAGACTTCCGACTTTAAGTACGTTCTGAAACGTACCTTGAACATGAGTATTCTTCTGGTTGAAACGATGATTTGGATTTAAGCAACACTTTTTTATATCATAAATAGAAAAACGTCATCAGGAAATGAATCAAAATTCAGGATTGAGACCATAGAGAAAGACCCACAATTTCTCCAAAACACAATGCAAATAAGGATGAAAAGGTTGGCAAAAAAGATTACGTAATAATTGAATCTGTGCACATGCGTTTCAATACAAATCATTATTTCTCATTATTGCATAAAATTTGTGTTTTTGGGCCATTATCAACATTGAATAACGGGAAGAAACCGGACGGATATCCAGAGAAATCGTGCATTAATCGGCAGATTCACGTGCGATATCGGACCGGTTTCGCACTCAAATATCCTCGATTTGACCCTTCAAAATAAACAATTGTCTATTTTCCCGCAAAATTCTCAACGTCTTACGTTAAATAAGCGACGTTCGCCTTTTGGCGCCAAATTATGACGTAACGTTGTTTTACCGACGTCATGCATAACAAAAAATTCTCGGAAGATTTATCAGAACAAAACAACAATGGCAGACATTTTCTTATCTCGCCTCGGTTCATTTTTAGCACATATCAAGGGGTTTGGGGTAAGTAATCATTGGAATTGTATGCTTTTTATGCAATAATAGCGTCAATTCACGTATTTTTCGGTCGTTAACATTCGCAGAGGCCCGCAAAATACGAAAACGACCCTCCTGCTTCGCAGTCGGGCGTTAACGTATTTCTTGGGCCTCTGCGAATGTTAACGACCTCAAAAACGTGAATAAACCCTATAAAAGTATTCCAAATTTTAAAGAATTCATCGGAATCTTAAGCGAACTAGTCTTGAGAGCGTTCTCAAATATAGACTGATTAACCAATTATTTACATTCATGGTAGATTCTAGATATGAATACATTCATTTGTGCCATATTGTTAATAATGTTCTTACCTCTCCGAGCATGGATGCAGTCTCACCATTAGGAAGAACCAGGTCCATATGAATGCATGTATCGTTGCCGCTACGGCAAAATATATAGATATATCACATTCAGTCTCATATCCCCACGTCGTCTGCGTCATGTCAACAATCACATTTTTCTCGTCTGACGGCAGCAGACGAACGTCCGCGTACAGAACACACTGGTCCCGGAACTGCTTCTTCACGTGACTTAACGGCAGGAACGTGGCGAAGCCAAGAATGACTGTTATGGCGTTAACTGGTATATGTAACCAGTGTAGATAGTTCCACGCGAGGTTCTTGATGCTTATCATCCTGGTAATGAAAATAATGATAAATATTTAATGAAAATAATAATAAATATTTAATGGTATGAAGGTGGTGAATCCGAGAATGACTGTAATTGTGTTAACTGGTATATGTAACCAATGTAGATAGTTCCATTCGAGATTCTTGATGTTTATCATCCTGACAATGAGAAATATTCGATGAAAATAATAATAATTTAATGAACATTATCATAAATATTTAACGGCAGGAACGTGGCGAAGCCGAGAATGACTGTAATGGCATTAACTGGTATATGTAACCAGTGTAGATAGTTCCAAGCGAGATTCTTGATGTTTATCATCCTGATAATGAAAATAAAAATAATTATTTAATGGAAGGTAGAGTGGGGATCCTGATAAATGAATATAATTATAAATATTTAATGAAAAATGATAATAAATATTCAATGCCAGGTAGGTTGGGAATGAAAATGATAATGATCATGTAACCCATTCCCACACATTGACTCGTTATGGTTCCCTAAAAGAAAAGGGCTTTGAAAAACATTGTGGAAAATGAAGAAATTGCTTGTCACAAGCAATTTCTTCATTTCCCAAAATGTTTTCTATCCAAAAAGACCAAAATATCTCGTTCTCATAATCATCCCCACGTCGTCTGCGTCATATCAACAATCACATTTTTCTCGTCTGACGGCAGCAGACGAACATCCGCGTACAAAACACACTGGTCCCGGAACTGCTTCTTCACGTGACTTAACGGTAGGAACGTAGCGAAGCCGAGAATGACTGTTATGGCATTAACTGGTATATGTAACCAGTGTAGATAGTTCCACATGAGATTCTTGATGCTTATCATCCTGGTAATGAAAATGGTGATAAATGTTTAATGGTAGGAACGTGGCGAAGTCAAGAATAACTGTTACGGCATTAACTGGTATATGTAACCAGTGTTGATAATTCCACACGAGATTCTTGATGCTAATCATCCTGGTAATGAAATTAATAATAAATATTTAATAAAAATACTAAATTGTATTTAATGGCAGGTAGGTGGGGAATGAAAATGATAATGATCGTGTAACCCTTTCCCACACATTGACTCTTTATGGTTCCCTTAAAGAAAAAGGCTTTGAAAAACATTGTGGAGAATGAAGAAATTGCTTGTCACAAGCAATTTCTTCATTTCCCAAAATGTTTTATATCAAAAAAGACCAAAATATCTCGTTCTCATAATCATCCCCACGTCGTCTGCGTCATGTCAACAATCACATTTTTCTCGTCTGACGGCAGCAGACGAACGTCCGCGTACAGAACACACTGGTCCCGGAACTGCTTCTTCACGTGACTTAACGGCAGGAACGTGGCGAAGTCGAGAATGACTGTGATGGCGTTAACTGGTATATGTAACCAGTGTAGATAATTCCACGCGAGATTCTTGATGCTTATCATCCTGGTAATGAAAATGATAATAGATATTTAATGGAAATAATTGTAAATATGTAATGGTAGGTAGGTGGGGAATCCGAGAATGACTGTGATGGCGTTAACTGGTAGATCTATATGTAACCAGTGTAGATAATTCCACGCGAGATTCTTGATGCTTATCATCCTGGTAATGAAAATGATAATAGATATTTAATGGAAATAATTGCAAATATGTAATGGTAGGAAGGTGGCGAAGCCGAGAATGACTGTAATGGCGTTAACTGGTATATGTAACCAGTGTAGGTAGTTCCACGTGAGATTCTTGATGTTAATCATCCTGGTAATGAGAATGATAATAAATAATTTAATAAAAATGATAATAGATATATATTTAACGGCAGGAACGTGGCGAAGCCGAGAATGAATGTAATGGCGTTAACTGGTATATGTAACCAGTGTAGGTAGTTCCACGTGAGATTCTTGATGTTAATCATCCTGGTAATGAGAATGATAATAAATAATTTAATAAAAATGATAATAGATATATATTTAACGGCAGGAACGTGGCGAAGCCGAGAATGACCGTTATGGCATTAACTGATATATGTAACCAATGTAGATAGTTCACCGCGAGGTGATTGATGTTTATCATCCTGGTAATGAAAATAATAATAAATATTTGATGAAAATAATAATAATTAAATAAAAACCATTATGAATATTTAACGGTAGGATGGTGGGGATGCCTAGAATGACCGTCATGGTGTTAACTGGTATATGTAACCAGTGTAGATAATTCCACATTGGCTGCTTGATAAATCATCCGCGTCATGAAAATAACAAATAGTCAATGAATATAAGGATAAATATTTAATGAACATTATAATAAATAATCGAGCCGGGATCTGGAAAAACGTCCCTTGTAGCATTTTTCAAAATTGAGTTTCAAGATCAGCCTGTTGTCAAATGGAGTCCAATATGTACCAAAATGCTGCTCTCTTTAAGTTACTACATGTCACGAAGAATCTATTAGAGTACAATATGGATCCTGATCAGACTGTGCGTATGCACAGGCTGATCCGGATCTATGTTGGAATCAAAAGCCTTAAGGGACGTTTTTCCAGATCCTGGCTCATTCGTTTAATGAAAATTAACATTATATTTTAATGGTAGGTAGGTGGGGAAGCCGAGAATCACTGTAATGGCGTTAATTGGTATATGTAACCATTTGTGATTAATGAGATTCTTAACATCTAACATCCTGATATTGAAAGTAATAATACAAATGTATGAAAAAGAGTTTGCTTGTCAAACTGACCCCAGTATATTATTTTGCGTTCTCAGGCAGCATTAAACAATTGCATATAGGTACACCATGTCTGGAAATATTATACGCAATAATTAATGTTAATGTACGCAGTTACAAAATTGCTGAATTCCGCAACCTTTGAGCAATTTCGAAACTAGGGCCTACTCAGCGTCGAGACTGCTTTTTTTTACAGACAAATATACCGTGTCTAATCGCGTCTTTTTATTGCGTATTACGGATTTCATTTGACCTAACACTGATCTTGCGTAACATTCTTCAAAAAACGTGTATCACAGCACACAGATATAACAGGGTTACAAGAAAATATTACTGAATTGTAATTTTAAAAAAAGCCAAGGCGTGTAATTTATGAAAATAAAAGCTAAAGTAGCGACATGTGAAATGAAATCTGTAATATAGTTTCTGAAAAGTACATGCCTTGCGAACGAGTTTTGTATTGACTTTAGGTCATTCAAGCTCTCTAAAATTTTAAGGAGAGGTTCCAGTGAACGTACTATAATACATTCAAACAGATGACAGAACAGAACATTCTTTATTACGACATTAAGCACATAGGCTCATAGTCACCACCTAATAATAAACATGCATGACAAGGAAATGGCAATCATGATACAACAACATAATAAACAAAACATCTTATACACGACATTCAAAATGAAAGAGGATACTACACATAATACGTGGTATTAGGAAATAAGGTAATGATTTCGTCTCAGTTCGAAAGCATTCTTCAAAAAAGATAAAGTTTGAGTAATAAAGATTTATTTCTGGTATTAAGAAGCTCAATAAATTTAAACATGCTAGGTTTTTTGTAGTAATATTTTGGAATAAATTTTGTGCGAATTTCTAGATAAAAAGTACATTGTAAAGTAAAATGAAACTCGTCTTCTATATCGTTGGAGGTGCATAATGACAATAGGGGACGATTTTAACCAGGCATCCGTGACGTAATTTAGGACAAACAATAGCATTTCTAGGTATCGTTATAAAATCTCGTAACTAGGGGAGACCGGGGCTATTTCGGCCCCGGGGCAAGTTCGGCTAGTGGCTGTTTTGAGCCTGTCGACAGAGATGGAGAGCTCTGACCCGGATTTTAATGTCACTCATGACGAAAGCTTTTCGCAGAAGGTTTTTGGTCGAATTTAATACAAAAAGCATAGAATTTAGAACACGATCCTGATTTTTAGACACTTTCAGTATTTTTCCACATTTATGTAAGTTTTAATTTATAGTAATATGCGCCAGGATTCAGATTTCAATTCAATTTTGTATATTTATGAAGACAATTAAGTCCTCTTTCATATTACAACTAAAGATGAAGCGTTCCTGTTATCTAAAAGAAGATATGGCGTGATGTTGACACCAGGTCTGTCTGGGGCTAGTTCGGCCTTTGGGGTTGGGGCAAGTTCGGCCACCACCAAACTTGCCCATGAATAAAAAGAATAATCGCTGTTAGAATTGCCATTCCTTGACGACTCCGAATATATCAATTGTTCAGACCTAGCTCTAACAGAAATGTAAAAAATGGACAAATTCAAAATCACAGGCCGAACTTGCCCCAGCCTCTACTTGTTATCCCGAATGTCCCCTTACTCACGATGATTTGACTGTTATAACAATGTCTTTTCAATTTATACCTTCATTTGGAAGTCGTATACAGATTACTTTAAATTTAAACAGTCTAAAAATCAAATATAAGGATTTATAGGTATGTGCATACCTTGCCCCATGGGTGGGCCGAACTTACCCCATGTATGGGGCAAGTTCGGCCACCACGATCAAAACTCTAAAATTTGAAATACTCTTTATCGAAAAGAAAAATATAAAAAGGGCAGACGCAGTTTGTAAGGCTTTCGCCTGCCGAACTTAAATATATATAACTTTCATATAATTCAAAATATGAGCAATCGAAATTAGGGGGCCGAAATAGCCCCGGTCTCCCGCTTATTTCAAGCCGTAGTTACGAAGATTCTATAACAATAGGCTACCGACGGTTTATAAAAAACGGTCAACATATGCTATTGTTAGCACAAAATTCGTTGCTATTTGCACTGGTATAGCTCACGATAAATGACCTGGCACAGCATCTCATTCGATTAGCATGGGCTGCTCCGCCAGGTCATTTTTCGTGAGCTATATGAAACACGTGAATAGCCACGTTTGTTTAGGCTTCCAAGTCCTCGGTCTAATTTTTTTCCTTTCAATGACAGCATGATTTCAGACTACTTAAGTGTTTCGATTTGAGAGGTCTACAGACGACAAAATATATGCTGATGAAAAATTGATTTGTGTAAAGAGGAAAAAACACAGAAAATATTGAGACAAAAAGCTTGCTGTTTCTTTTTTATCAAAGTTTTCTCATGCCTTCTCTGTTCGGGTTGTAAAAGCAAAGGTTTGTTTGGGAAAGGGTCCAAAATACTATTAACGCTTTTAAACGTTTTCACAATATCATAGATACATATGACAAAACGCATAGATACGATCTTTTAGAATGCAGTGACACACGACACTTATGTGATAACCTAAGAGCAATTGAGAAGGGGAATAAGGTACAGTCAAAACTGTGTTAGCGGCCACCTGTGTATAGCAGTCAAACTGTCGTATGCAGCCAGTCCAGGTCCTCCCATGCAATTTTACTCTTTAAAGTAACTGTTAATAGCAATATACTGTCTAATGTGGTCAGTGGCCACCTTTAATTGTCCCAATTTCTCTTTACCTACATCCCCTTAAGCAGCCATGCACAACTAATTGGTGGCAGGCAATGTGTCAAATATTGACAATACAACTGACAATTTGTCTAATCATGTGCATAAACCATGAAAAGGTGTGATAAACAGTTAAATGTCATATAAAAGTGTACCCTTTTTCCTTTACAACACTTGCTTTTTCTTCATATTAATAAGTCCAGTCATAAAAGTAGACATTTAAATCCAGCCTTCAGAATTTTTTTTTCTGTGTTAAGCAGCCAACTGTCGTATGCAGCCAATTTTGGTGTGCCCCTTGGCTGGCTGCATACGACAGTTTCGACTGTATAGTCTGTTCCATATTCGTGCTCACATACTTAATCATTTCCCATACGACAAATTTAAAAAAAAATGTTAGCCTTAATTCGATGGATGATAGTCCGTCGTTTACATACAGGCTGTTATTTATCGTATGTATTTACATCGATTGGGAAACAAGTTCTTCATGGGCGGATCTAGAGGAGAGGTCGGGGGGGGGGGGGGGGGGCGGACCTCCCTGGCATTGGCCGAAAATTAAATTTTTACTATATAAATTTAGTGTTGCATATTTACTATATTTTAAGCCATAATTTGGGCTTGGACCCCCCCCCCCCCTGGAAATTAATCCTGGGTCCGCCCTTGTTCTTACAACCGAGATAAATCTCTCTCGATTCTGCTTCCTGGAAACTGCACCAGTACTCACACCGAATGTGTGGAACAATGAGAAATCCTAGAATTACCTCCGCTACCAGGGATCCTAGGAAAACCAGAGGTCATAGCTACGCTACATGACATCATGTAGCGTAGCTATGACCGCTGGGTTTCCGAGGATGCTTGAGTGGAGCGTCGGACTTGCGCCTAGAGGTCCATGCTAGTTTTTTCAGGGATCAGAACAACATGAGGACAGTCAGATTTGCATTGTTGTTTGGTGCAATTGCATCATATATGGCCAAAAAGTAAGGGATTTTACCGCTGATATCAAACTGTTCACCATCTATCAAGCTTCAGTTTCCCATTAAAGTGACATTTCACAATTATTTTTACATAAATTTTACTTTTATTCTATCTGAAAGAGCATGTTTTCTTATGAAAATTCTGAAAATTTCAAGCCATAATATTGAACCGTTTACGAGAAATAGATCTATATATTTTTATGCTAAAATTACACAAATTGTTGTGGACAACAGTTCAGATTTATATAGAAATTGCCATTTCTGTCTCAACTTTAAAGGCGTATTTTTCGCTTATAAATAACAACTTCAAAATACTGATAGCATTTCTATGCATTAGATTAAACAATCTTTGCATAAAGACATACTTTTAAAAAATGAAATAAATGTGAAATGTCACTTTAATGCTAATATAAATATAAATGGTGGGTCAGTCAATTATATACAGGTTTTATGTGGAAGGACTAAATGAACTCCATTTGAAATTGACCAAACGCCGACTGTCAATCAAAAACATCGATTAGCTGAATGGACGATCACAAAAATGTTATGCCCCAATTGTTCATCGTTGCACGTGGTTTTGTATCGATTTATCGACTGACAATCAAAACAATCGACATACCAATGGCAAAGAATTTTGTGCTAACAATAGACTAGGTTCCCAGTTATGTTTTGAGAAACCGCGTCGGTGTTGTTGTAAAATCTTGTAACTACGGCTTAAATAAAGCCGTAGTTACGAGATTTTATAACAACAACTACGAAATACTACTTTGTTTGTCCGAATTTAAGTCACGATTAACTGGATAAAATCGTTCCCTATTACCGACCACATGCACATTGTTTGCCTTAAATTCTATGTTGGGCGGAGCGATCTGTCGATTGGCGTTTGGTCAATTCCATGGACAGAAATGATCTAGCTATGCAGGCTGACTATTCTATACGACATTTCTTGAATTTGATTTTTACCTCCGACGACCTAGCATGGCCCCTTAAACCCTTTCCTAAACAACAAATGGGTTTCACGCCTCTGATCAAGAAATCATTAGAAAGCATTGAAAGAAAAGAAAAAATACTGATAACCTGCACTTTCCTTTTCCCCCCAATGATTTCCATCCTTTTAGATGCACGTTTTCAACACTTGATAACATTGATTTTGTTGTCTGCGACAGCTTTCAATTTGGAAAGGTCCAGATTTTGCTATTTGGGGAAGGCGAAACCACGTAGAATAGGTTTACGACTTGAAAATTTATGAAATGCCTTGAAAGCTTGACAGATTTTTTAAAATAACCATCAAATAAAATCATTTACTTACTGTGATTTTTCTTTGCTGTCCATCAATTCTTTATCATTTTAAGCGAAGTCACGTTTTTATCACGTTTCGTTGTTGTTAAACTTTTATCAAAACTCCTTAACCCTTTCCCAAACGAAAAACGTCAATGATTGTTCAATTTATGAGCGGTTATGGTCAACAAAATAGCTGTTGATAAAGATATAATTTATATAAAATAAGGCACAGAAAACATTAAGACAAAAGGAGAAAATGCTGATGATCAGCATTTTCTTCTTTTGTCTCAATATTTTCCCAAGCCAGTACTATTTGGGGCGTCAAAACAAAGTCTTGTTTGGGAAAGGGTTCATACCACTTATCAAAAATATCTCTCATTATAACAAGCAGATTTTTATAGTTTACCCTTTCCTAACGAGTTATATCTTGTTCTGAGACTTGTTAAATTCACACGGACACAGTCAGAAAGGCGAAAAATGTCGACCCTTCTCAGAGATCCATGCATTCTTGTCAGAGTTATAACAAGTCTTCTTCTGTCTTTTTTCTGTTTGTTTTGTGACAATTTCTCTTTACTAGATGACGCTTTTAATCTTATCCAAAACAAGACCTGGTTTGTCGTCCCCTATAGTAATTGCTTGGGAAGAAAGTTGAGGAAAAAAAAGAAAATACTGAAGATTTACTGTACTATAGTACAGTAAATCATCAGTATTTTCTTGTCCATAATTATGGACATTTATTTTCCTTTTCAACTCCCATTTTGTTGTCTGCAACAGCTTTGAATTTGGAACAGTCCAAATTCTTTTGCCATAATTTTGGAACGGGTCTAAGTTTAATAGAACCCATACTTAACAAGAAACGGCATACTTAGCAAGGAATCAACACGGGATATGACGTGTTTAGATAGATAAAAGTACTTACGGATTATAATTATCTGTGTTCAAGTATATGATTTCTCAAAATCTATACGTTCATTCTGATAGTCTTATTTTTCTGTTGGCAAATGAGCTTCCGTTTTAAGATAATGTCATCTTTATCAACGAGGTGAAACCAAAAACAAATAGACGTTCAGAAATATTATAGCTCACGATAAATGACCTGGCAGAGCAACCCATGCTAATTGAATGGGATGCTCTGCCATGTCATTTATTGTGAGCTATACTTTGGGAAGTTAAAAATGTGTATCAATCTCTGTCGGATATTTTATATTATTTAGCTGTAAAGGAAAATATCCTCGTGTTTCTTCCGAAATTATCGTAACTGTAGCTTGTTTTAAGCTGATGTTAAGAGATTTTCAATGAAAAGCAGCGATTTACAGAATAATCTGCCTTTCTTCAAAAAGCTTCGTAACTACATTTTGTTTAATTTAAAGATGTAGTTGCAATTTATTTGGTTTAGAAGAAAATATGCAATTGGCCTTACTTCAAATGGGTCTCTTCGAATTTCAATCATGAAAGAATACGTGCGCTTGAAACTAATAAGATCAAAATGAATTGTTAAGTGGATCAGGAACGATAATCAATACTAACCCGAAATTTCCACCCAGTATTGTCTACCCTGTTGATGTTAGAGTAAGTGAACGTCCGTTGTATTGTGCAACAAATGAAATGGGTGAAATCTAATCGTTTATTCTTAGTCGGCGTCGCCTCGTCGAGGTATAATTTTAATTAACCCTTTCCCAAACAACACAATTTTAGGTTGGCCAAATTCAAAAATTGTCACAAAAGACAAAATGGATGTCGTTAAAGATAAGACTTGTGTAAAATATTGCACAGTAAATATTGAGACACTTCTTTTGCCTCAATGTTTTCCAAAACCATTTCTATCAGGGACGTCAAAACCAGATCTTATTTGGGAAAGGGTTAATACGAATTAGTAGAAGAAACAAATTATTCCCTTTTATTCCGACAGTTCAATTATTTTTTTTTGTCTGCAACACCTTTTTGCAGATCAAAATTTCGTCGTTTGGGAAAGGGTTCACTGTTATCCAAGCAAGACCCGGTTTTGGCGTCCTTATTTGATAAAGGCTTGGAAAAACATTGAGGCAAAGGAAGAAAATGCTGATTACCAGCATTTCCTCATTTTGCCTAAAGATTTTATATGCTAGGCCTATACATGTACATGTATATTGTACACAAATCATATTGTTAAAGTGACATTTCACATTTATTTCATTTTTTAAAAGTATGTCTTGATGCAGAGATTGTTTATTCTAATGCATAGAACCGCTATCAGATTTTAGCTCACCTGAGCAACATGCTCAAGGTGAGCTTTTGTAATCACCCTGTGTCCGTCGTGCGTTGTGCGTCGTGCGTCGTGCGTTGGAAGTCGTCAACAATTTCTTTAAACATCTTCTCCTCCTTAACCACTGGGCCAATTCTTACCAAACTTGGCAGGCATGTTCCCTGGGTGACCCTTTCCAAAATTTGTTTTCAAATTTTTGATTCGTCAAAACATGTGGGCGTGGCAGGGCGGGGCTTATCAGACTTAGAGAAATTGTTAAATAATTCTTCAAAAATCTTCTTCTCCCTAACCATTGAGTCAATTTTTAACAAAGTTGGCAGAAATGTTCCTTGGGTGACCCTTTTCAAAATTTGTATTCAAATTTTTGATTCGTCAAAAAATGTGGGCGTGGCAGGGCGGGGCTTATCAGACTTAGAGATATTGATAAATAATTCTTCAAAAATCTTCTTCTCCCTAACCATAGAGTCAATTTTTACCAAAATTGGCAGAAATGTTCATTGGGTGACCCTTTTCAAAACTTGTTTTCAATTTTTTGATTCGTCTAAAAATGTGGGCGTGGCAGGGTGGGGCTTATCAGACTTGGAGAAACTGTTAAATAATTCTTCAAAAATCTTCTGCACCTTAACTATTGTGTCAATTTTAACAAAATTGGCAGAAATGTTCCTTTGGTAACCCTTTTCAAAACTTGTTTTCAAATTTTTGATTCGTCAAAAAATGTGGGCGTGGCAGGGCGGGGCTTATCAGACTTAAAGAAATCATGAAAAAATTCTTTTAAAATCAACCATTGGTCAAATTTAAACCAAACCTGGCAGATCTGTTTCTTGAGTGACTGTTTTCAATGTGTGTTCATGAATTTTTTGATTTGTCAAAAAATGTAGGCGTGGCAGGGCGGGGCTTATCAGACTTGGAGAAGTTATTAAACAAATCCTTGAAAATTTTCTTCTCCTTAACTGTTGGACAAATTATATCAAATTATCCAGAAATGTTCCTTGGGTACCCCTTTTTAATTTTTTTTCTTACAAATTTGTGATTTGTTTAAAATGTGGGCATGGCAGGATGTTTATTCGATTAGGAGAAATGACAAGAAAATTCTTTAAAAATCAACTGTTGGGCCAATTTGAACCAGGGGTGTTGCTTGAGTGACTCTTTTTAACAATGATATTGTTTGTAAATATTTGATTTGTTAAAAAAAATTGAGTGTGGCAGGGTAGGGCTTATCAGACTTTAAAAATTCATAAAGAAATTCTTCAAAAATGAACCATTGGGCCAATTTAAACCAAGAGAACAAAATGCTTATTCACTGTATGGAAACTACTGTATGTATAGTTAGCTGGGTTTTCCGAAGTCAAAATAAAAATGGCGGACGGGATTTCTGTACAAGGTAGGTGTCATGTATTTTTGGTCACATACTATTGAATATGTTCTTTCATGCAACTTGACGGATATCAGCGTGAAGGCAATTGGTTGGAGAACCAATAAATATAGCCCCCTTTTTACGAATTTGCCTCGTTTGACTGTAATATTTGAATGAACACAGTGTCGTGTTGACCTTGAAATTCGAAGCGATATATTTTGAAAAATCGGTCTGTATTTCCGAATTCTTAATGTTCCTGTCAACAACACAGGGCTAGATGGGTGGAGAAATTGATATTATTACCTGAAATGTTTCGATAGATCGTCTGTGTAGTCTACATTTGTTGTAATTACACTTTGAAAATTCACATGCTGTACAGCTGTGTGCAAACCGAAACTAACCCGGTGTACAGCTGGGTGAAACTGTTTTTCTGTATGTGTGGGTGCAATATCTAACCCGAAAACACTGTATGTTTGGGTTTTTCTGGATAAAATCAGATACATGATTCCGAAACTCTTTTGTGTTGAACTATCGAAATATATATTCCAAACTATCCAAAAGATTTTCATTAAAGAGACATTTCAAATATAATTTCTCATAAATGTCACCTTTTCTTTTATCTGAATGAACTGAATTTCTTATGAAAATTCTGAAAAGTTCAAACCAAAGTTTTGCGCCGTTTAAGAGACATATATTTAATCTTGAAATTAAACTCATTGATGGATGCCGCAGTTAAAATGTAAATGAAATTTGTCCTTTTCGTCTCAACTTTAAAGGCGTTTCTTTTACTTATCAGCAACATTTTCAAACAACTGATAGCATTTTTTAAAAACGCATTAGAATAATCGAACTTGGCATCAAGACATACCTTTCAAAATGAACTAGCAATGTTATGTCTTTTTAGAGTGCTTCAGAAAACGTATGAAATCGATAATCTTACTTGAGTCTTTCTGTATATTTTTTCCATTATCGTTTTCGTTCTGTGGCACACCCAAAGTGAATATTCACACCATCTCTTTATAACTGGCTTCGGACTATCCCACAAATGAAAATATACACATAATTATATAATAACTAAATCAATTATATCATGCTTTTTTTCAAAGTGAAATTACAACCAAAGTAAAATTACACAGACGAAATATTGAAACATATCCCTTAAGCTTAACTACGGTATCAATTTCTGCACCCATCTAGTTGTGTGCTGTTTTCAGGAAAATTAGGCATTCAGAAATACATTCCGTTTTTTAGCCTAACATTTTTTTTTTAATTTTTCAAAATCATAAAATTATTGATAATATTTATTCCAAACTATCCAAAAGATTTTCATAAATGTGCTCCAGAAAATGCATGACATTAATAGTCTTATTGCAGTCTTTTTGTATATGTTTTTCATAGCTTTCATTATTTGGCTAAGTTGAAATTAATATTAGCATCGCCTGTTTCTACCAAGCACTCCATAGATAATAAGATACACACCATTTTAAGATATATTCTGATTTTCTTCGGGAGACAGGAAGGAGCCTAGTAAACGGTTCACTATATCTAAGCTTGAGGAGAACATCCTTCTCGCTTAGCTGTAAATCGTCGGTATTATTGCAAAACAATATATCAACAGCTTGAATCATGCTGTAGTTACAAGGTTTTATAACAACACATTTTACAATCGAACATTCTTTCAATTTCGAAGTTTGTTCATGCTCTTGTCGCACGTTTCTTTCTCTTATATCAACCAAGGTATCGAGAAGTAAACTCGTCGAAAAATGTGTACACCTATTTGTCAAAAGGAAACTGCGGATTCAATTAAAATACTTTTTGATGCTGTTTGACAGACATTATTTTAACTTTTTCAACATTCAATCACAATGCACTGATATAATGGGGTGACGCCATTATTCACCAATTTTGATATGGCTGTCGATTGTTGACATATTTGTACTATAGAACTGGGATTTTGACAATGATTTTTTTGATATAACAGATGTTTTTTTACAAGACGACATGATATGAATAAGGAAAATTATTTATTTTCATGGCTGTCATTTGTTAAATATAAGTAGACCGATACAAAGGGGTTCCGGGCTACTACGATCTTTCGATGTGTAGCCATAAAACGGTAAATATTTTTTATACAAAATTGAAATATATAATTAATGCTGTTGAACATAATATGCCAGTGGCGGATCCAGGATTTCGATGATGGGGGTTCAAATATATACGAATAAGGGCGTGGGGAAGTTACTGGTACATACATACACTTACTTTGTATATAATCTGTCAAGGCATATATTTGTGGTCAAACTATGTTCGACCTTATCATCCTTCACAATTTGAAGTAGATTACGGATGGAACAAATACTCATTCACTACCAATTTTGCACATTCGTTGCATCAAAACTGTTGTTTAATGGTAGCTCGAGTAAAATATATATTCATAATGTTGACAAAAGAAGGAAACTATCTCATGGAAGTAAACTTGACATAGATACATTCAAAACCTATTATGAACAAAAACAAAACAAGATAGCACTTTACATTAATCTGTTCATTAAATGATATCTATTTTAGAAGGTTGGTTCGCAAATTAAATCTCGCTGGGGAAGGGGCAGTTACGCCGGATGTAACGAAATATGACTGAACTACATAATATTAATAGTTGTATGACCTTGAACAACGTTAGCTTCCCCCTAATTACGTGGGGAATATGATAAAAAAATAACAATAGTATTACATGTACCACATATCATTTCAATAATTTTATGATTTTGAAAAATTTAAAAAAAAATGTTAGGCTAAAAAACGGAATGTATTTCTGAATGCCTTATTTTCCTGAAAACAGCACACGACTAGATGGGTGCAGAAATTGATACCGTAGTTAAGCTTACGGGATATGTTTCAATATTTCGTCTGTGTAATTTTACTTTGGTTGTAATTATACTTTGAAAAATAAAGCATGATATAATTGATTTAGTTATTATATAATTATGTGTATATTTTCATTTGTGGGATAGTCCGATACCAGTTATAAAAAAGATGGTGTGAATATTCACTTTGGGTGTGCCACAGAACGAAAACGATAATGGAAAAAAAATATATACAGAAAGACTGAAGTAAGATTATCGATTTCATACGTTTTCTGAAGCACACTAAAAAGACATAACATTGCTAGTTCATTTTGAAAGGTATGTCTTGATGCCAAGTTCGATTATTCTAATACGTTTTTAAAAAATGCTATCAGTTGTTTGAAAATGTTGCTGATAAGTAAAAGAAACGCCTTTAACTGCGGCATCCATCAATGAGTTTAATTTCAAGATTAAATATATGTCTCTTAAACGGCGCAAAACTTTGGTTTGAACTTTTCAGAATTTTCATAAGAAATTCAGTTCATTCAGATAAAAGAAAAGGTGACATTTATGAGAAATTATATTTGAAATGTCTCTTTAATGAAAATCTTTTGGATAGTTTGGAATATATATTTCGATAGTTCAACACAAAAGAGTTTCGGAATCATGTATCTGATTTTATCCAGAAAAACCCAAACATACAGTGTTTTCGGGTTAGATATTGCACCCACACATACAGAAAAACAGTTTCACCCAGCTGTACACCGGGTTAGTTTCGGTTTGCACACAGCTGTACAGCATGCGAATTTTCAAAGTGTAATTACAACAAATGTAGACTACACAGACGATCTGTCGAAACATTTCAGGTAAGAATATCAATTTCTCCACCCATCTAGCCCTGTGTTGTTGACAGGAACATTAGGAATTTGGAAATACAGACCGATTTTTCAAAATGTATCGCTTCGGATTTCAAGGTCAACACGACACTGTGTTCATTCAAACATTACAGTCAAACGAGGCAAATTCGTAAAAAGGGGGCTATATTTATTGGTTCTCCAACCAATTGCCTTCACGCTGATATCCGTCAAGTTGCATGAAAGAACATATTCAATAGTATGTGACCAAAAATACATGACACCTACCTTGTACAGAAATCCCGTCCGCCATTTTTATTTTGACTTCGGAAAACCCAGCTAACTATACATACAGTAGTTTCCATACAGTGTTATTGAGTTACTCTTTTCAAACGCTTGGTTATAAATTTTTGATAGGATAATAAATGTTGAAGATGCAAGAGGGGGCTTATCATATTAAGTGTATTAATGTTTGTAATGTATCATTCTGATGTTTCAAAATTGTAAATTGTTAATTGTAAAAGTTTAATCTTGATTATAAAAATTAAACTGGAACAGCACATGATATTCAATTTTAAAGATGTAGGCCTATGCAAATGCTACTACATGTACATGCAATATGATTGAATACTAATGTGACTTCATTGTATTCATTGGAAATAATGAAACTTAATTTACAATAATTTGATACGACATACATATTTGTTTACAACAAAATTTATATTGTACACACTACACAATCAAATACAGGAAGTACTCAGGTGAGCGATATCAGTGCCTTTCAGGCACTCTTGTTTGAAGTTGTTATCTATAAGCGAAAAATACGCCTTCAAAGTTGAGACAGAAATGAGAAATTCTATATACATCTGAACTGTTGTCCACAACAATTTATTTGATTTTAGCACAAAAATACATGTTTCTCGTAAACGGTTCAATATTTTGACTTGAAATTTTCAGAAAACATGCTCTTTCAGATAGAAAAAAATTAAAATTTGTGTAAAAATAATCGTGAAATGTCACTTTAACAACATCCATTTTGTTGATTGCATCGGTTTTCAAATTGACATTGTAAAAAATTGGCTGGTAAAGAGCTTTTATATACATGTATTATATATTTTCCTCTTTTTCAGTATTTCAGCGGTAACACAGACGCGATATCGCTCGTTTATCAAACCCTGGACCCACCGATAACAGCACGCTATGTTCGATACAATATCATGGACTTTAAACGGGACGGCGTCTCTAACTATGTCGGTATGAGGACAGAACTATATGGGTGTTCCGCACAATAAATAGACTAACAAAAAAGGGACGTTTCATTGCAAAAATACGAAATAAATAAAAAAAAAGGGGGGGGGAGGAAGTGATGACATTCTAGATTAAAACTTTTGACGCTTCAAATCCAAACCCCATGTTGTGGGTGCTCATTTGAATCGTCTCAATGAGACGATTCTAATGAGTACTCAAAATATAGGGTTTAATGAACAATGAAACAAATATTGCATTTTGAAAAGTCACCATCCCCTCTTATATGTTTACATACTGAGTAGCTGTGTGCCTATATTGCTGTTGTGTATCTTACTAGTGCTCATTAGGCCTACATGGTGGAAATACAGTAGACAAAGGATAGACATTGTTCGATCTGAACAATTTCTCTTCTTTGTCTACATTATTTCCATTTTAAGTCGTTAATACTGACTCGCCAACTCGTGTACCTAACCCTGGGCCCGCCGATAACGGCTCGTTATGTTCGATACAATAACCTTGACTTTAAACGGGACGGAGTTTCCAACTATGCCGGTATGAGGTCAGAACTCTACGGATGCTCCGCAAAATAAACAAACGGATGTTATTTCCCTTATATTCACCATTGTGATGATATAAATATGGTTTGTTAGCCTAACAAACAATAAATCAATCTGCACGAAAAATTGTTTTCGCTTGAATGTTTGAAGAAACCATGAGGTTCGGTACAAAGTGAGTTAGAATCGGGAATGGCCCTCTCAAAGGCGCGTACGATGCGCTTTATCTCGCCAAAATCAGTATAGTATTAGCTGAGAAATTAACGAAACATACATTGAAGCGAGTGCTTTTTCGGTGTGAACGTTTCCCAAAAGTCACGTGGGTTAGCCACCGTTAATTGGTATCGTAACCTTTTTTACCTTTTTGCGATATTAACTACACTGTTTATTTACTTTAAAGTACACTACTTTCCAGAACATCTATACATAGGAACGCCTAATCAGATTCTGGTAAAATCTCAATTAGCCTATTTCCACTAAGACCCCCCCCCCCCACAAACACACACATACACACAACAGCCACCGGAAGTCGTCCTTACAGGCAAAAGGCGAAATTATTAAACGGGGAACGGCTTACCGTAAATCCAATGAAAAAAACCATGTAGCATAACTGTTTCACACAAGTGCGAATATTTCTAATGCATGTCTGTAAAGAGACGGTCGCTCCAAATCGTGCGATGACAACACCAAAACCGGTTCAACAAGGTCGCCCCTTGGGTTTTTATGTATTGTCCTTTCTCTAACTGACTCATCCCTGTTCACTGCTCTGCGCTTGCGTTGATCTTGTGGAAATCGGAAAAAGTGAAGATTCTCTTTACTTCCGTCATTTATCTTCCGATTCTTGCATTAATAAACGATGCAGTTTAAAACAATTTTTCGATTCCCTATAGATCCAATACAATGTTAATTTCCCATAAACCCATTGTTTGCCACCGGAAGTGTTCTGTGGGTACGGACTAAAACGATAATGGAAAGAGGCTAATTCTATTCTCGATCTACAGAATTTGATAAGTCATTAAACAATATGCTACCCATATTTATTTTCATGTTTGTACATACATGTACATGTACCTGTGATAATTGTAGGTATTTCAATGGTGAGTTGCTGGCTTTAGAGCGTCGGAGAATGCGTTCATCCATAGCGTGTTCGCTCGAAATGGCTTATATTCCTTTACCACTGTCGCTCTGAAATATTTGTCCTATCGTTAGTGGGAGGTCGAAAATACATGTTCACTTATGTAAAAATCTTTAGCTCAAAAAATATCAGGCGAGGTCAGACTCGCGTGCATCATATTATTATGAATCTTTTTTTTTTTTTTTTTTTTTTTTTTTATTATTATTATTTCAATTACAGTGGTAAAATCATGTAACGTATAAGGGTGTCAGTTGTAGATTGACTACGTGTCATCTATAGACACGTGTTATGTATATTGCTACTTGTGAGATATAAAACGGGAGCTTAATTGTGTGATATACGCTTAATCCTTTTCCAAACAGAAGACTTTAAGTCTGTTATACTCGAATATATCACTATATATAACACATGAATGGATAAAATAATGATACGATAACAAAAAACATCTTGACAGAAAAGTCATTATTTTTGTTAATGTTATTTTAGAGTTGTATACGTATTTTGCTAAAACATCAACTCTATGCTATTTTATCTCAAACCCCGACCGAGGCAAATAAATTATCTTGATAATCGCTAATGTGGGTGAGCAGCTGGAGGCTCGTAAGGGTGTTGTGAAAGCACTGGTATAAGAAACGATAGTAGGTTACAGTCGCCGCGATATGGCCATTGCAATAGAAAGAGGCATTAAACTCTAAGCAATCAATCAATCAATTAGACAATCAATCGATCAATCAACTATTTTGTTCTGTACGTTTACAACATACGCTTGTGTAATGTACGTTACTAACCTGAAGTACAAATCCCCGTTACTGGTGGCGGGTGCTTGCCACGTGAACTTGACTTCAGACTTCTCTTGGTTATTGACATGTGTTATGCCTCCCTGCAAAGGAATAAGAATCCTAATTAGCCAAGTAAAACACAATATTAATATATCAAAGCTCCCGTTTATCAAAAAAGTAAGTGAATTAGTTTGGAGAGTTGATAATTGTTGCTCGTTTAAAGTAGTCCGTCCCTAATTAGATTCGCGCGACGTCGAAATTTTTCGTACGACGACGTTAACATTCGTTTTACGTATTCGAAATTGTTGGGGGCGACGTACATTCGACTGTGGAACGTTCCACCGCCGAATGTATACGACCTCGCCCAAATAGTTCCGACGTCGAATTAATCCCATTATGGATAGACTACCTTAATGTCGTCTTATCAAAATTATGTCTTATCCAAAATAAGTAATGCCGGGTCCTTTTAGTTCTAATATGCACGGTGGGGATTGTGTATTATGGGATGGATAACAAGTACGGCCAAATTAGCCCTGCTTTATGCAGGAAGTTTTGCAATAACTTTGTTAATTCTGTCTTTAACTTCAAGCGCTTTGTTATATGTACCAATCTTACGGAGCTCTTTAATCAGATGTAGACTCCATGAATTATTTGAAAAATACTCGTAAATGTACTTTTACAAAAAAAAAAACAAATATCCCAACCGACCAGGAAAACGGATTTTTTGTCGTTTCTTCGGTTGGGATCAAACAAGCATTTTAGAAATTAGTAAACTTACCTCTCCGCATACGTGTTTCATGAAACTTGAATCGAGATCGGTAAATTTTCCTACAGCTTTCTCCTCTTGTGAGGGATCGTTCATTGTGCCGACTTCGATCAGAAATCCTTTAAACGTTATGTTACCGGCGCTGAGGGTTCCTGTAAAATTTACCAGATAGCCTTATCCCGAACGAGACTTGGTTTTGAATTCATAATTAGAAATGCTTTATGAAAACGCTAGAAGAACAATTGCTTAACCTGAAAATCAGTTTTTTCTCCTTATCTTATGATAGTTTGTATGATATAACATGTGCATTTTCTACAATTAGGCCTAACATGAATCATTTTGTCATCTGGAACTCCTTTCGAATCTGTGACCGTCTAATATGATGCTGTTTTGGGGAAAGAGTTGATAGAATCTCCTCCCATCTCAAGATAAACTCGGAGAATTCAACACCCCGGTGGGGAAACACATGGCAAAACAACAGCAAAAATTGAAGAAAATCAAATTGCAGCCAATAACTTTTTACGGGTGCTTTAACCCATTCATACATATTGACACTTTTTTGACGCCCTACAATATACATTGTATTTAGGCTTGTGAAATCATTGTGCAAAATTAATAAATTACCTGTGCGTTTCCTACTCAGAAAGACCGAAATGATTTTGTAAACTTTCATTGACATGAAATTGTCTTCTGCACTATTGAAATTTGGACCAGTAGAAAATTTACTGTTTGGTAACGGGTAAAAAAGCCACCGCCTCCAGAAAGGCCCTGAACTTTTTGGGGTTTTTTTTATACCTTCTCTGCTTCAAACCAGATTCAAATCCTTCGAGAATTAACAAAATTACTACAGATTTACCGCACTTGTTATTGTTATTTTGTCACGTGATTCGCCGCCTAGCTAAAAAGCGTAGGCTACTATTGTTGGCGCAAGATCGTATGGCACATGTTTACGCTTTATTCAAATGTCAACAAAACATTGTTCGATAAAACGCAGAAAACTCTGAACAGTGAACAGACCACTCTATCACTGTAGGCCTACTTAACTTTTCAACACGTTTACGTCACTACTTTATTTATTCATCTTTTATACAACACTGTTTTGTTTACATTTGGACAAAACGTAAACATATGCCATACGATCTTGCGGCAACAATAATGGTTTTTTGTTTCATTATCAAAGTTTGAAGATATTTCAAAATAGAAAATATATACCAGTGGGGAAAATAGTGGTGACCACATGATAGAAACTAACGTTTTTTATACCCGTTTTTCAAATAGCACGGGCAAAGGTGGATTGGCTAAATGCTACCATTACTAGTAGCCATTTCCAAAACAAAACCTGGTTTTACTGTCCCTGATAGAATGGGCAGGGAAACATTGGGACAAAAGAGGAAAATGCTGTTGTTTTTCCTTTGCCTCAAAAATTTCATTCCTATACCGTTTACATATTTATTCTGTCTGTAGTAAGTAGCCTATAAAATTAATTTTGTCATCGCCAGCAACTCAAATTCGAGTCGAAATATTTTCCATTTTAAAAAGGGTAAATCTAATCATAAATATCGTTCCATTTCCGATATTTTCACTATTTCTTAGCTCTAATCGTTGAGTGCATTTTGGTGTTCTTGTTTTTTGTTCACATTTTCGATGCCTTTCTTTAGGGTAACGAATTTCATTAGCCGATTTCGACTAGGACAATATCTAGAGTTATTGTAATTATCGCTCCAATCCAACACTGATAGTATGAGCTATTCGACGTCATGTCCGCATGACTATCCTGACCACCGGAAAAAAACTGTGATCGGGCCATCCGAGCCATTACGGCATTATGGAAATCCTCGGATAAAGAGCAGACCAATCAGTGTCGAGGTAAACAAATATTTTGATTGACTGACACAGAACGAGGGTGAATCTAATAGACAGAAGAGCGCTGGATCCCAATGATGGCTTGAGCTATATAGTCCCAATCGAAGTCGGCCATTCTGTAACATACCTGTGATTTTCTGTCCTTCCATGTACGTATCCGAGGAGAGACTAAACCTGAATGGACTGGGCTCGTCCTTTGAGCTTGGTAGGAAATGTTCAGGCTTCATCTTGCCACAAGCTGCTTTTGGGGCGCCATTAGGCAAGGCAAACGTTGCACCAAGTAAGAAGAATAGACTGAGTACAGCAAACATTATGGCGTATATTGACTGAAAAAGAAAATGGCTGATTTTCTTCCAAAACCTAGCTAGTATCTATAGTTTTATTAACTGCAGTTATAAGCTTTTTTTTTTTTTTTTTTTTTTTTTTTTGTGGAGGAGGCCACATTGTGCATTACCGCATTGTCGCATAACGGCATGTAAATTGAAACGATTGTTAGTAGAATAAGGAGTAACTGTTGTGTTTTTAGATTTTGCTTAGATCATGCAATAGTTATCATTATTACTCGGTGTATTTTTTCTACAGAGAAACAGATAGTAGAGGGTAAGATATTCTATTTTTTTTTTTTTTTTTTTTTTTTTTTTGTTATTTCAATTCCAAATCTTGTTGTGGGTACTCATTCGATGTGTCCCAATTCCCACATATAGGATGTGAAGATAAATTAATAAATTGAAATTTGAAAATTCGTTACTCATTCTTATCTGTACAGAGCTCTGTGACTATATATAATATTTGTTTTGTTTGAAATTTTTGTATCATTTATCGTGATTTTGTCAGAGTTGTAACATTATGAATATCGAGAAAACCTAATGAGATTCCCGTGATTCTCGTTTACATTCGTTACATATCCGAACCTATTCGGACGACTTCGTAAACATTCGCAGGGGAACATTCCACCGCCGAATGTTTGCGACGCCGCCCAAATAATTTCCGATGTTGCGTGAATCTCATTAGGGGTGATCTACCTTAATAGGGACACGGTCAATGGCAATACGAATGGACTTACTTCAGTTTGCAGTTATTCCAGTAAAAGTGGTTTTAAAAATGATAAGTAGGCTTACAAAAGATAAGCTATTTTATAGAATAATTTAATCTTGTGAACTAGACACGTGCCGATGATGACCAATATAATTTGACCCCAAATTCGATCGAAGGTCCTGAGCACGGCTGAAAATCGCTTGGCACAACAATTTCAGAAAATCGCCAATACAGTCATGTACTTATAACATAACTAGGCTACGTAGCCAATTTCGATTCGGTTTGAAGCAGAGAAGGTGAAAAACGGTCTGGGTATATGCTGAGTGTGGCAGATCTAGATCTTTTAACATCAGTCAATGAAAAAATAAATTGACGACCAAGTAAAAATTACTTTTTCGCCAATAACTTTTTATCTTCTGACTTTTAACCCTTTCCTAAACAAGACCTGGTTTTGACGGCCCTAAGAGAATAGGCTTGGGAAAACATTGAAACAAAAGAAGAAACTGCTGATAACCAGCAGTTTCTCCTTTTGTCTCAAAATTTTCTGTGCCATATTTTTACACAAAACCTATCTTTAGTAACTTCCACTTTGTCATTTGTGGCAGTTTTTGAAGTGGATCACCCTAAAATTTTGCCGTTTGGGAAAGGGTTAAGGGACCCATTACACCCAGCAAATAATTGACGTATTTCCATGTTCAAGTCGGTCACGTACTTAGATCTACAGAATTATCGGAGATTTTCTGAACTTGTTGTGTCACGTGATTTCCCCGCAGTGCCGAAGAAAAGCCAGATTACTCAGGCCTACAGTTGGCGCCACATCGTATGACAAGTGTTTATATTTTGTTCAATGTTCAATTAGCTTATTTCCACTAAGACCCCCCCCCCCCACACACACACACACACACACTTACAACAGGCACCGGAAGTCGTCCTTTGATGATAATTATGGCCAATCACCGTTCGTTGTCATTGCACGTGGGATGCTTTGCTCGGAATTGGGTCAGGGCCTCGATCTGGCATAAGGAAACCGGCTGATGTGTTGTTATTTTAGTAACAATTTGGAACCGTGTCTGTGTGTATACAATGTTGATTTCCCATAAACCCATTGTTTCCCACCGGAAGCGGCTTATAGGTACGTACTAAAATGATAATTGAAAGGGGCAGTCACATTTGTACAAAATATAAACATGTGCCATACGATGTGGCGCCAACTGTACATAGTACTAAATTTTGTCCTTACATAAATCATCGGCTACGTTAAAAACATCGTAACTACAGCTAGTTCAAGCTGGAGTTACGACGTTTTCGAACACAACCGACGATATATTATCAAAGTAGTGTGGTGTAATGTAAACTAGAACTTGTGACGTGTGATTTCATAAGGGTGTTTGTGTCATAGATGAAGGCTATACGTAAAGTAGTCCTATAATATTGAAAGAACTTTTGATCGGTTTGACTTCTTCAAAATAGCAAATCGTCTATGTTATTTCAAAATCTCGTACTTAAAGCTTGATTAAAGCTGTATTTATGAGTTTTTGCAATACAACCGACGAAATGGTGAACAAATCTGCTGTAGTTACGAGCTTTTGCAACAACGCCGACAAAATGCTGAATAAATCTGTTTCATGTTCACGTTCATGTTAGATGCGAGTTCTGTTCCTACCTCCCCGACCCTCCCCTGTCCCAATTTTCACAATCGTAAATCGCTGCTTTTCAACGAAAACCTCGTAACTGCAGCTTAAAGGGACATTTCATCCCAATTTCAATTTTTAAAGTATGTCTTGATGCCAAGATTGGTTATTCTAATGAGTATAAATACTTTTTTTTTAAGTTGTTGCCAATAAGCGAGAAACACGCATTTAAAGTTGAGACATAATCGATAAATTGCATATAAATCCGAACTGTTGTCCACAACAATTTGTTCAATTTTAACACAAAAATATAAATTTCTCGTAAACGGCGCAATATTTTGGCTTGAAATTTTCGGAATTTTCATAAGGAAATATGCTCTTTCAGATAAGAATTAAAGTAAAATTTATGACAAAAAATTCTGAAATGTCACTTTAAGCTTTACGAACTGAGAATGAAAACACCAATTTCTAGCCATACGAAATGCATCATATTACACACACTTGTAAAATTAATACATTTCACATAAGTGGATTCACCATGCCGGATTTCAAGATTATGCTTCAAGAAGAAAATAATTTACAAATATTATTTTACTCTATATTCATATGCAAGGGAAGTAATTTTGAACCTTTTTGTCAAATATTTCCATAAGTATGCATAAATTAAAAATTCTAAACCATACAAAATGCTTATGTTTGTATTTAAAATGGAAATGTAACTGGCACTTTTCAAATATCGCCTCTGGCTCTGCCTTTCATTCTCAGTTCGTAAACCTTAAAACAAGCTGCGGTGACGAGGTTATGGCTGAAAAGCTACGAAATACTGCTTGTGTATACAGGTCCAAGGCAACAGATAAGAGATGTGTTTTGGATACTAGTATTGTCCAGCAAGATTAACCCGAGACATCTGCATATGTTATGACCCCACTTCGGCAATGTTTTGTTAACAGGCTCAACTAGCGGACTTTGCACACGAAAATTAAGTTGTCTCGGTTTAATTTGGATGGACAATACTCACTGGGTACCATTGAGTACCAACAACATTTACTGAAATATTGCATATTGCATTTTGAAAAATCATCACTTCTTCTTATCTGCAGCTATGGGTACCTACCCATATAAAATGAAGACATCAGACACAATAGTTCAAATGAGGTCGCAAACCATGTAATTGTCCACGTATTTACATTTTTACATTTAATTGATTATTCTACCGACAATGTTATAAAGATTCTTATAACAAAGTTTGACTTTTCACGAAATAATTTTTGTTCATCTTCCTCAAGCTATGTGTAGGCCTACACATCTAGGAATAAATCGATGGATTAAGTTAGTCCATCCCTGGTGAGATTCACACGACGTCGAAACAAATGGACGACGTCGTAAACATTTGGCGGCAGAACGCTCTGCCGCCGAATGTTTATGACGTCGCCCGGAGAGGTTCGGATACATAACGAATTTTAGCGACGTCGCATGAATTTCATTAGGCATGGACTACCTTGTACAGCAAAAACTGTTGTGGGTGAATTCGAATAACATGCACTAACAAACGTTTTGCATTGATTAAACGACATTCCACAAATCAGAATCTACTTCCTCGTTGTCAGAAAAGAAAGATCTAGTGAACACTATGCAGAAAGTTCCGCAATATAAGATTGTGTTTGTCGGACTTTAACCGGAAGTTACATGGGTAATTCCAGTCATCTTCTTCCGGTATGTATTCGTCCTTCAAGATGGCGTTCCACTCTCGCACAACCACGTGATCACCGTCCACCGCGATTCCGACCTGGACCACTTTATTGGCTTCCTCTCGTGTCTCCAAGGTGACGACCCACCGATCTAGCGTGTCTGGGTCTCCCGTACGGACGGTCACGGGATCGAACCACAGAGATTTAATCTGGAATTACAAAACGTAATAATTATCGTCGTTTGTCAAAAACACCTCGTAACTGCAGCTTGTTTCAAGCTGCAGTTACGAGGTTTTTGTTGAAAAGCAGCGGTATGCCTATCTATGACAAAAGGCTACCAACCTCTAGAAAGCATGCCTTCTCCATTGTTGTTGTTTTACATTTATTTTATGAAAGCCGCTAACAGATTGTCCTCGGAAATGTTACAGAAACGGAAATAACTTTAGCACATGCATAAAAAATTATATTCCTTTTCATTGTTTCTTGTTTCTCTCTCGTGTCAATTTTGAAACAAACAAAGAAAATGGGCACAAAGACAAAGAATAGCCTACAACAATTCACTGAAATTCAGGATTAATCTGTTTGAAACAAAAAGAGAAAAGTTCTGGTCATCAGCAGTTTCTTCTATTGTGAATTTGTCTTATTTTTTTCAGAGCATTTTTTGTTTTGTGGCGTGAAAACGAGTTCTTGATTGCGAAAGGGTTATACTAGCTTTTATTTCGTGCGATTGTCTTGTTGGGTGAACGAAAATGAAAAGAGGAAATGAATACTGTTTATCAGGGGTGGTATTCGCCAACCTGACTAATTCTAAATTTACCTTTAAAATTACACAACAATCCATCTGATTGGCCGAGACATACGTCTCGTCCAATCAGATGGCTTGTAATGTAGTTTTGATTTAGACAATCGATTTAGAGTGTTGGTGAATACGGCGCCTCGCTATCCACACGTACCTTACATCCAGTTTGTGACTCAAACAATTCCTTAATGTCACCATGCGAGTAGTTGTAGCTGTTTTTAATACTGAAACACACGGCCGTGGGTATATACGACGGTTTACCACGACGTCTGTTTAACGACGGAGATACGCGGTTTTCCCAGTCAACGCATTCTTTCACCTCTTCTAACAACGTCTTCTGCTTCTGAGGCTGCACTCTGAAATTAATTTTAAGAAAATAATTTTAACCCACTACCCGACGGCCACATTTTTAGACTTGCTCAAATTCAGAAGGTGTTGCAGGCGACAACTTCAGGTGAATGAAAATTTACATAATTTTATTACTCTGTTGTGGTAGGAAGCATTGTGGTAAATGAATTTTTACACTTGTCCAAATTCAAAGATGTTGCAGACGACAATTTCAAGTGCATGGAATTTAATATTTATCGACCTTTCTTGATAGAAAACATTGTGGGGAATGAAGAAATTGCTTGTTACAAGCAATTTCTTTATATTCCACGATGTTTCCTTCAGACTTTAATCTCCTTGAGCGTCAAAATGCGTCATTGTGTGTGAATGGGTTAAAAGGACCAACGCCCCGTCCCTACATGTGCATCGGGAATTAGTTTTCAAAAAAAGCTATTATTATGACTAAACAAACAGTTTACCTTTTCCTAATGGAATCCCTGGAAATGAAAGCTTGTGGTTGAAATCCTTGATTTTTGAAAGGCACTGACTTCGGCTCAGGCACTTTGGTCGGGTCCATATTCTTGATGGACAATTTCGTCATCGTATTGGCCGCGGCTAGTGGGTCAGATGAACATTTCTGTGGAGCCCTCAGGGTACTCGCTCCCTGCTTCAGCCGGACCAAAGCACCTCCAGGTGAGTAAGTTGTTCGTCTGCGGAATCCTAGCTGTTCGAGTCTCCTGTAGGAAGATTCGTCGATGGCCTCCGTGTCTGGTGGTATACGTAATGATGTGAACAGTGATGTTCTGCCGTGTAGTTCTGTGGCGTTGCTGTACGGCGAGTTGTCGAGCAGACTGACGGACGGTGTAGTGAAGTGCTGGGTATGCTCGGAGGGCTGGAGTTTCACGAATGATTCTGGTTCATCAAGCTCGTCTTTTTGTAACTCACCCATATCGTCGTTCGTCTTTACGTCACCAGCCTGGTTGTCCACATGCTTTCCGAGCTCTGTTCTTGTCTTGGGTTGTACAGAACTTATCTGCCAGCGATACGATTTACTTTTTTGGTCATAAGCGAACACACCTTGAAATCCGTTTATGGATTTCTCCTGTGATGTTGTGACACTGAAATCAAACTTTACTACCTCGCAGCTGTCCCTTCTCGGTGACTTTATCTCTGGGTACTTCACGGCTGGAATATCACACGTCGGTCTGTAGTCCACTGGTGAACGCATGGAGATGGGCGTCTGAGATCGTAGATTGGGATCACTACCCCGAAGTATCATTGCTTGACTTGAAGTCGGCATTTCTTCTTATAAACATTTGCGTAGACTGCGTTTTGCTTATGCGACGTTATTTATATGACGTAATTTTGACGTCACGTCATCTATCCCGCCAAAAAGGGGAAGGTAAATTTTCGTTTTAGGCCTAACGCCCACCTCCAGATGATATGATCAGAATTAACCCATTACCAAATGACAAAATTTTAGGGCGGTCCAAATTGAAAGATCCTGCAGACGACAATTTCAAGTGAATGGAACTTTTATATTCGGGTCTTTTTGGATGGAAAACATTGTGGGAAATGAAGAAATTGCTTGTCACAAGCAATTTCTTCATTTTCCATGGTGTTTTCCACGGTCATTATTTTGTGGGGAGTCAGAAAGAGTCATTGTGTGGTAATGGGTTAAAGGAATTTGTTGCATATAAGATGGTGATTGCATCATATTATTTCTAGTTTTAGATAAAGCGTCTTCATGCAAAACGACTACCATTCAGTAGGCCTAACCGTAGGCTACAAAATTAGGCCTAGGCCTATGTGAACGTTAGAAGTGCGCAAATTTTCGTCAAGATTATGCATATGCTTATTTGTTTCAAAGTGGAAAATTCATTTTATATTTATAATGGCATAAAGCGGGTAGAAAGAATGAAAAAAGAAAAGAGAACAGAAGTGGGGAATTTAACCCATCCCCGCGGCGTTTGCGCTTTTTGGTGCCCCTCATGAAAAATGCATAGGAAAACATTGTAGGAAAAATAGGACTAGGCCTATCGAGTTTGAGTTTTCTACAATATTTTCTACAACAAAAATAAATAATGTAAAATTTCATTTAGGCTACTTGAAATTGTCTTTTGTAGGCCATCATCTTTGAATTTGGATCAGTCTGAAATTTTGCCGTCTGGTAAAATTTATGGGTTAAACATTTCACATCTACATTATACTGCTGACAATCTTTATAGATTATTATTAGCAGGCGCTTGTCTGGGACAGTGTTAGTAAAATTAAAGTTATCATGTGAATGGTTATGGTTAGTCTGAAATATTAAAAAGTAGAGGATAAGATTTTATACGATTTTAAAAAAAACTCATTTGACTTTAGAACTTGGGAAAAGGGTCAGGCCTCTCAGAAAAGATGGTTATACTGGGGCTTGACTGTACATAATCACTGTGTAAAAGCGTACAGTCGCGTGTATCGGAAGTTGCGCCTGACTGTACGCAAAATATCACTAGTGGTGGTAAACAAGTTGATGGGTATGGCTTTTTACAAGTAAATAAGTAAAAATCGGAACAATCTTTCTTGATGGGGGTTTCAAATTTGAAGAGAGAATTGGATGGGCATTACCTAGAGTAGTTACGGTTTCTAGTATGTCAACGTATTTTGTGTGTAAATTCGTGTCAAACTGTCAAATCACTGGTTTTTGCTATTTTTCGACCTGCTCACTGGCACAATATGGGCTAAAATCTCGCGATCTACACAATATTGAAAGCTTAAACTTGCATCAGCTAATAGCTAAACCTATCCGCTATGATTTGCAACAGTTGTTTACACACATATGGTATATTACACAAAGTTATCGGCTTTTGAATGAAAGTAGTGTATTTTTTCCGACTGTACGCCTAGTGCTAAATGAAAAATGTGTTCTGTACGCCTAGTGCCATTTTACTTGACCTGTTGTGGCAACATCTCTGTTCAAAAAATGTCAATTACTAGTTTGGCTACAAATACACCATGCACCAGGGTGCACTTGATTAGTTCATTAAATCATTTAAAGGGTTACGCTCACTTCAAACATATGTAAAACTTCTTTATGCTGCACAAGTATAGCGGTCGAATTTATTTGTCTGTCCACAATGCATATCTATAGAGATTACGAAGTAAATGGTCTTGTGGACATAGATCAACTACATTTAAATAAAACCAATAGGAAACAATTTATCAAATAACCCGTAATATAATATCGAATATGCGATAGAATATCGTCAGTGTAATTCTAAAACCTCGTAACTACAACGTGATTTAAGTTGTAGTTACGAGGTGTTTTAACTACATCGATAATTTATCAATATAGTCATGTAAGTAACACAAAGTTCATTACTTTTCCGAAATGAACGCAGATTTATTTGTCTTGGTAAATAACTACGGGCAGCTACATACACTAAAGGCTTATCTTGATTCTTCCTTGTGCGATACTAAATGTACTTTTGCATGCGTAGGCTACTTGTGTATGTGTGTGTATTTGCGTGCGTGTTTGCTAATGTGCACGTGGTTGTTTGTGTGTGTGATAGTATGCATAGCTTGTGAGTGTGGTTGTATCACATACATGCGTGTTAGTGTTGACTTACGAGGGACGGTAGGAAAGTAGTTGGACTTTTCGTGCTGCTGTCTCCACAATTGCAACTGTATAAACACATTATATATTGGTAGAATCTACATCCATTTGCCAATAATGTGGTCTGTTTATTTTCAAAGATAGTTGTATATATACAATATTCTGTCCACTTATATGTGATAGGGGTTTTATGTACCATAGGCTATTTGTTAGAGGAACAACTAGGGTAACCAAAACGAAAGAACATTCTAGTCATTTTAATCGCAAAGAAGTAAAGTTTTTGAACTACATTATCACTGAAGATTAAGTAAGGGTTCATAATTCCGAACTTGGAATAAAAAATCGGTCAAAGCAGTCATGGAAACGAGCTGGTTCCACGCCCCTGAAAAGATTAAGCTGTTTCCTTCGGTTGGTACTCATGTTTGTTGCTTTTGGGGATTAACGAGGATTGGTAGTTACTCATTTCATGTCAAATAGTAAAAACTGTCATTGCCAAGTACAACTCTGAAGTAATTCAGAAAAAACAAAGAATAAGTGCTGAAGTAAACGCGTCCCAGATTAGCAAAGAAAAAATGTTTTCTACTTCACGATTACGCAAGCTCCCATACCACCGCATCTTCAGTAGAGATTATCAACCATTATACATGACAAAAGTTGTTTTACTCTTCTTATAGCCCTGACCTCGCCCCACGTGACTTTTAGTTGTGTCTAGACCTGATGAAAATGCTTTCTGGGAAGAACTTTGAGACCAGGGCGCCTTTGATACCGGCTGTTACACTGTACCTGATACAGTGGGTCTACGTCATGGTTAATAGTGGGAATAATAAAACTCCTACGAAGATGGCAAAACGCATAGACATAGATGGACAATTTGTTTAAACAGTGTAGAAAGAATTTTGTAAAAAGGTTAAACGGTTTTAGAGAACTAGTCAAAAGTCCAACTACTTTCCGACCGTCCCTCGTATATAGTTTGTCGTTTTTGCTTTCTTGTTGTTACCGCGGTAACTGACGTATTTATCTCCATCTTTAAATGCCATTGTGACACGCTGTTCAAGTTTGCTTTCATGAATATAAGTGTTATAACATACTCGCAAAACTGCTAACGCATCACTTAGATCTTTGTTAGTATTTTTTCAACGAATCTACAGAATATGTTCAAACTTTACACATGCCGACTACCACCATTTGAACAGAATCCTATGAAATTTCAAAGTGAATGCGACAGTCTGTCCTAAAAAATTTAACTGTCAATAAGGATATCCTTTATTTTAAAATTCCAAGATGCTGAAATTTGGTTAAAATGGGAAATTCACACATAATTTTCAAACCTTTTGTATTGGCTGAAAGAGTTCCCGTGTTTAAAAGATATCTTCCTTAAACAAACCGACCGCTTTTAACTTATCTGCCTCATTGTACTAGTATCATGAACTAAATTGTACAAAAATACTATCATTTTGTCGTCTGTAGCAGTTGTCAAATGGAACAGATGCAATATTTTGCTAGTTAGAAAAGGTTTGATTTATGGTTATAAAAACCTTGAAGAGCAAGAAAATACTGATCAATACATGTAACCGGCGCGTAAGCCTTACCCAAAGGATATCTATGCTGTAATTTACAAATCTTTGTCGAGTTCTCTAGTCGATGAGTTCGACAAAGCTTTTGATATTTTGCTTGGGCAGGGCAAAACCCGAAGTCAAAAATGACCGTTTGAAATTAATGTTATCACAGCCCAGCTTGTTACTGATTGAAATCAATTATTTCCAGATATCATTGGTCTCTTTAGTCATTCATTTTCAGTGGAATCGCTGACTTTCCAATTCTGTGATTTTCCCATCAAAAACCGTTAAAGAGACACCCCATAAATATTTTCTCACAAATTTTACTTCTTTTTTATTTGAAAGAACATATATTTTTATGAAAATTCTGAACTTTCTAAGCCAAAGTAAGTATTACACCGTTTACGATGATATCCTTTTTTTTTTCTTAAAATCAAATTAACTGTGATTTGTCACAGAACATATGTTAATGGAACAGGCTCGTAAAAACTGGGGGGGGGGGGGGGGTCGTTCCCCCCCTAATGCTACGGTCACAAATCACTAAATGCCACCGCCCGGCGTGATAACTGCCTGTTGTTGTACAAATCCGGTCGGTGGCAGCCCTGCGGCCGCCCTGCGACAGGCAACATCGGCAGGCGGCAGTTGGCATTTAGGACGCCGCTAGGTGGCAGTTACAATTTTAACAAAAAGTTAAAATTCTAACTGCCACCGCCCGATTTTTTTTCAATTTTGCAAGTCGCCCTGCCACCGGCCGGGTGCATTTCGAAGTCGCGCGGTGGCTGTCAAGTGGCAGGCGGGCCGCAGCGCGATTTTTACTCGGTCTTGGTGCTTGAAGGTCTTCGAAAATCGTAACTGCCACTTTCCTTCACCCGGCCTGCCGCCGTTATGCCATTGACATGCCACCGTCCGATTTCTAAATATCCGGCGGTGGCAGGGCGGAGATCGAAAGGCAGCAGGGAGGCGGCCGTTGGTATTTGAAGGTGGCAGGACGGCGATCTGCCGAGTGCAGACTCGGACCCTGAATATGAATATTAGGAAACATTCATCCGACACATAATATTACAGTCATGGCGGTTGTAGTAGCTCCAAGACTTATAGACCTTTGAATCGCCGAATTAAGATGACGACTCGACAGAATCGAGCGCAGATAGTTGCTTTTGACTTTCCTACTGCTGGAAGAAGAACAGCGTGCCGAACAGCAGCGGCATTTTCACAATTCCTACTGCAGGCTTTAGGTATATTGAGAACAATGTTAACTTTTGAGAGCAGTCAAGATTTTAAATTCCTCGGAAACTAGCCTGCCGCCGTCAGATTATCGGGCGGGCGCCGGGCGGTGGCATTTAGAACGCGCGATTGCCGGCCGGTGGCACGTGAAATATTGAAGGTCACCCGGCGGTGGCAGTTTAAAACATACAGTGGCAGGCCTGCCACCTGCCTACCACCTGACTGCCACCGGCCGACATCCTGATGACGACACGCGCACCTTGTACCTTGGAAATCGCCTGCCGCCGAGCGGGCCCCGTCAGGCGGCATTTTAGTGGCAGTTATTTATGACCACTCGCAACGATTCGTAAAAAAATCGCCCGGTGGCATTCGAGTTTAGGAATTCGCCGAAGTAAAAAAATCGCGCGGTGGCAGTTTCACATTTAGTGATTTGTGACCGTAGCATTAGTGGGTCAAAAGTGCTGGATTTTCTTTTTTCATGGTGAAAATTTAGAGAAAATCCAAATTAGCCCCCCCCCCCCCCTAATATTCAGACACTGGGGCTTTAGCCCAAATAAAATTGCTTCCTACGGGCCTGTGGAATATGCCATTTTCATCTCGGCTTTCAGAGAGTTTTTGGGCTTATCAGCAACAACTTAAAAGGACTGATACATGTATCATTTAAAGTGACATTTCACATTTATTTCATTTTTCAAAAGTATGTCTTGATGCAAAGATTGTTAATTCTAATGCGTAGAAATGCTATCAGTTTTTAGAAGTTGTTATTTATAAGCGAAAAATACGCCTTTAAAGTTGAGATAGAAATGACAAATGCTATATAAATCTGAACTGTTGTCCACAACAATTTGTCTAATTTTAGCGCAAAAATATATATTTCTCGTAAACGGTTCGATATTTTGGCCTGAAATTTTCACAAATTTCACAAGAAAAGATGCTCTTTCAGAAAGAATAAAAGTTAAAATTATGTAAAAATAATTCTGAAATGTCACTTTAAATGAATTAGAATTATCAATCTTGGCATCAAAATATACATTAGAAAAAATGAAATAGGATGTCTCTTTAATAAATGTAGGAGATGGTGGAGTGTCATGCGACAAAACCTGGCAATTTACGTATCGTCAATTAACTAGGAATGTTCTGTTAAAAACCGGCCATAAATCACGGTGGAGATTGTGACGTAACGTCAACTACTGGTACTCATTCAGAAAATGCACCGTGCGTGGTGAATTAGTATCGACAACAGCTCCTATATTAGAAAGTACCACATTGTGTTATATATCAAAGTGAAGCTTATAAAAATAAGGATTCATAAGATATAACAATAAAACGCGAGCGTTTTATTCCTAGCATTTCCGAGCAATCAGAATTTGTAAAACAACTTTATTTCACAATGTCCCCGCGTAACAACGCGCTACATATTCTCGTCCAAAATATTGATTTATTTCAACGCGGATAACAACTAACGTTAGATTTTTATGCAGACAGTTGCGATGACTCTTTCCATTACAGTAGTTGTGATTTTTAGAGATAGAAAGCTTTTGTTGTAAAGTTATAGAGTTTTCGAGAAAAGCGCTAAATGTGTCCCCTGTAGTAAAAAAAAGAATTTATTAAATCGAGAGAAAGACAAAATTTCGCCATGAAAAATGCAGCCATCACAAATTTATTCTCGGAAATTATTTGTAAGTATTTTTTCTATCGAAAGGTAAAATGAAAATTGAAGCGTATGAGCGAGGTAAAATAGAGTTTTGAATGAAACGGATAATTTTGACAATGTCCGCCGACGTTCATTTTCATTTTTAACTTCGCATTGAGAATTTTCTTTTGTGACTGTTGTGGTTTTTCGACGGAGAATTTCTTTGAAAAAAACATTCTTAAATGCATATTTCTATATGCTATCATATAATGGGTAGTACTTGCAATATTGTTAAAGTATCAAATAATAAGCGTATTCGGAAAATTTATGACAAAAATGTCCGCATGCGAAAGTCGCAACGTTTTGTAAATGTAAAATTACGTTTAACTAAGAATTCAGACTTGAATGAATTTGTTGATGAAATTCCGATTTAGATCACCTAAATGTAAATTTAATTTCCATTTAATGTGTAGAATTTCGCATCATTCGATACATAACTCATTTCACAATTCAAGAATACCTGTGTCGCATTGTGTAAGAAAAATGACGTAAAAAGCCGTAAACTGGAGTAAATTTTAGTAAATTTCCGAGTTTTAACTAGAAAATTTAAATCAAATCCTGCATATTTTTTCTATGATTGTTATATAGAATGAGAGTAAATTTATTATTAAATATCTAGTTAAAATGTTAAGATGTGTCGGCTAGATATGCTTTCAAAATATCAATAACACTGTGTCGAAAGCGATTTCGAAAACACACCGATTTTCCGACGTAACGTTATGACGTAACGTCAAATACTCCTACCACTTTCAAAAATCTGATGTAGTTGCGTTTTAAAACTGTTGACAAAAAATTACCGTTCTATTTTGGTGTCATTGTTATATATCAAATGAAAGGTATTAGAAAACGGCACACATTTTTGTGATTAATTTTTGTTTTTGTGTAAACGGCACACTGAATACAGCGACAGGAATGAAATGAAACGTTTAAAATTTCGATGTCCCGCGTAACAAATTGTTCAACTCCTAGCTGGTTTTCACATTCGTTCTCTGTAAATCGTGGGAAAAATAGCCCGAATCGTGTTTTCAACTTATGTCACGTCATTACCGGTGTTTGTGATATAAATTCTTTATAGATGCCAGGAAAAATGAATTAGAAATGTGAAAAAAAGAAAAACACAAAAAATGTCCCATGATCATGAAAAAATGTATATGAAATTTTTGGCGATTCATAATTTCATGCACATACAAAATTTTATAACAAGAAAATAATTTTAGAAATACGTTTTTATCGAAGTTTTATATTGTAAAATTTTGTTTCCGTATTTTGATTGTAAAGTTCCGAAAAATGTAATTAAAATTGTCACTTAAAATGTCCCCGTGGTGTAAAATGGAGTCTTTTTCAACGCATTTGATAATATGCGACGCTCTTAATTTTGTTCTATAAAATTTATTAGATATTCACATTGTAATTAAAAATACGTTTTTCCTGTAGATTAATTTGATATATAACACGCGATGATAACTCCAAAAATCAAAACACTATTTCTTCTCAAAATTGTCACCAAAAATGTCCCCGTAGACAAATTACGCCGGGTAACGTCTTAACGTCAGTCTTAACCGATCGCTTTCTTTTTATTCGACAAGATTTTAAAATGGGTAAAACGGACTTTCTTGGTGGGAGAATTAGTGCTTGTGCAAAAATGGAAAACACAGACAAGAAGCAAAAATTCTATTGAATTTAACCGTTCGGAATCACAAAAACACCAAATCTAAATTAATACATGTACAAGAAATAGTATGAAGCGATAAGAAACGGAACCAATGTGCAAAAGTTAGTATAATATGAACTTATTTATTTCTTTTACAGATTTCATTTTACATTGCGCAGTTGTAGCTTTTATTGTCATAAATTACATGCATGTCTTTGTTTTTAAATAACAAACCAGTAATATTTTCTTTTGTACTTGTTATATCTGAGTACTATGATTTACGCTATATGCGAAATATGAACACCTTTTTTAGTAAAGGCCAGTGTCAGATCAAATGAAATCCGTAATACATAGATCTAAAAGGATGAACGCTAGAAGCTTATTTAATTCCTCTCGATTATGCTTCCTGGGAAACACACAAGCAGTGCTCGCACCAAATGTGTCGGCCAATGAGAAGCTAAGAACAACCTCACCTACCGGGGATTGAACTCGGAACTGCTTGATCGTGAATCCGACGCGCTACCTCTCGGCTCCGCACACCGGACATATTATGACGTTGCACGTTCACTTTCATGTTCGTCTATTCAAGTCGTTTCTTTATAAATTTACATTTCCCCGCCTTAAAATGTTTATGTTTGTCCGATTTCAAAATTCATGCAATTGACAAAATTAGTGATAAAACCAGCAAGCAAACAAAAAACAAACAATAATGCTCTTTAAAATGCACATTAACACATTAAATAAGTGAAAACATCTATGATAACCAGCATCTCATTTTCTCACAAAGTTTTTTTTTTTAAAAATATGATGAACGGGCATCTTAAAACGCATAGTCAGGAAAAGTGAAACCTATTTTAGTCATCCGAAGATTTTTGAATTTGGATCAGATTGAAATATTGTTGGTATTGTTTAATTTTGCTATCATGTTAGTCTACATAAAATCATGATCTTTATAATACCGATAATTCCGAACGAAATACGTCAGTCATCTGTTTTTTTTTTTTTTTTTTTTTTTTTTTTTTTTTTTTTTTTTTTTCATTTTCTGATAAACCCAGTCACAACTACTGAAAAATACGTGTAATTCCGGCTTTTGGGGCAGTATTTAAAATGCATATTGAAATGGAATACTGGTAACATGATAATCATTAGAATTTCTGTGGAGTTTCGGTACGATGTTATACCAGGGAAAAGATTTTTATATAATGAATAAATGATGACTTTGCGTATTAACAAAACCTTCCTCTTCTCAACCGAATATAATTCTCATTATAAACAAAAACCTTTTGATCAACAGAAGAAATAAAGCGGTTAACGTTAAAAGCATTTTGACGCCGTGTTACGCTTATGAGTACCAGTAGCCGACGTCGTGTCTGTGCATCATGGGATGGATAACGAATACGGACAAAATAATCTCGATTCTTGTAAGATATTTTGCAATAACTTCCTTATTTGTGCGTCAATTTTCAAAAGGTCTGTTGCATGTACTCCGCCTTACCGAACTCTTTCATCGGATGTATGACATATTAGATAACTCGTGGTACTTTTTCCAAAATATTGTCCCAACCGACCAGAAAGCGAAATGGTAACGACTACGGCCAAATTAACCACGCTTCAGGTAAGAAATTGTGCAATAAGTTTCTTATTTCTGCGTCAATTTTCATGCAGTTTGTTGCATGTACTCCGCCTTACTGAGCCCTTTCCTCAGATGTATTTCTTATCTGGAAACTCCATGTACTTTTCTCAAAAACCGATCCCAACCGACAAGAAAAAGGACTTGCATTTTTTGTCGTTTTCCCGGTCGGTTGGGATCAATTTTTGGACAAAATTCAAAGATTCTTCAAACAAGTCATATATCTGAGTAAAGAGCTCAATAATGCGGTGTACATGCAACAAACCGCTTGAAAATTGACGCAGAAATAAGAAAATTATTGCACAATTTCTTACCCGAAGCGAGGCAAATTTGTCCGTATTCGTTATCCATCCCATCATGCACAATCTCCATCGTGATAAATCTAGGTGTGTAAATGAACTTCGTAAGGACGTATGGTGACAGGTCACTCAGATTGGCTCCTATATAAGTCTATGTAAAATCTCCTTTTTCAACACATTTTAACACCTTTTTCCAACATCCCAATGAGCAAAACTACACGTAAAATGGCATAGATATATGCATCCTTGTCTTGTATTTTTTTTCACAAAATGGACTCACCTCATGCGATTCGGGTTTTTTTCACAATTTTCGCTCAAACATGCGTAAAGTGTATTTTTCCGCGCCAAAATAGACACATCCGTAATGGGGACCACGTGTATCCCTGTACCAAAACACACAAAATAGTCCTGATGAATTCTGGCTAGAAAATGGGAAAACATGTCATCCAAAAGCATCAATGAAAACCTAAGCTAAAATCATTCACGGAGAGAGAGAGAGCAATGCAGAAAACGAGCCATTTTTTTTAAAGAACTATCTAAGCACCCCACAAACCGGAATGACTTGTCTGAGTGACCTTACGCCGAATGAACATGCCAAGATGATACCGATATACGAACACCTTCGATGGCGTACATATACCATAGCAACGGGATTTCAAACTGTTGTTGTAGAGCGTTAAAATCCAGAGTCAAATGTGCAATAAAAAATGAAAATTGTCTAAACTTTTTTTTTTAAATACGACCTGACTAGCTACCATCTGTCGCTTGATCCAATAAATTATTGAAGGATCTTGGTTCAAGAGGTTTGAATCCCGACTCTATCAATATCCTTTCGTCATTTTGACTAGAATGATTGTCTCGACATAGGACGAATCGGCTAGGTAGGATGGTTAACAAGTGGTACATAAGGTTTGGGATGTTGCTTTTGTGCTGTTGAGAGAATTGCAGGGAACACATGGCTTTGAATAAACCAAGGCATAGTAACTGCAGTAGTATTTAACGGAGTGCTAAATCACTTCCAACGATTTCTCTGATTTGTCGCTAATATTTACTATTTAAACTCATCCACAGAACATCTACTACGTCTACGCCTACGTCTGTCGCTTTTACGCGTGTTTGGACAATTGTTTTCTAGCAATTCGTGGTCATATTTGCTGTCGACTTGTTTGAGACCAGATCGTTTTAATGTTATTACATGTAGTAATTTGGAATGAACACGCATTACAAATGTTCTGTCTTTGAAAAAAGCAATGAATGGTTGATCAAATGTCATCTCAAAGCTTTTCAAACGAAAATAAATTCCACTTTTTCAATCGATCATAACATATACGGAATGACATAATTGCACTAGGCGTACAGATACATGTTCCTCAAACTGCACTAATGATGCTGTACAGTTTGCACTAGGCGTACAGTCGGAAGAAATACACCAGTCTCATTCCAAAGCCAATATCTTTGTGAAACAATGTGCATACGTGCATGCAACTAATGGACGCAATAGCAGAGAGGTTTAGCTATTACCAGGTACAAGTTTAAGCGTATAGTATTGTGTAAATCACGCGATTGCAGTCAAAATTACACGAGTTAGCACGATAAAAAACAGCACAAACCAGTGATTTGACAGGTAAAATCCAATTTTATAAACAAAATAGACACCGATCGAGAAATCGTAACCGCTGAAGTGAAAGTACATTAAGTCTACCCCACAAAGTTGAAATCGCATAAAGAAAGACTGTTTCGATTTTTACTTGTTTACTTTTAAAAAGCCAAATTATCAACTTGTTTATCAGCACTAGTGATATTTTGCGTACAGTTAGATGCAACTTCCGATACACGCGACTGTACGCTTTTACACAGTGTAATAGGGTAGACTGTTCCACATACGGATTGTTCTTGGAAAGAAGGAATGCGAGTGTTGTTGAGTTCGAGAGAATGGTATCAGACAGTTCAGATTTCTAGTTTGGATGATATGGTGGTGATCAACATGGACTAAATTTGTCTTGATTTTATAAAAGAAAGTTACTGCTGAAATGTTTCGCCTCTGTTCCAGGGTCTGCCAGTTTAGATGTTGCAACATGGCACTAACACTACTGTGAAATCAGGCGAAATTATCAGGCATAGATCTAAATCCATTCGGGAAATGTTCTTTTATATACACTATATGTCGTTAGAGATCTGGGGGCCAAAAGAATAGATCCAGCTTTTAGACTTAAGCTTACAGACTAGCATGATATGCCAAACTCTAAGCAGGGAAAAATCTATAGTCTACTTTCATTTTATTATCTATGTTTTTGTTTTCTACCAGGTGAAAGTGTTAAGATTCTAATCCAGAAAACCACTCAACTTTTCAAAGAAAAATAGGCGGGTGGCGATTAACTATGAGTGTGCGTATCAAGGCCAAATCCAGTCTAAATCACACAGGTCTCCAATCTACCAAACAAAGAAAAAAACAATAATTATCTCCCTTAGATTAACACGAAGCGTCGTCCCTGGAAATTTTCCAGTAAAAATTCTTGTGACAGATCTGCTATGGTGTGTTTTATTTAGCTCTAATTCTACACGTACTGTTCAAATGTTGTATCTTATCACAGATTTATTGTAAGATGATAAGCCTACAGGGAGTTTGGTAATAGAGCTGTTTCGCCCCCAAAAGTTTCATTCCTAATCTAGAAAACAAAGTCTTTTATCGGTCCCGGCAGGGTTAAAAGAAAAAAAAGCACCAAAAGGGGGTTTTGCATCCCCAAAACTGAATCTTGCACCTCCAATATTTGTAGGCAGCATTCTATGTCTCATATAGAGGGGTTGCAAACTTGTATGCTGTAAACTATTTTCACCCCCCAGACCAGAGCTACCCCCAGATTTAAAACTAAAGTCAGTGGAAACACTGCCAGGGGTTTTCCTAGCCATTTTGGGAAACGGAGTCTGGCCTAATTGGGAAATTTTAACAGTGCAAACTAGCTCATTTTGGGTTAAAAATGTAAGAGAAACATTCATTTTTCAATCGTAAGTTTAACATTTTGAATGAATTGGGAAAAATGGAAGAAAGTTTGCTTTGGGAACACAGCCGTTTGCTTTGGGAATGCCTCCGTTTTCAGGAGGCACAGAAAGGGTAGGAAAACCCCTGACTGCCCAGTGCCCACATTGTCCAATCCATTGTTGCTCTGCTGCAACAGGTATAGTAATCTACACATGTGTAAGATATAACCCTTTCTCAAAAGACAAGTTTTATGGGTGATCAAAAGTTGCTTTATTAGATTTTATGTAATCAGTCACATTTTAGAACGGTTAGACTAGAATGGTACCCATCGTAATAGTAATAATAGTAAACCAGTCCACAGTTTGAGTTGCGTCCCTTTGAAAGTGTTTATCTTTTGTAGAAAATCGAAAACCACATAACTATTGATCAGATTGTATGTAGTTAAATGTTTTTACCCCTGAAAGCGTTATATCGTTTGTTAGCTCCACTGGCCGACAGGCCAGCGGGCTATTGTCATGGCGGTGTGTCCATCGTGCGTCCGTCCGTCCGTCAGTCAGTAAACTTTTTCTTTAAAAATCTTCTCCTCAGAAACTACCAGATGGATTTCAATCAAACTTCACAAAAATGATCATTGGGTGACCCTCTCTCAGATTCCTTCAAAGAATTTGGATTGAATCAGAATAACCTGAATTATCTGCCCTTGAATGTCAAAAAAAGCTGGTTTTGACTTTAATTTTACTCTAAAATCCACAAATGTTAACCAATCAAGGCAGAACTAGAACAGAATGTTGGTGACTATAAGATCTTGCCTTGGTATAATTTCAGCTTGATCTGAATTTTACATCATGAGTTATGTGCCCTTGAAATTGACAAAATTGCCATTTTCGGCTCTATTTTGACATTGCTTTCACTCTAGCAACTACAAATATTGACCAATTAAGACAAAACCGAGACAGAATGTTGGTGACCATAAGATCTTACCTTGGTATAATTTTCAGCTTGATCTGAATTTTACATCATGAGTTATGTGCCCTTGATATTGACAAAATCACGATTTCGGCTCTATTTTGACTTTGTTTTCACTCTAGCAACTACAAATATTGACCAATCAAGACAAAACTTTTACAGAATGTTGATGACCATAAGATCTTGCCTTGGTGTAATTTTTAGCTTGATCTGAATTTTATATGAGTTATGTGCCCTTGAAATTGACAAAATTGTCATTTTCGGCTTTATTTTCACTTTTGCAACCATTAGTATTAACTAATCAATACAGAACTTTCACAGAAATCTTACTGACCATACAATCTTACTTGCTTGTAATTTTCAGCTTGGTCATGCATTTGCTTGTTTGCGCAGCCTGAACCTTTGAAATTGCATTCAACAACACAAACAATCAGGCCTGTGGAGCGCTTCCAGGCTGCCAGGACTGTCTAGTTTACTTTCTGCACTATGATTTACGGGGAGTTTTAAAGGCCCAGCAATTTCAAAAGGCATGTCAACGCAAATTTAAGGTACTCGCGATTGGGAACGGCAAACAGGATCGTTGGGAACGGTAGATTTGGAGATTGGGAATGGGCCGATCGTCACTTTGGGAGAAGGCTGATGATTGAATTGGGAGGATACCGGTGTCCCAGGGTAACGTGTCCCCTGGGTAACGTGTCCCCGGGGACACATTACCCAGGGGTAACGTGTCCCCGGGGACACGTTACCCAGGGTAATGACCCTGGGTAACGTGTCCCACCCCCTGGGTAACGTGTCCCCCCCCCATTGGAATTTTTTTTTAACATTATTGTGTATTTTTAATGCATATTTTGTTTCATAATTATTTATTCTTTTAAAATAAATTATTTTAAACATGAAATTTAAATATTTATTTATTTTTTATTCTTTCACATTTCCAAAGAAGGAAAATATTTAATTGCATTGTAATTTACCATTATAATTAAAAAGGAAAAACATCAAAGGGGGGGGGGGGGGGGGGGACATGTTACCCAGGCCTGGGTAACATGTCCCCGGGGACAGGTTACCCAGGGGTAATGTGTCCCCCCTCCCCCTCTTAAAATTTTTTCACATTATTTCTGTGCAATTTCCTTTGGTGTTATCACGAAATATTAATGATGATATAAAAATACACATTATGATTAAAAAGGAAAACAAGAGTGCCATGGTCACAATATACGCCGCCACTTATAAAACTTGAGACAAAAAAATGACATTGACAAGGATTTATGAATATTCACACAAAAACCTGTAAAAAGTTGTGTTCACAAAAAGGGTTTTATAAATATCCAGTCAAAAACCTGGAAGGAATTGCGTTCATGAGGCTGAAATATCATTAAGCCCCAGAGACTAAGGTTGAAGGGGGCATACCTCTGGCAAAAATCAATATACCATAAAATCCTTAATTCATGCACATCTACCAATTAAGGTAATAACATCCACCAAGTTTCATTAGAATTCAGTCAGAATCTTAGAAGAAGCTGTGTTGTCAAGGCTGCAATTTCAATCAGCCCCAGAGACTAAGTTTTAAGGGGGCATAACTCTAGACGCAATCCCAGTTAAATGGGACAATTGATGTCTCCGGCCTTCAATATGTTCTAGCTGCAAATAGTCAACATTATATAAATGACCTCCGCATTTATTTTCATCCAACACCTATAACTAAAAAATGTATCTATAATTTACGTTCGTAAGAACTCCATTTCATATGAAAATCATGCGACAATTAAACTAGGGGGTACGAAAAACCGATGTCTCCGGGTATAAATTCTAACTTTCAAACCAAAAATGTCAATTTCAACAATAGATTATCCTAACAGAAATGTCCCAATCTTGTACATAAAACATAGAGCTCCAAAACGATACCAAGATTTATATGAAAAATGTAATCCAAAATTTGTAGAACAGCCTCGAGTCGTTGTCTTCAAAATTCAAAAACGTACGGGACACTTTCTTTAAAGCTAAGAAACACTGACATAAATCTACATTTAATACATTAATCTAGCGTAATCTACTTTAGTATAAATATAGATAATCAAAATGAAGTCGTATTTTGACATACTTTTGTCAATATTTTCAAAAAATCAACATCATTCTTAAACAATTTACCGTAATTTTAACTCCGTAACGTACGAGGCAAGAACTAAAGTAACTCTAGTTAAAAATGTGTAACTATAAATAGTTTAATTCTTCAAGTAAAATCACTATTCGAAGTGTCTTCAAATATGACAAAAAGAATTATGCCGATTACTATAATAGCATTGATACAGCAGGCCAAATAAAATTGGGTACACATTAAAAAGTGACGTACGAGTCCATAACGTTCGAGGCAATTTTTAGTTTTCAGTTTTTAAATTGCTGAAATGGAACGTTTCCTGTGCTTATTTTATGTGTTTTGGGTTCCTAAATGACTCCAGTTTAAGCAAAATAGACTTTTAATGCACATAATAGACTGTACACGTACTCGTACTAGTCTCGTACGTAATGGTATTATGATTACGCTTAATTGATACTATTTTTACAATATTGAAGAAAGTTCCACAAAATATGCCAGTTTTTGTTGATATATATAGGAATATATTCATACCCATATACATTACACTAGATTGATGCATTAAAATAGACTATTTCAGCGTTTCTTACCTTTATAAAAAGTGTCCCGTACGTTTTCGTATATTGGATCCATCAGAGGTAAGGATGTCTAGCAAATTTTGGATAACATTTCACTTAATTAAGAAGTTATTACACATACCTCATGTGTCAAAACAATACGAACATCTCAACTTTTATAAATTGAAACTAATTTGGCTAGGAAGTCTTAATTTGTAAAACAACACACCCAGATGGCTTATAGAGTTGTATTTATTTTCCTTTATTCATTTCATTACAATTTTTTTGACAAAGTGTCTGGCAAATGGATATTGCCTGATAATATTATGATTTGATTGAAAAGGTAATAACACAGAGGCTGTGATGTTAAAGGAAAGAAAGCATATTACGTACGGGACAAGCTGTAGTTACGTTCGGGACAGACCAGTTTTAAACTATTGTTGATTTGTAACAAATCATTGACCTTCCATTTCGGTATATCGATTAAGGGAATAACTCATTGCTTCTGTTTAACAATACGAGAGAAAATTAAAGGTTGTTTGCTGTATTTTAGAAGAGTTGGAAGTAGTCAACGTTTTAAATTAAAGGAATTGTACAAGGATGGTCGTTTTGAATTTTCATTCGCATAGGTACAATTCGCCATTTTCACCCATATTGTCAATTGATTCACATTTTATAAACAAATACTCATCAAAATGTATCGGATTTATTATTCTTTATGCATTACTTAATATGAAATTAGACACACATTTCACAAAGGGGTCTATTTAAAATACGTAGTTTTTTATGCACACATTTGATCCTTTAACAGTCTATCATACTATAATTTGAGCAACGTTTGTCTGTTTGTCTGTTTGTTCCCCTACTCCTCCCAGGTCCTTGGGCCGATCTTCACCAAACTTGGAGGGAAGGTGGAGGGCCGCCCCGGATATTAGCTTGAGGGGTTCATTTTTTGAAAGGTCAAGGTCATCGAGGTCAAAGGTCAAATTTATCGTTTTTACGGGTTACGGGACGGGACGGGATTGCTTACGGGTTACGGGACGGGATTAGGTTGAGTGCAGCCCCGGATAGGTCAAGGTCATCGAGGTCAAAGGTCAGCCCCGGATAGGTCAAGGTCATCGAGGTCAAAGGTCAAATTTCGAGACGGGTAAAATTGCTAGTAAATCCAAAACTAAGCAAGCCCACTTGACAAAACAAAAGAAATTTGCGCAGAAGATGTGATCCAAGAAGAAAATTTGTCCAGAATGAGTGAAGGGTAAAATGAAAAATTTCGAAAAAAAAATTAGTCAATTGTCCACTTTAACTGGGATTGCGTCTCTAAGAAAAATCAATGAACCATAAAATTCTTCCTACATGCATATCTACTAATTGAGGTGATAACATTGACCAATTGTCATTAATATCCAGCCATAAACTTAGCAGGAGTTGCGTTGACAAGGCTGCAATTTCAATAAGCCCCAGAGACTAAGTTTTAAGGGGGCATAACTCTGGCAAAAATCAATGAACCATAAAATCCTTCCTTCATGCACATCTACCAATTGAGGTAATAACATTGACCAAGTTTCATTAAGATCCAGCTAGAAACTTAGGAGGAGTTGCGTTGACAAGGCTGCAACTTCAATAAGCCCCAGAGACTAAGTTTTTAAGGGGCATAACTCAGGCAAAAATCAACGAACCATAAAATCCTTCCTTCATGCACATCTACCAATTGAGGTGATAACATTGACCAAGTTTCAAGAAGATCCAGCCAGAAACTTAGGAGGAGTTGCGTTGACAAGAAAAGTGGACGTACGTACAGATGGACGGACGGACAGATGGACGGACAGACAGACGGAGAAGATGACGCCAATATACGTCCGCCTCCGGCGCCGTATAAAAATCCAAGGGGGGTACACGTTACTCAGGCCAGGGTAGCCTGTCCCACCTCTCATTGAAAAGTGAAAGAATGAAAAAAATTAAATTCTTTTATTTTTTGTTAAAAATAGCTTATTTTAAAAGATTTAATAATTATAAAACTAAATAGGCACTAAAATATACATTATAATTAAAAAGGAAAAAAATTGAAAGGGGGGGGGGGGGGGGGACAGGTTACCCAGGGGTAACGTGTCCCCCCCTCTCACCTCTTAAATTTTTTTCACATTATTTCTGCGCAATTTACTTTGGTATTATCATAAAATATTAATAATGGTAATAATAATAGTTGGAAAATATTTGGAGAAAGTGATTTAATAAAAAATTACAATGCAATTAGATATTTTCCTTCTTTGGAATGTGAAAGAATAACAAAAAAAATAAATATTTAAATTTCATGTTTAAAATAACTTATTTTAAAAGATTTAATACTTATGAAACAAAATATGCATTGAAAATACACAATACGATTAAAAAAAATATTCCAAGGGAGGGGACATGTTACCCAGGGGGTGGGACACGTTACCCCTGGGTAACGTGTCCCCGGGGACACGTTACTCAGGGGGACACGTTACCCTGTTACACCGGTAGCAATTGGGATTGCTTCCGTTTACCGGTGCACTAGTTAAAGAAAGGGAAAAAACGCTGCCTCACTTCTAACCACTCCATACAGCTGGGTAGACTGGGGCTGACAATTAAGTGTTTTGCCCAAAGACACACCTTACCCGAGTCAGCGGAGTGTTGCTCGAACTCGTAACCACCAGGCTACATGTCGAGTATGCTTACCATTGCGCCACTACGGCTGTCAAAGAAAAAAGATGGCCAAACTTTATCTTCAAGGCAGCTCAAATTAATGTGTTGAGTTTAAACTGTTCATTTATATTCTTCAGGTAACCATTTAGGAAAAGATGGCTGCATACACTACAGATCTAACTGACTTGAAGGCCATGCCTGGTTTTCAGCCCATCATGAAAAGCATTGTCAAGAGTTTGATGCAAACTTTGGTATGTACAGCCTTATTCTCAATGTTTTAAAACAGGTTCAAAATCAGACAATTAAAAAAAAATAAAAATAATAATATCAGTATACAAGTGTGAATACATTGCCTTTTTTGTCTTTTGGAACAGGCCCATTTAACCCTTTCCCAAACAGCAAAACTTTAGGGTTGTCCAATCAAAAGCAGCTGCAAACTACAAAATGAATGATAATCAATTTGAAATTTGTGTATATAATAGCTCAGAAAATAATGAGACAAAAGGAGAAAGTGCTGATTATCAGCACTTTATTCTTTTGCCTTGATATTTCCCCAAGCCTATTCTCTTAGGGACGTCAAAACCAAGTGTTGTTTGGAACAGGCCCATTTAATGGATCCATGACCTGTGTAAAGAAGAAAGAAAACGCTTATGTGCTACATTCTTTGTCATTCTATTGATCAATTGAATCTGATTGATTGATTGAAATTGCATCTGATTGATTGATTATGCCCCCTTTCGAAGAAAATGGGGGTATATTGTTTTGCAAGTGTCGGTCGGAAGGTCGGTCGGTCGGTCCGTCCGTATGTCGGTCGGTCTGTCCGTAGACCAAACCTTGTCCGGAGCATAACTCGAAAAGTATTAAAGGTAGAATCATGAAACTTCATAGGTGGATACATCTCATCAGGGTTTCCGTTTGACCCGGGAGCTCGGGTTTTGACGCATGAAAAATGAAAATGACCCAAATTTGACTCTCAGAAATTTCAACTGATGCATCATTCTGACTCTTGATTTTTACGACCCATGCGTCACCCATCATTCAAGATCAAGGGATATCTACTAATTGACCCATTATTCAGGTCACACCTTTAGTTCAGAGCAGTAAAAAATCGATAATCTGTGTTACGCAATCTCTCGCTGATTTGCGAGTCGTGTGTAAAGTATTAATTTGACATCAGTGATGCATGCGGATTATCAGTCGTAAATCCATTAATTAATTTGTCACAGTCCTTTATTTGATTTGAAGTAGCTGTGTGGCAATAAAATATACAATCTGCTTGTGAAAATACCAAGAACTCGAAGGAGTTTAATTTTATCATCAATCAACAGGTAGCTCTCCGCGGCAGCCATAAAATTCTGATTACATTATCATTGAATATCAAACAGAATCCCTTGAACCTGGATTAATTAATGCTAAGTTTTCTTACTTATTCGAAATATAATTGATCTAGCTGGTTTAAGTTCTTAAAGAAAAGAGCCGCGTGCGATTTAGGCCAGAAGTTGTCTTCTGGAAGAAGAAGAGCTAGTTTGGTTCTCGGCTCTGATAAACTACGTAGTAGAAAAAATACTACGTAGTGTATCAGAGCCAGGAACCACGCTCTTCTGGAAGAGCTCTACCGGCCTAAATCGCACACGGCTAAGGTAAAATGATCAGATATCGGAATTGTCATGGGTTTTCGTGGTTTAGACACAGCATTATCAAAGGAAAATTTAATGGTGCACTTTATCAAACATAAATATTTTTCTACGAAATTTCCTTGACATTAATGAAAAATATCAGCTTTTTAATATCAAGAATTTGATTTCTACCATTTTACACAAGATTTCAATCTTGTACTAAATTTGTTAATAAAGGGGGGGGGGGGTGTAAAATGGGGGCAAATGCATTCCTAACCTTCAATTTCAAATCCAAACCCCATCTTGTGGGTACTCATTTGAATAGTATCAATGAGTCGATTCCAATGAGTACCTTCAACATAGGGTTTGATAACAACAATGCTTTTTGAAAAGTTGATATCCCTTCTCATCTGTAACACTCTAAAGGTTGAAAAGGTGTTACATTTACTCTTAAAATAAGCACTTTGGTCTTATTGAAACTTTTTCATAAATTTTCATATAAATCGGCATTTGTTCCTTTTCCCCAGTATTTTCAAAAGCAGTTTAATCTTGTTAAGTTTGGGAGAATGTTACAATGAACTCTAAAGAGTGAAGAACATATCTTTACATTGCCCCCCCCCCCCCCTTTATCAATCGATTACTGTTTGATTTTTCTCGTGCTTCATTTTGACTCTTGGGATTTTGGCCTCAAGGGTCAATGACTCTTGGGATTATTGTCCTAATGGAAACCCTGTCTCATTATGGAGAGGTGCTGTGCACAAGAACCGTAACTCTGCCGATCAAATTTTTTTAGTTATTGCCCTTTGTTGATTTTATTAGCTCACCTGAGCACGAAGTGCTCAAGGTGAGCTATTGTGATCGCTTTTTGTCCGTCGTCCGTCCGTCTGTCAGTCTGTCCGTCTGTCCACAATTTGGTGTTTACACTCTAGCATCCACAAATATTAGTCAATCTTGACCAAACTTTGTCAAAACAAGTATGGTCATAAGTTCTCGGATGAGTTCGATTATGGGCCAGATCGGACCAGAAAGTGTGGAGTTATCTGCCCCTGAATGACGAAAAATGCTGTTTTTAACTTTGTTTACACTCTAGCATCTACAATTATTGCCCAATCAATACAAAACTTGGATATAATATTGGAGACTATAGGATCTTGGATGAGTTCGATTTTCAGTCAGATCAGGCGAAAAAGTCAAAAGTTATGTGCCCTTGAATTTGTCAAAATTACCGTTTTCGACCTTGTTTACACTCTAGAATCTACAATTATTGACCAATCAAGACAAATCTTGAACACAATGTTGGAGACCATAAGATCTCGGATGACTTTAATTTTCAGTCTGATTAGACGAGAAAGTCGAGAGTTATGTGCCCTTGAATTTGACAAAATTGTCGTTTTTGACTGTTTTCGACCTTGTTTACACTCTAGAATCTACAATTATTGACCAATCAAGACAAATCTTGGACACAATGTTTTAGACCATAAGATCTTGGATGAGTTTGAATTTCAGTGTGATCTGACAAAAAAGACTAGAGTTATGTGCCCTTGAATTTGATAAAATTGTCATTTTCGGCTGTTTTCGACATTGTTTATACTCTAGAATCTACATTTATTAATCTATCACGACAAAAGTTGGACACAATGTTGGAGATCATAAGATCTCGGATGAGTTGAATTTTCAATCTGATAAGACAAGAAAGTCGAGACTTATGTGCCCTTGAATTTGACAAAATTGTCGTTTTTGACTGTTTTCGACCTTGTTTACACTCTAGAATTTTCAATTATTGACCAATCAAGACAAATCTTGGACAAAATGTTTGAGACCATAAGATCTTGGATGAGATTGATTTTCAGTGTGATCTGACCAGAAAGAAGAGAGTTACGTGCCCTTGAATTTGACAAAATTGTCGTTTTTGACTGTTTTCGACCTTTTTTACACTCTAGAATCTACAATTATTGACCAATCAAGACAAATCTTGGACACAATGTTTGAGATCATAAGATTTCGGATGAGTTCGATTTTCAGTGTGATCTGACAATAAAGACAAGAGTTACGTGCCCTTGAATTTGATAAAATTGTCATTTTTGGCTGTTTTCGACATTGTTTACACTCTAGAATCTACATTTATCAATCAATCAAGACAAAACTTGGACACAATGTTAGAGATCATAAGATCTCAGATGACTAGAATTTTCAATCTGATAAGACAAGAAAGTCGAGACTTATGTGCCCTTGAATTTGACAAAATTGTCGTTTTTGACTGTTTTCGACCTTGTTTACACTCTTGAATTTTCAATTATTGTCCAATCAAGACAAATCTTGGACACAATGTTTGAGAGGATAAGATTTCGGATGAGTTTGATTTTTAGTGTGATCTGACCAGAAAGACGAGAGTTATGTGCCCTTGAATTTGATAAAATTATCATTTTCGGCTGTTTTCGACCTTGTTTACACTCTAGAATCTACAATTATCAATTAATCAAGACAAAACTAGGTCACAATGTTTGGGACCATTATGTCGGATGAGTTTGATTTTCAGTCTGATCCGATCAGAAAGTTGAGAGTTATGTGCCCTTGAATTTAACAAAATAGCCGTTTCTGGCTGTTTTTCGATCTTGAATCTACAATTATTGACCAATCAAGACAAATCTTGGACACTATGTTGGAGACCATAATATCTTGGATGAGGTAGATTTTCAGTCTGATGTGATCAGAAAGTCGAGAATTGTGTGCCCTTGAATTTGAAATAATTACCGTCTTTGGCTGTTTTCGACCTTGTTTATACTCTAGAATCTGTGATTATTTATCAATCAAGAAAAACCTGGACACAATGTTTGGCATCATAAGATCTCAGATGAGTTTGATTTTCACAAAGTTATTGACTATAAGTTAGTTTTCAGTCTTATATTTCACAAAGTTATTGACTATAAGTTAGTTTTCAGTCTTATAGTCATAAATGTTCATTGAATTGAACAAAAGTGTTGCTCATATCATTTTGGTTCAGGTGAGCGATATAGGACCATCATGGTCCTCTTGTAACTTGATTCTTGTCCGGAGCATAACTCAAAAAGTATGTAAGGTACAATCATGAAACTTTACAGGTGGATAGATCTCATTATGGAGAGGTGCAGTGCACAAGAACCGTAACTCTGCTGAACAATTTTTTTGAGTTATTGCCCTTTGTTGATTTTCAAACTTGATTTTTGTCCGGAGCATAACTCAAAAGCTATGTTAGGTAGAATCATGAAACTTTACAGGTGAATAGATCTCATTATGGAGAGGTGCAGTGCACAAGAACCGTAACTCTGCCGGTCAATTTTTTTGAGTTATTGCCCTTTGTTGATTATCAAACTTGATTTTTGTCCAGAGCATAACTCAAAAACTATGTTAGGTAGAATCATGAAACGTTACAGGTAGACAGATCTCATTATGGAGAGGTGCAGTGCACAAGAACCGTAACTCTGCCGATCAAATTTTTAGCTCACCTGAGCACGAAGTGCTCAAGGTGAGCTATTGTGGTCACTTTTTGTCCGTCGTCCGTCTGTCTGTCTGTCTGTCTGTCCGTCCGTCCGTCCGTCCGTCCACAATTTCGTGTTTACACTCTAGCATCTACAAATATAAGCCAATCTTGACCAAACCTGGTAAAAACATGTATGACCATAAGATCTCGGATGAGTTTGATTATGGGTCAGATCGAACCAGAAAGTCCGGAGTTATCTGCCCTTGAATGCGAAAAATAGCTAGTTTTGACTTTGTTTACACTCTAGTACCTACAATTACTGATCAATCAAGACAAAACTTTGACACAATGTTGTTGACTATAACATCTCGGATGAGTTCAATTTGCAGTCTGATCGTACTAGAAGGTCTTGAGTTATGTGCCCTTGAAATTGACAAAATTGCTATTTTCGACCATTTTCGACTTTGTTTACACTCTAGCATCTACAAATATTGACCAATCAAGACAAAACTTTGACACAATGTTGGTGACCATAAGATCTCGGATGAGTTTGATTTTCAGTCTGATCGGATCAGAAGGTCTTGAGTTATATGCCCTTGAAATAAACAAAAATTGCCATTTTCGACTGTTTTCAACTTTGTTTACACTCTAGCATCTACAAATATTGACCAATCAAGACAAAACTTTGAGACAATATTAGGGACTATAAGATCTTGTATTAGTGTGATTTTCAGATTGATCGGATCATAAAGTCTCAAGTTATACGCCCTTGAATTTGACAAAATTGCCGTTTTCGACTGTTTTTGACTTTGTTTACACTCTAGCATCTACAATTATTGACCAATCTAGACAAAACTTTGAGGCAATGTTAGGGACCATAAGATCTTGTATAAGTTTGATTTTCAGATTGATCGGATCATAAAATTAAGAGTTATACGCCCTTGAATTTGACAAAATTGCTGTTTTCGACTGTTTTTGACTTTGTTTACACTATAGCATCTACAATTATTGACCAATCAAGACAAAACTTGGTCACGATGTTGCGGACTATATGATCATGTATGAGATTGATTTTCAGATTGATCGGATCATAAAGTCATGAGTTATACACCCTTGAATTTGACAAAATTGATGTTTTCGATTGTTTCGGACCTTGTTTACACTTTAGCATCTACAATTGTTGTCCAATCAAGAGGAAATTTGGACACAATGTTGCTGAACATAAGATCTTGCACCAGTTTGAATTTCAGCTTAATCATAGTAGAATTTGCTGAGTTTGCTGAGCCCTTCAAATTGACAAATTTGCTGATTCGACTGTTTTTACTCTAACAACGACAAATAGCGACAAAACGAGACAAAATTTGGACACAATGTTGTTGACCATAAGTTTGTTTTCAGTGTTTAAGTCACAAAACTGAACAAAACTGTGGCTCATATCATCTTGGTTCAGGTGAGCGATATAGGACCATCATGGTCCTCTTGTTTGAGTTATTGCCCTTTGTTGATTTTCAAACTTGATTATTGTCCGGAGCATAACTCAATAAGTATGTAAGGTAGAATCATGAAACTTAATAGGTGGATAGATCTCATTATGGAGAGGTGCAGTGCACAAGAACCGTAACTCTGCCGATCAAATTTTTTGAGTTATTGCCCTTTGTTGAGTTTATAACTTGATTCTTGTCCGGAGCACAACTCAAAAAATATGTAAGGTAGAATCATGAAACTTTACAGGTGAATAGATTTCATTATGGAGAGGTGCAGTGCACAAGAACCGTAACTCTGCCGATCAATTTTTTTGAGTTATTGCCCTTTGTTGATTTTTACACTTAATTCTTAACCTTGCCTATATCTCATGTCCTTTTACACATACAGCCTTGATATCTCACACATAGATACCTCCTATCAACATCGTTCAGATTTAACCATGACCTTGGACCTTGTGACCTTGACCTTGGAGTTTGACCTACTTTAAAAAAATTAAACCTGGCAAATATCTCATGACCTTTTACAAATACAGCCTTGATATTTCACACATGGACACATCTTACCAAGACCTTTCATAATTGACCATGACCTTGGACTCTGTGACTTTGACCTTGGAGTTTGACCTACTTTTGAAGAACTTTAATCTGGCCGATATATCATGTCCTTTTACACATACAGCCTTGATATTTGACACATGGAAACCTCCGACCAAGACCTATCACATACGACTATGACCTTGGACCATGTGACCTTGACCTTGGAGTTTGACCTACTTTTAAATAAATTAAACTGGGCTTATATCTTATGTGCTATTACACATACAGCCTTGGTATTTCACACATGGACACATCTTACCAAGACCTTTCACATTTGACCTTGGACCTTGTGACCTTGACCTTGGACTTTGACCTACTTTAAAAAATTTTAATCTAGCCGATATATCATGTCCTTTTACACATACAGCCTTGGTATTTCACACATGGACACCTACGACCAAGACATTTCACATTTGACCATGACCTTGGACCTTGTGACCTTGACATTGGTGTTAACCTACTTTAATAATACATTAACCTGGCCTATATTTCATGTCATTTTACATATACAGCCTTGATATTTCACACATGGTCACTTCCAACCAAGATATTTCACTTTTGACCATGACCTTGGACCTTGACCTTGGAGTTTGACCTACTTTTAAAAAAATAAACTGGGCCGATATCTCTTGTGCTATTACACATACAGCCTTTATATTTCACACATGGACACATCCTACCAAGACCTTTCACATTTGGCCATGACCTTGGACCTTGTGACCTTGACCTTTGATTTTTACATACTTTTAGAAATCTTTAACCTAGCCTTTATCTTATGTCCTATTAAACCTACAGCCTTGATGTTTCACACATAGACACCTCCTACCAAGACCTTTCACATTTGACCATGACTTTGAATATTGCAACCTTGACCTTAGAGTTTGACCTACTTTTAAAAAGACTGAAACCAGGCATATATATCATGTCCTTTTACACCTACAGCCTTGATATTTCACACATGGACACCTCCAACCAAGACCTTTCACATTTGACCTTGACCTTGGCATTTGGCCTACTTTTAAAAACTTTAACCTGGCCTATGTTTCATTTTACTTTTACATATACAGCTTTGAAATTTCACACATAGACACCTCCTACCAAGACCTTTCATATGTGACCATGACCTTGGACCTTGTTAACTTGACCTTGGACTTTGACCTACATCAAATGTAGGCCCTTGAGGGGGCATATATGTTTTACAAACATCTCTTGTTGTTATTATTTGTGCCTTTTTCAGGTTGATCAATTGACGGCGTTCACAGATGAAGAATGTGTGATTATGACAGCGAGCGTCGAGGAATCCACCGTCTCTCAACTTGGCTCTTAATCAGGACACACGTTCATGCATGCACGCACCGTGTAAAGGAGAGAAAAATCTGACGTGCTGCAACCTATTGATTGATTGAATCAGATTGATTGATTGATATTATTTTCTTTTTCAGGTTGATCAGTTGTCAACATTCACAGATGAAGAATGTGTAATTATGACAGCGAGCGTGGAGGAATCCACCATTTCTCAACTAGGCTCACAATCAGGACATGTATTCATGCAGGAAAATGAGCAGCTTATGACACAGTTCATGGGATTCTGTCAGAAAAGTAAGTAAGCTTGGATTGAAGTGACACTACGAGCCCTTTATCCACACGGATTCCTTTGATATTGTTAACCTATGTGGGCCCGCAGCTGGAGGCTTGGTAAGGATGTTGTGATAGTACTGGTAAGAAACAACAGGAATCCATGGTTAGGTGCTCCAGCCGCTATGATATGACCATAGCAGTTGAAACCCCAATTACTCAATCACCCTCGAGTCTTTCTCTAAAAGTATCAGTATGGAAGGGTAAAAATAAATTCCTCAAACTAAAGAAAAATGTTCACTTAAACTCTTGATTCTTCAGCGTAATGGTTGATTTGTCGCACAGAGCATGCTTTGGAAAACAATGAGGCAACAGCATGAAATACTGATAACCAGTATATTCTCCATTAACCCACTCCCAAACAAAAGCCTTTGGACACCCCACACAATAAAGACTTTAGTAACTAGACAACATTATGAAAAATTGCAGTAATTTCCACATTTTCCACAAGTTTTCTACCCAATGAAAAAAATCAGAAAATTGTATAATTTCATTCACATGAAATTGTCATGTGCACAACCTTGAATTTGGGAATGTGTACAACTGTTTAGGGCGTCTATTTGTAGAATGGGATGGGCGGCTATTCTAGACACCCTTGTGTTGGCGTTGGCTTAATGCTTTAGGTAAGTTTACATGTGCAAATTTCTCAAATCTCTCTACTAAGGCTATTGCTCTGAAACTTTGCTCATGCCTCTGTAACCATGATATCAGCCTCTAGGCAAAGATTCTTTATCATTGATTGAAAGAAGGCAGAGCTCCGGATAAGGGGGGGTTAAGGCTTCAAAATGCAATATTTCATTCATTTTTCATCAAACTATGTTGTGGGTACTCATTTCAATCGTCATCGAGATGATTCAAATGAGTACATACAACATAAAAGTTTGGAATTGAAATAAGGTAGTAAGAATGTTGTCACCCCCACTTATCTGTGGCTCTTTGAATGATTCATTTTCACATTATTGATTGTAATTTTTTTCAATAGGACTTGAAGCAGGGAGTACTGTACCTAATGACAATGTGAACAAAGTGGAAAATACTAGTCAACAAAAACAGGCACCTAAGTCAACTTCCAAAGTCCCTGTTACTAAGAAAAGACCAAGAGGTCGGCCACCAACAAGAAAAAGAACACTTAAAGAGATGAAAAATGTTTTCGGAAGAAAACCTAAATTAGTGGCTACTGGAAATCTTTTCAAGAGAAAAAAACTGAAAACTGCAACAGTAACATCTTCATCAAGTATAACTGATCCAACCGTGCAAGTGATCGATGAAAATAGAGATGCTTTAGATACAGATAATGTGTCGGAAACAAGTAACAATGTCAATAATGTCAACATTAAACAAGAATTCCCAGAGACAAACATCGAAGACTTCACATCAGATCCAGATCTAGCTAGCATTGTGCAAAGTGCTGCGACTGGAGGACCAATAGATCTTGCTAGCCTTAAACTAGAAACTGGCGATGAGGTGATTGAAATCCAATTAGCTAATCATGTACTAGATGAAGTGGGTGATATGACTAGTGTTCAAATGAATGAGACAAATGATCAAACAAATGTTAGTTTGGATACCTCTGTTGCGAGCAGTAGCAATCAATCCACAGAGAAAATAATCCATTCCACACCAAAACCAAAAAGTAAGTGAATTCATTATCAGACCAATTGATTCTCTCCCCAACAAGACCTGGTTTTGACGTCCCTGTTAGAAAATGCTCTGGAAAACATTGAGACAAAAGAAGAAAATGCTGATAATCATGATAAACTTGATAATCAGCATTTTCTTCTTTTGTCTCAATATTTTTTTAGCTGTATTATACATAAAACCTATCTTTATCAACAATCATTTTGTCGACTGGAACAACCTTTGAATTGGGCCATCCTTAAATTTTGTGGTTTTCCAAATGGCAAATATTTGGACTGTTTCAATTTTTTATGTAAACTGCTTAGAGACAACAAAATCAATATTTTTGTGAATAAAATTTGCATACATTAAAGCCAAGAAAATATTGAGAGAATAGGAGAAATTGTTGTGTAGCAATAATATCTTTTATTTCATTGTTTTCCGAACATATGTCTACTAGGCAGACCTGCTCCTAGGGATGTCAAAACTAGATCTTATTTGGGCATGGGAAAGAGTTACATTTACCAAACAACTCCAGGTTGTGACACATTTATTGGAAAGAGCATAATGAAACTTCGAGAGAAAATGAGTAAATTCAGAGTATCCTAGAGTTTTGTCATTCAGATTAATAGAGTTGAGACATTTTCAAATATGCAGTGTTTGGTTGTCTTTTGAAAAGAGCTGGGAGAAAACATTTAGACCGATGAAGAAAATGCTGATAACCAGCATTTTCTCCTTTTGTCTCAATATTTTCTTTGCTTTTTGTATACAAATCCTGTATTTATTAATATCAATTTTGTCTGCTGCAGCTGCTTTCAAATTGGACCACCCTAGAACTTAGCCATTTTGGAAAGGGTTTAAGTGAATCATGATTTATAATTGTAATTTTTGGCTGTTTTGTAAACAATTTGTAGTTCTGAATATTTGAGAAATTGCATGACAGGCTTTAAATGTTGTTTTCGCCAGATGATTTCAGCTTTTACAAGTTTAAGGATTTCAGTGAAAATACTTCATAAGTATAACAGTGAAATAAAAACCTTTAACAACATTGAGAGAAAAGACATGTGTTAGTTCGGGTTGAAAGTGTATAAAAGAGACACTTACTGGATATGTTTCCTTGCAGAGAAGAAAGGAAAAAGATTATCTCATGCTGAAAAACAGAGAGCGTACAGGGAAAGATTGAAAGAAAAGGATAGAGATGCCTATTATGAGAAAGAAAGGAAAAGAATTAGAGCCTTATACATTCCACATCATATACTGCCTCAAAGTGTTCGAGATGAACGTAATAGAAAGAAGAGAGAATATTTAAAACATTATAGGAAAAGAAAAAAGGCGGAATCTTTTATCAATGTCATAGACAACAGCGACAAAAATGCTACCTCCTAGTTTTTTAATCAGATTAACCCATTACCAGAGGAAAAAATTCAACCCTTTCCCAAATGGCAACATATCAGGTTGGTCCAATTGACCAAACGCCAATCGACAGATCGCTCCGCCCAACATAGAAGTTAAGACAAACAATAGGGAGGTGATCGTTTATAGGGAATAATTTTATCCAGTTAATCGTGACGTAAATTCGGACAAACAAAATAGTATTTCGCAAGTGTTGTTATATAATCTCGTAACTACGGCTTGATTCAATTTTATATCAACTCTGACAGTTTATCAAAACATAACGGTAAAACCAGTCTATTTTTAGTACAAAATTCTCTGCCATTCCAAAGTTGCTGCAGATGATAAAATGGACATTTGTAAAGATAGAACTTGTGTACAATATAGCATAGAAGATATTGAGGCTAAAGGAGAAAAAGCTGAAATTCGAAATGGAAAGAGCTAATAAAGAATTTAAAACTTTTGTCCATTGTTGTTTTCAAATGATTACAATTTTGACAAGTTTTGAATTTCTTTATTACCCTAATAATATATCATAGGCCATGGAAGATCATGACATTTATGCGACCATTTAGGTTTATGTGTAGATACTATAAGTGCAAATGAGTTTCACTGTAATAGGGTGCACTCACAACAGTTTAAACTTTCAGTATGCCTTTTACTTGTATGCACGGTGTATAATCATGTGACTTAGAATTTCCGATAGTCAGTCTTCAATATCTTTTTTAATACTAGGCCAATTTGAATTCGGTTTGAAGCAGAGAAGGTGGGTAAATGCCAGGAATAAGCTGGATGTGTTGGATTTTTAAAAAAATTAACTGATACAAAAGTTATTGAAGATAAACCAAAATTTTGGTGACGTCTATCCACATTCTCTGCATCAAACCAAATTCAAATCGGTTCAGTAATTACAAAATTATTGAAGATTTTCTGAAAATATTGTATCACGTGATTATCTGATTGTCCACCGTGTGTATGGCTAGCTTTGTTTACTTTGTAAAACTAATGTGTGCTTACAGAGAAGGGCAAAGGAAAAACGAGAGCTCAAATCCAGCGTGAGTACAGAGAAAGAATAAAGGCAAAAGATAGAGAAGGATATTTAGAGAAGGAACGCGCAAGAAGGAGAGCCACATATGTGCCGAGACATTCGTTACCTTTTGAAATCAAAGAGAAACTGAAAAAACAAGGACAAATATACAGTAAAAGATTTAGACAACGGAAAAAGGAGAAATTGATGTCTACGAAACATTTTGATGGCCAGGATGTGACTGTTAAAATCTCAAGTGAAAATGATTCATATGTTAAATAAGCCAACCTTTACAAATACTAGATTTTGATATGCCCAAAAGAGAACAGTTTTTAGCTCACCTGAGCGAGAAAGTGCTCATAGTGAGCTATTGTGATACCGCTGTGTCCGGTGTCTGTAATATGTTGTGTGTCGTCTGTCAAAGTTTACTTTGTGTGCACTCTAGAGGCCACAGTTTTTGCCTAATCAACCTGAAAATTGATCGGAAAGATTTTCTTGGTAATATCTTGGACAGGTTTTAAATTGGGTCATCTAGGGTCAAAAACTAGGTCATTGGGTAAAATCTTAGAAAAACCTTTTGTGTACTCTAGAGGCCACATTTTATGCCCAATCAAGCTGAAAATTGATTATCAGCATTTTCTTCTTTTGCCTCGGGTGTTTTCCAAAGCCTTTCCATTAGTGATGTCAAAACCATGTTTTGTTTGGGAAAGTGTTAACCCTTTCCCAAACAAGACCTGGTTTTGACGTCCCTAATAGGAAAAGCTTGGGAAAACATTGAGACAAAAGAAGAAACTGCTGATAATCAGCAGTTTCTCCTTTTGTCTCAATATTTTCTATGCCATATTTTACACAAATCATGTCTTTATTATCATCATTTTGGTCGTCTGGAGCAACTTTCAAATTGGACCACCCTAAAATTTTGTCGTTTGGGAAAGGGTTAATGACTTATTGCCCCAAATATATCATATAGCCACTGGATACAATGACAATTTTGTAACTTATAGGTTTTAGTGTAAATATTATTCGCACAAATGAGTATATATTCACAGCAGTACAGAGCACTCGCTACAGGCTAAGTTAGATTTCAGCTTGTATAAGTAGGTTTGTTTACTTTGTAATACCAATGTGTCCTTACAGAAAAGGGAAACGGAAAAACGAGAGCTCAATTACAGCGCGAGTACAGAGAAAGAATAAAGGCAAAAGATAGAGAAGGATATTTAGAGAAGGAACGGGCTAGAAGGAGAGCCACATATGTGCCGCGACATTCGCTACCTAGTGAAATCCAAGACAAAATGAAAGAACAGTGCAAAATATACAGTAGGAGGTATAGACAACGACAAAAGGAGAAATTGATGTCTACCAAACTTTTTGATAGCCAGGATTCGAATGTGAAAATCTCAAGTGGAAGTGATTCATGTGTCAATTAAGCCAACATTTACCAATACTTTATTTTGATGTGCTTTATAGAGACGTTTTTCATTGCTTTAAAACTCAAAGCCTTTATCTTGTTAGTAAATTAAAAGGATGATGTTCATTGCTAGTATCATCCAAAGCTGGAATTTTCTCCCCTTCCTCAAATGTCATCTAAGTTGGTCTTTGTGTGTAGTTATTTCTTCATTTTCCACAATGTTTTCTAAGCCTTTATCTTGAGGAGCATCAAGAAGTTCCTTTGTGTGGGAATGGGTTAAAAGAATCTCAGGCCTGTGGAGCGATTCAAGACCTTAAGGTCTTCTAGTTTTGTATGATGTTTTCCAAAGCCTGTAACTTGTTACTGGTCAAAGTGCATCTTTATGTGGTAACAGGTAAGCCTACTTCGCATTTTTGAGTCCAACGTCCCCTAGAATTTACAAGACTTGCATGCCTTAACCCCTTCCCAAATGACAAAATTCTAGGATGGTCCTATTGAAAGCTGCTGCAGACGACAACATGGGTGTAAATGAAAACAGTATTTTGGTACATTATAATGTAGAAAATATTGAGGCAAAAGAAGAAAATGCTGATTATCAGCATTTTTAGCTCACCTGAGCACGAAGTGCTCATGGGGAGCTATTGTGGTCACTCACCGTCCGTCGTCTGTCCGTCCGTCCATCTGTCTGTTCACATTTATTTAAACATCTTCTCCTCCTAAACCATTCGGTAGATTTTGACCAAACTTGGCAGGAATGTTCCTAGGGTGACCCTTCTCAAAACTTGTTCACAGATTTTTGATTCGTCAAAAAGTGTGGGCGTGGCAGGGCGTGGCTTATCGGACTTAGAGAAATCCTAAGAAAATTCTTTAAAAATCAACCATTGGGCCAATTTGAACCTAACTTGGCAGAAATGTTCCTTGGGTGACCCATTTCAAAATTTGTTTGCAAATTTGTGATTCGTCAAAAAATGTGGGCGTGGCAGGGCGTGGCTTATTGGACTTAGGGAAATCCTAAGAAAATTCTTTAAAAATCAACCATTGGGCCAATTTGAACCTAACTTGACAGGAATGTTCCTTGGGTGACCCTTTTTAAAATTTGTTCGCAAATTTTTGATTCGTCAAAAAATGTGGGGGTGGCAGGGCGTGGCTTATTGGACTTAGAGAAATCCTAAAAAAATTCTTTAAAAATCAACCATTGGGCCAATTTGAACCTAACTTGACAGGAATGTTCCTTGGGTGACCCTTTTTAAAATTTGTTCGCGGATTTTTGATTCGTCAAAAAAAGTGGGCGTTGCAGGGCGTGGCTTATCAGACTTAGAGAAATCCTAAGAAAATTCTTTAAAAATCAACCATTGGCCCAATTTGAACCAAACTTGGCAGAAATTTTCCTTGGGTGACAATCTTCAAAATTTGTTGGTGAATTTTTTATTTGTCAGGAAAAGTGGGCATGGCAGGGCGTGACTTATTGGACTTTGGGAAATTCTAAGAAAATTCCTTAAAAATCAACCGTTGGCCCAATTTGAACCAAACTTGGCATTAATGTTCCCTGGGTGACTCTTTTCAAAACTTGTTCGCAAATTTTTGATTCGTCAGAAAAAGTGGGCGTGGCAGGACATGGCTTCTCGGACTTCGAGAAATCCTAAGAAAATTCCTCAAAAATCGACCGTTGGCCCAATTTGAACCAAACGTTACAGAAATATTCTTTGGGTGACTCTTTGTAAAATTTGTTTGCGGATTTTGATTCGTCAGATAAAGCGGGCGTGGCAGGGCTTTGCTTATCAAAGTTAGAGACACACTAAGAAAATTCTTTAAAAAACACATTGGGCCAATTTGAACGAAACTTAGCAAGAATTTTCCTTGAGTGACTCTTTTAAAAATGCGTACACAAATTTTCTTTGTCGTCTAAAAATGTGGGTGTGGAAGGGCAGGGTTATCAGACTTAGAGAAATCATAAGAAAACTCTTTAAAAATCAAGCATTTGATAATTTGAACCAAACTTGGCAACAATGTTCCTTGAGTGACCCTTTTCAAAATTTGTTCACAAATTTTTGATTTGTAAAAAAAAGTGGGCGTGTCACAAACTTCTTTCAGGTGAGCGATATAGGGCCATTCTGGCCCTCTTGTCTTCTTTTGCCTCAATGTTTTCCAAAGCTTTGCCTAATAGACATGTCGAAACCAGGTTTTGTTTGGGAAAGGGCTATACTAATGTGTCCTTACAGAAACACCGAAAACGCAAGCCCAAATACAGCGCGAGTACAGAGAGAGAAAAAAGGCGAAAGATAGAGAAGGATATTACGAAAAGGAACGTGCAAGATTTAAAGCAAACTATGTACCGAGATGTTCCCTACCTAAAGAAATGCAAGAGAAACTGAAACAACGAGGCAAAATATACTCTTCAAGGTTTAGACAACGGAAAAAGGAGAAATTGATGTCTACCAAACTTTTTGACAGCCAGGATGCGAATGTGAAAATGAAGAGTGTAAATGATTGATGTGTCAATACTAGATTTTGGTATTCTTATTTGAGAGTTAAACCTGTGAACAAAAAAAGATCTTGAAAAAAAATTTCAAAGTACATGTACAAGATGTAGTGTTGTAATCAATTAATATAAGATTGAATAATAATTGTTAACCAGTTCCACACATCCACTCTTTTTGACTCCCCACAAGATAATGGCTTTGGAAAACATTGTAGAAAATGAAGAAATTGCTTGTGACAAGCAATTTTCTTCATTTCCCACAAATTTTTACTGCCCCAAAAATACTAAAAAAAGTCTAAATTTTATTCTATTGAAATTGTCATCTGCTACGTCTTTGAATTTGGACAAGTCTAACATTTTTCAGTTTGGTAATGAATTTAATCTAGTGAGTAGAGCTAAGGCAAACATTGAGTCAAAAAAACAAAATCCTGAAAATGAGCATTTTCTCCTAAATTGCCTCTTTCTTTTCTTTGCTATTTTGTACATAAACCCTGTCTTTGTCAACATCCATTTTGTCCGCTGCAGCCATTTTTATCAACCTAAATGAATGGTGTTATTTGGGTGAATGAATTACATGTACACGTATTATTTTAAGTGTAAATAAATATGTTTATGAATTAGAATATTTGCACTATTCAGAGCTATGGATAAGAAGGGGAATTTCACATTTCAAAATGGAAATCTTGAATATCACATAACAATTGTTCATCAAACCCAATGTCTCATTGAGACAATTCAAATGACTACCCACAACATAGGGTTTGGATTTGAAATAACAAACATAGAATGCTTTAATCCATTCCAAGACCTGGTTTTGACGTCCTTTAAAGAAAAGGCTTGGGAAAACATTGAAACAAAAGAAGAAACTGCTGATAACAGCTGATAACCAGCAGTTTCTCCTTTTGTCTCAATATTTTCTTTACCATTTTTTACACATTATATCTTAAAGAACATCCATTTTTGTCATTTTTGGCAGTTTTTGAAGTGGATCACTCTGAATTTTAGCCGTTTGGGAAAGGGTTAACCTGCTCTTATCTGTTGCTCTCTGCAAAAAGATAAATCAATGTGCCTTAAACTTGTATCCTTAGGTATGTAATACTAATGTATCCTTACAGAAAAGGGAAAACGAAAATCAGGAGCTCAAAGACAGCATGAGTATAGAGAGAGATTGAAAGCGAAGGACCGAGAAGGGTATTACGCAAAGGAACGCATTAGATTAAGGGGCATGTACGTACCAAGACATTCAATGCCTAAAGAAATCGCAGAGAAATTAAAGATGAGGCACAGAATCTACCAGAGAAAGTATCGGCAACAAAAAAAGGAAGAACTGATGTCAACAAAACTTGATGATAGCAAGAACATGGAAATCTCGAGTGGGGATGATTCATAAGTGACTTAAGCCATACTTTGCCGATACTAGGTATTGATGGCCCGTAATCAAAAGAAAATTTTAAAAGAAATTTGGTGAAAAATTCAATGTACATTTACACTGATAATGCTGTGAAATATAGAAAACTTTCGGACAACTAAAAACTATCAGCAAATGTGAATTTACCAATACTAGATATTGACGGCCAGTGAACAGAAAAACTTGATGGAATTTACAAAGTGTGTTTTATAATGCTGCTTTTGACAAGCAATACCCTCATTAACACAATGTTTTCTACACAGATTGCAAAAAAGTAAAATTTAAAACATTACCAAACAACAAAATTTTAGGGCGGTCCAAACTCATAGGTGTTGCAGACGACAATTTCCAGTGAATGAAATTTAACATTTTTTGGTCTTTCTTGGTAGAAAACATTGTGGGAAATGAAGAAATTGCTTGTCACAAGCAATTTCTGCATTTTCCACAGTGTTTTCCAAAGCCTTTATTTTGTGGGGCATCCAAAAGCGTCAATGTGTGGGAAAGGGATAAGTCAGTTGAACTTGTTGTCTGTAACATTTTTGAATTTGAACAGGTTTAATGGTCTGCCATCTGGTAATGAGTTAAAAGTATCCCATAGTTTAATTCAAAAAAAGATGTTTCAAGAGTGATTTTGAGGGTTTTTTTTTTTTGTTTTCAAAAACCGATGAATAGATCTAAAACATTTTGAGAAAAAAAAATTGCTCAGTCACGTTGAGCAATTTCCTCTTTGTTATATGCCCGAAAGGTCGTATCATGTTATGGCCCCGGTCGTCCTTCCGTCTGTCTGTCCGTCCGTCTGTCTGTCCATTTGCAATTTCTTGTGTGCGCAACTCCTCCTACAGTTTTGATCGGAATTTGATCAAACTTGCCACAATGAATCTTCATGGTGTCTAGTTGTGCACACCACTTACAGAATTCAGATATTTTTTTTTGTTCTTGAATTATCTGCCCTTGAATTAAAGAAAATGCCCATTTTACTGACAAGCCCTCTCGGGCGTATATGCGCCGCTCTGCGAATCTCTTGTTCATTATGTTTTCATACATTCTCATTTACATTGAAATCACGCTAGGTTCGAGATTTATGAATGAAATTTATATGATGCTTTTTGACACCACACAAGAAAAAGGCTTTGAAAATATTGTGCAGAATATGGAATTTCCTTGTGACTAGCAATTTCTACATTTCACGCTATGTTTTCTACTCAGACATTCCAGAAATGTAGTTTTGTTTGTTTAAAATTGTTGTCTTTAACATCTTTGAATTTTGACTTGTGTAAAATATTGCCGTTTGGTTATGGGTTAAATGTTTCTGTAAGAACCCAGCTGCTAGTGTTGATCTTTTCCCAAATGACAAAATTTTGGACCAGTTATATAACGTTGGTGGGAGTCAAAACCTCGTAACTGCAGCTTGAAAAAGCTGGAGTTACGAGGTTTTGACTCCCCACTGACGGTATGATCCAAAGATGTTACAGACCTCAAAATGAATTGAAATCAGAACGATTGTTTCCTTGTGAATATAGTCTGCTCCAATGTAAAAGCTATGCATTCAACCCATTCCCACTTAAAGATGCTTTTTGACACCCTACAAGATGAAGGCTTTGGAAAAACTTTGTGGTAAATGAAGAAATTCCTTGTTATAAGCAATTTCTTCATTTCTCACATTCTTTTCTACCAAGTACTGGTATTAATACCAAAAATGTAAATTTTCATTCACTTGAAATTGTCATCTGCAACATCTTTGAATGGATATGTCCAAATTTAAGTTAATATGGAAATATGATCTTAGTTAAGATAATTAGAAAATTTAGATTAACATTGTAACCTACAGATAATTAGAAAATTTGAATTTACCCTTTCCCAGACAAGACCAGGTTTTCACATCTCTATTAGAAATGGCTTTGGAAAACATCGAGACAAAAGAAGAAACTGCTGATGACCAGCAGTTTCTCCCTTTGTCCCAATATTTTCCATACTGTATAATACACTAAATCTATCTTTAAGAACATCTCTTTTGTTGTCAGCAGCATCTTTCAAATTAGATTATCCTAAAATGATGTCATTTGGGAATGGATAAGATGATTAGAAAATTGTGACCCGTCACGCTAAAAGGGACCTTATCCGAATACCAAAAATCCAAACTTTGACAAACTTTTCAGACTCAGCACAGGTAAACCAGATACTGTATTCGAAAAATGAACGTAAAGTAAGATAGGGAAGACATTCCAGATATAAAAAATTACATACAAGTGAAAAGTGTCGGCCCTAGTCTGGCTGTGCGCACTGGGCAGACTGACTAGGATCGATATTTTTCACACACCCGATAAGGTCCCTTTTAGCGCGACGGGTCACAATTAAATAAACATTGTAACTAAAAGATAATTAGAAAATTTGAATAAACAATATTTACTTACAGAGAAAGAAAAATCCAGAGCAGTGTATATGAGAGCTTACAGACAAAAATTGAAGGAAAAAGATATTTTAGCTTATCGGGAAAAGGAACGCATCGGTCGTAGGGCTAGGTTTATCCCTATTCACCAACTGCCTCAAAGATTGCAAGAGGAGCGAAGAAAGAAAGACAGGTTGGGAAAAAGAGAGCTCAGACGGAAGAAAAAAGAGGAACTTTTACATGCAAGCCTATCAAATTATGAAGCATTGAATTTACTGAATTTAGGGAATGATTGAAATTGTTGTGCAATTATAAAGGTGTTTTGTGATTATGGGACAAGGAGTATTCAGCAGCAGATCCAGGATTTCAGCAAGGGGGATTCGAACATACAAATAGGGCTTTTCGTTTTCCTATTTTTACACAATTTAGATTGATTATCTGTATGAAAATGAAATAATGAAATAACCAGGCAACAAGACTGGGTTTTCACATCTCTATTAGAAATGGCTTGGGAAAACATTGAGACAAAAAAGAAACTGCTGATGACCAGCAGTTTCTACTTTTGTCTCAATATTTTCTGTGCCATCTTATACACAAATTCTATCTTTAACAACATCCCCCACCCGAAAAAAATCTTTCTGGATCCGCCACTGAGTATTCTAAGCTGCAGTCTTACTTTATTGTAATAGGTTTAATAAGTCAAAGGCTCAAGAGTGAAGCATCTTTTTTACAGGAAGGCCAAAAACAACTGCAGAAAGACAAAGGGACTATCGAGCAAGAAAGGCTGCAAAAAATTTAGAATTATTTCGAGCCTTGGAAAGAGAGAGAAAGAGGAAAGCCTATGTTCCGAGTCACTGCTTGTCTGTAGTAGAACGGACAGAGCGTAACAGGAAAAATAAAGAGCGTGTTAGACTTCATAATGAACGAAAAAAGGCGAGGGAGAAATATCTGAATCAAATTCAACAACAAAACCATGAGTGAGTGGGATAAAACCCAAAAACCCGAAAACAATTGAGCATTTTCTCCCCTTTTCTGGAAAACAATTATGTTCATCAAACAAATTGAGTGACCCGATGGCTCAGCGCAAAACAGTTGTAACTGCCTATAAACATATAGGCAGTTACAACTGTTTCGCACTGAGCCATCGTAACATTTTGTCAGCTGAAACACATTTGGCTGTATTTTGGGAAATGAAGAAATTGCTTGTGAAATCAATTTCTTCGTTATCCACAATGTTTTTCATCCCAAAATACAAAGAATTTTTAAAAAAAACAACTTGAAATTGTTGTCTGCAACACCTTTCTAATTGGAACAGTCCAAAATATTGCTGTCTGGTAATGAGTTAAGTACCATAAAACAAATTATTTTCTAGGCCTTTCATTAAAGGCTTTATAGAATAGTATGTGTATGTAACTTTAATAATTTTATCTGCTCTCATCTTTCATTGCCTTAAAAAGGTATTTCAAATGGATGGCTCAGTGCGAAACAGTTGTAACTGCCTATATGTTTATAGGCAGTTACAACCGTTTTGCACTGGGCCATCGAAATTTATTATTTTAATGAGAATCCAACATTGGATTTATTTCAAAACTATATGTATATATTGATAAATTCATAATTTTGAGTTAAAACTCGTCATTTTCAAGTCCTTAAGTTAAAGACAGTATATTTTGTAAGTCTTTTCATCTTATCATTTATTTTTAGCTTGACTTTTCGAAGAAAATGAGAGCTTATACTGTCACCCGGGCGTCGGCGTTGGCGTCGGCGTTGCAACAAAGGTTAAAGTTTTTTCAAACATCAATAACTTCCATACTATCAAAGGGATTCAACCCAAACTTGGAATACTTATTCACCATCACACCCTCTACCTTACTACCAGGGCCCATGACCCTGGCTCCACTATATTTGGAGTTATGCCCCCTTTATACTAAGCAACTTAGAAAGTCGAGCGCGCTGTCTTTGGACAGCTCTTGTTGTACCTAAGGGTATATCCAATTTTTTGGGAAAATGTCTTGTGTCATACTTTTGGACCATAGTGTTGATTTGTATATTAGTTATTAATCCCGAATCTGGAAAAAAATACATTTGAGATCATCATGGATCCAGATCAGCCTGTGTATGTATATACATTGTCTGATCAAGATCCATGCTGTTCTGTTATAGCTTCTTCATGATGTGAAGTTTTCATTGAAGAGCAGCATGGATCATGATCAGACTGCTTTTTGGAACAGACTGATCCTGAAACAAGGTACATGGGCTCTTTATTCCAGATCTGGGATCATTAATTTTGTGATTACCCTTCCCCAAACAAGGACTCCTATGTCTTTAATAGAAAAGGCATTGGAAAACATTGAGACAAAAGAAGAATATGCTGTTTACCAGCATTTTCTCCTTTTGCCCCAATATTTCCTAAGCTATACTGTACACTAATCTTTCATATAATTTATTTTGTTTGGACCACCCTAAACATTTGTTGTGTGAGAAAGGGTTAAATTGAATGAACTGTATTAACCCTTTCCCACACATTGACACTTTTGGACGCCCCACAAAATAAAGGCTTTGGTAAACATTGTGGAAAATGAAGAAATTGCTTGTGACAAGCAATTTCTTCATTTCCCACAATATTTTCTACCAAGAAAGACCAAAAAAAGTTAAATTTTGTTCAATGGAAATTGTCGTCTGCAACACCTACATGTATGAGTTTAGACTAGGCTAAAATTTTGTTGTTTGGTAATGGGTTAAATCCCTTTCCCAAACAACAATGTTTTTAGGGTGCTCGAATTTGAAAACTGCCGCAGACGACAAAATGTGTGTGGATAAAGATTGTAAAAAGCTAAGAAAATATCGAGACAAAAGAGGTAAGTGCTGATCATCAGCATTTTCTACTTATGCCTCAATATTTTCCCATTCATTTTCCAATAGGGCATCAAAACAAGGTCTTGTTTTGGAAAGGACTATTTCAAGATTCAAGTATCCATACCCTGGAAAGAGGAAAATGTTGACAGCCAGCTTTTCCCACGGTGTATAATCATGTGACTTAGAATTTCTGATAATCTTCAATAACTTTGTCAATACTTGACCAATTTGAATTCGATTTGAAGCAGAGAAGGTTGAAAAATGTCAAGAATAACCTGGGCGTAGTGGATTTTTTTAAAAAAAATAACTGATTAAAAAGCTATTGAAGATAAACCAAAATTTTGGTTTATCTTCAATAACTTTTTTATTAGTTGATTTTTCACAAATCCAACACGTTCATCGAATGTGTGACGTCTGTCCGTCTTCTCTGCTTCAATCCGATTTAAAATCGGTCCCATATTAACAAAATTATTGAAGATTTTCTAAAATTGTTACATCACGTGATTATACACCATGGCTTTTCCGTCTTTCTGAATTCTCTAAATGTTTCCTGTGCTTTGCAATGTGGATTTCATATGCTTAGTCACATTTATTTTGTTTTGGGCAGGTTAGGTAAGTATAAAATATGTCCTAAATGGTTTCTTGAATTTGGTTACCCTTTCTTACAATGTTTGGTGTTCATTTTGTAAAACATGTTTTGATATCAAGTTTACAGTTAAAATAATTTAAAGAAATTTTCATTGATATATTTAGTTCATTGTTCTTTTTGAAACAATTTTATTACAAGATGAAATGTAATGTCTTACAAGAATAAAATTTTTAGGTTATAATTTCATTTCTTCATTCTATATTTCCTCCCAAAATGTTTTTGTCCGTCGGAAAGTATTTATAAAGCTTGATAAGTAAAAAGTACACTACTTTCTAAAATAATAAAAATAGCGTGTTGTAACAAGAAAGCTGCTGCAAACGACGAAATGGTATTGATAAAGATATATTGCAAAACAGCATTTCAACCTTTCCCAAACGACAAAATTTTATAGTGGTCCAATTTGAAAGTTGCTGCAGATGACTACAGTCTAACATGTATTAAGAGACCGTCTTTGGGATTCACCAAAAAAGGTCACATATGACAGGTGGTCTCTTAATTGAGCGTCAGACAGAATTAGTAAAATTCATGTAAATGGATGTTGATAAAGATATATTGTGTTTGTACATCTCATACTGTAGCATGGGAAACGTTGAGACAAATGGAGAAAATGCTGATGATCAGCATTTTCTCCCATTGTATCGATGTTTTCCAAAGTCTTTTCTATGATGGGTGTCAAAACCAGGTCTTGTGCAAAAAAAAAGGTCAAACCGAGGTTATATCTCCATAGTTTTAACCTTAGCTATCGAGTCGAACTTGTAACGATTACTATATAGGACAGAGCTACGGATAAGAGGGGGTGATGGCTTTGCTAAACACAAAAATCCTTTCAATTCATTAACCCTTTCACAAACGGTAAAATTTTGCGTGATCCACTCCAAAAAACTGCCAAAAAAATAACAAAATGGAAATTATTAAAGATGTAGGCTAAGTTGTGTGAAATATGGCATGGAAAATATTGAGACAAAAGGAGAAACTGCTGGTTGTCAGCAGCTTCTTTTATTTCAATGTTTTCCCAAACCTTTTCTATCAGGGACTTGACGTCAAGACCAGTTCTTGTTTGGGAAAGGGTTAAAGGAATTTAACATTAAACCAGGTGATGTGGGTTCTCATTAGAATTATGTCATCAAGACGATTCGAATGAGTACCCACAGCATATGGTTTGGATTTGACAACATTTAGAATGCCTTCACTCCCTCTTGTCTGTTGCTATGATAGTCCTAAGATTTGTTGTAAGATAAGTGTGAATTTAAATATTCTAGCACAGATGATAATGAGGGGAAAGGAGAAGATGCTGGTATTGTCTTTAAAAGCGTGAAAGCCCCATTATTGTGGTAAATATACAAACATTATTACCGCTTTCATGGCCTAATGGTTGGGGCCCCGCCTTGGTTCAAATTCCTATGGAAGCAGGGCTGCCGGGTTCGAACTCAAGCGGCCGGTTGGTGATGAGCCGCCAGGTAGGTACAGAATGGTTACCGTAGACCCATCTCTGCCAGACTCCTGTGGTGGCTAGAATTATGAGTTGAATACTGGTGCGAGAAATACCAAGAATGCATTGTAATGTGCACCTGCCAGGCAACGTCACTCTAAAATTTCCGAATGCGGCGTTAACCCCCAATTTCATCAATCCATTATAGTCCGTGGGCCAGGAGGGGTCTGCACGCACCCCCCTAAGGGCAGTCTGGGAGTGGTATAGAAATGTTCATTGGAACCCCCTGAGTAAGAATCAAGATGTTAACAGTCGATATCCTGGGATGCACTCGCCATTTCCGGTGGTTTTCAAGATGGCTGCCATGAAAAAAGACAAATTGACTTGGTATCTAAGATCAGCAGCCTAACATTTGTTTTGCGTTGTAAGATCATATTTTAAGGATAATTGAGTCTGGAAAAGGTCAGAGATGTGTTTTCATGTTAAAAAGTGGCTCATTAGCCATCTCGTACGCTAGAATTTTTTCAAAATGGCCGCCAAAATCGCAAAAAATCAATAAAAACGTCAAATACTTCTCGTTTTTGGACATATTTTGGTCTAAATACTGTGAATTTTATGTTTTAAGATTTAGATAAACATTTTATGAAGTAAATGGGAGCATTACGGAAAAGATTTTTGAAATCATTACCGTATAAATGGCAATAAAACACAATTAAGCACAAATCATCAAGTATATCATAGCGATATAAATTTTCATTATTATTAGTTCTTGGTGAAAAACAGCTCTTATTTATAGCATTATTTTGATAAAGCTATGCTTTCCGAGTAAATTGTTAAATTCACATTGAAAATGATTCGATTTTTGATTACATTGACAATAAATATGCTTGCAAAATGGCCGCCAAAATCGCAAAATATATATATAAAAAAATATATAAAAAAAATCTTCGTTTTTGGACATGCTCTGGTCTAAACGTTGTAAATATTATGTTTAAAGACTTTGGTAAACAGTTCATAAAATAAATGGTTGCATTGCGAAAACAAATTTTAAATCATTACCGTATAAATGGCAATAAATTACAATTTGGCAGAAATCGTCATGTATTATTATTTTCATAAATATTGTTATTATATTTGGTCTTGGTGAAATGCAGTTCTTTTAGATTGCATCTTTTGACAAAGCTTAGCCTTCAGAGTATTTTGTGAAATTGAAATTGATTATGATTCCGTTTTTGATTACAGATGCTATAAATCGGCTTTCAAATGGCTTAAAAATGTAAAAAAAATCAATAAGATTGAAAGTAATTCTCGTTTTTGGACATCTTCTGGTTTAAATAATGTAAACATTATCTTTTAAAACTTAGATTAGCAATTCATGAAGTAAATGGAATCCTAAAAGTTGACAATAAAAGAATAGAGATTTGAAAGGATTACCGTATCAATGGCAATAGAATACAATTAAGCACACATCTTATATAATAGTATATAGTTTTGATATACATTGTCATTATATTTTGTTCTTGCTGAAAAACGGTTCTTATTGATAGCATTATTTTGACAAAACTAAGCTTTCAGAGAATTCTTTAAAATGAAATTGCTTATGAACCCACTTTTGAATACAAATATCATATTTGTGATATTTTATTAGGTAATTCAAGACTACCTTTGCACCAATGTCACATCGTTTCAAAAGACAAGCTAAAATTATCGGTATCCCTTTCTGGAGAGAAAATTACTCCCTTTAAATTCACATCCATTTCTATCAAACAATATGTAATGTCCTCAATATTACGGAAAAGAGTTTTACCGTAATTATTCTTACGAACAAAAGTTGTATGTATGTATTTCCTTTTTTCACTCTTACACATACAGTATCAAAATGCTTTTTATTTGTTATATTTTATACTTAAAGAATTTTAACAATTTTAGAATAGAAATGAAGATTAATGAAATAAGACCAGCCTTAAATTTATCGTTTCATTGATATCGACATACACTTGGTAGTATCTGTCAAACATGTGATACAAACTTCGTATTTCTCAAATTGTGCCTTTTTTACTAATAGTTATGATAATTACAATGCACAATTCATCCCAATAAGTCACATACTCTATCATGATTTCCCAGTTTCACATTACCATGTATTCAAATGCCATTTACATCTGTTTAAAACGAAACAAGATATGAGGAAACTATAAGATACTCCGTGTGGAGTGACGTAATAACATAAAAGCTATGTAACCCCGATTTCTATATTTTCAGGATACTCGATTAAACTGGATTATTAGTTATAAGCAGATGTATTATGCATGCAAATCACCTAAAGTGCTTTTCCAAATGAAATGCACTGAAACGCCATAAAATGGTATGATTATAACATATTATAGGCAGATATGCTTTATATCTTAGAATGTGTATAAAGAATACAAAGTTTAAAATGTGTGCTTTCTTCGCACGTTTTACTTTAATTATATTAGGCTGCATTAATTACTTAATCCAACAGGTGTATAGATATTGTTAAAAACACTTAGAACATTAAAAACACATGTATTCATAATAAAAATTTACAATGACACTTTATTGGAAGCCGATATCCCGTTTGCGGAATTTGTTGCAAAAAATAAAAGCAGGAAATGATCATTTAAGTTCTTCACATGTGGTTGTAAGCAGTATTTATGTTTGATGTCATTGTGATACTGCAATGATTCGCTTTATGTTAATTTGTAATGTTTTAAGTATCTTTTGATTTGCTTTATGTGCAATATAATGGGTACAATGGCATGAATTTCCACAACTTGTCACATGCATTTGTATGATATTTTTTGGTATTAATTGGTATGGGTATGTCCGGGGTGTAACTTCTTGCATTATTTCTACATTTGGAAATGGACGCACCAGAGCTAAAGACCATGAAAGACCAGTGATTACCTGAATTGACTGTGTGAGGTCTAATATCAGTGAGTGCCATCTGAATGCCATAGATCAACACAACAAACAAGCATATTATTTGGAACGAGACTATTTAGTCGCCTGATGCATATCCCTATTGTATAGGGACACCTGCTGCAATAATAAATAATCTCAGAAGCAACAATAAAACTCGGCAAAAGTTTGAGTTACATGGCCACCGAAAGTCTGACAATTTATGTAGACTGCATGTGTGAGAAGACGACTTCTATAAAGATATAAAAGTAAATATACGGTTTCCATAAGCATTGTGTACATACTGTTGGTTTTCGAAAAAAATGTCCAAGGATAAACATAAGCAAAATTAACAAACCACAGCCGCAACCACATACAACAACGAAGGTAGAAACAGGAGGACCCATAGAAGTCTACGACGTACCACTCAACAAGTAAGAAACAAATCAGAAAAGATAAAAAAAAATCCAGAGAGATTAAGAATAAATGCAGTTATATTTAAATGTGTAAAAGATCTTATTCAAGAAACCTAGTATATAGTGATCATTGTCCTTAACCTAAATATTTTTTTCATGTGCGACCTAATAGAATTAAGATAAAACAGCCGAAGAAATTTGAAAATTTAGATTTGAATATGGGCTTCAGACAAAATATTCTTTATCTGTATACTAAGTCAATTTGTAAATTTGTCTTTTGAAAGTAATAATGAAAATATTGCATGATGTGTCAGAGCTTTATATGATTCACTTCTGGTCTTTTGCACTCAAGATACAGTTCATTTCAACTACTAATTCAGTTAAACCGATTATCTGAAAAAAAGAAAAAAAAAAGAAATGGACATTACAAACCCTTTATTTAATTACCCCACCCTACATGGAGTCTATAATGTTTCCCCACATTTCACTTAATTTGAGAATGGAATCATGATGGAATATGCGACGCATAAAGATGATTTTAGCATTGTCATTATCATGACTATGAGTCAATACAAGCCATTTTGAGAAACATAAAGAGTTTATTATATTCTTTTGACAAATATTACCAAAAGTAAGTCGCTATCAATTTAACCGTCACACAGGTGTATACAAAAATTCATTTATGTTGTTCGATTGGATAACATGGATATATTTTAATTCTTAATTTTTACCATTCTACAAATATCAAACATTATACATTAAAAATGTTTTGATACATATTAAGCAATTTCAATTATTCTCTGGGGCAATTTTGGATTAATGGTACGTGTTAGAGTAAAAAAAAGAATAAGCAACATTCCACTATTGTTCATTAGCATGGATACGTTGAGGTCTTTATCTAAATGTTTGGGACATTTTATATTCTATGGTGTTAATTAATATGCATTTCAAGGGAGTATGTTCCTCCACAATTTAAATTTCATTAGGACAGTTAAACTTGTCATTTCAAAAGATGTGAAATTAGATGCAAAGTTACCAGAGCCTGCTTGATATTCGAGTTTTGCCCCAAATAGACACATATTAATTGGATCTATACTCAAAAGTGGGTTCATAAGCAATTTCATTTTAAAGAATTATCTGAAAGCTTAGCTTTGTCAAAATAGTGCTATATAAGAGCCGTTTTTCCAGCAAGAACAAAATATAATGACAATGTATATCAAAATTATATACTATTTTATAAAACTTGTGCTTAGTCGTATTTCATTGCCATTGATATGGGATTCCTTTCAAAGCTTTATTCTTTTTTTGATGTTGTTGTTATCTGTTATGATTCCATTTAATTTATGAATTGCTTAGCTAAGTCTTAGAAGATAATACTTTCATTATTTAGACCAGAAGATGTCCAAAAACGAGAATTACTTAAATTTTCATTTTTTATATATATTTTTGTGGCCATTTTGAAAGCCGATTTATAGCATATGTAATCAAAAATAGAATCATAATCAATTTCAATTTTACAAAATACTCTGAAGACCTTAGCTTTGTCAAAAGATGCAATCTAAAAAAGTGCTTTTCACCAAGACCAAATATAATAACAATATTTATGATAATAATAATACATGACGATTTCTGCCAAATTGTAATTTATTGCCATTTATACGATAATGGTTTAAAATGTGTTTTTCGCAATGTAACCATTTATCTTATGAACTGTTTACCAAAGTCTTTAAACATAATATTTACAACGTTTAGACCAGAGCATGTCCAAAAACGAAGATTTTTTTTTATATATTTTTTTATTTTTTTTGCGATTTTGGCGGCCATTTTGAAAGCATATTTATTGTCAATGTAATCAAAAATCGAATCGTTATCAATGTGAATTTAACAATTTACTCGGAAAGCATAGCTTTATCAATATAATGCTATAAGTAAGAGCTGTTTTTCACCAAGAACTAATAATAATGATAATTTATATCGCTATGATATACTTGATGATTTGTGCTTAATTGTGTTTTATTGCCATTTATACGGTAATGATTTCAAAAATCTTTTCCGTAATGCTCCCATTTACTTCATGAAATGTTTATCTAAGTCTTAAAACATAAAATTCACAGTATTTATACCAAAATATGTCCAAAAACGAGAATTATTTGACGTTTTTATTGATTTTTTGCGATTTTGGCGGCCATTTTGAAAAAATTCTAGCGTACGAGATGGCTAATGAGCCACTTTTTAACATGAAAACACACCTCTGACCTTTTCCAGACTCAATTATCCTTAAAATATGATCTTACAACGCAAAACAAATGTTAGGCTGCTGATCTTAGATACCAAGTCAAATTGTCTTTTTTCATGGCGGCCATCTTGAAAACCACCGGAAATGGCGAGTGCATCCCAGGATATCGACTGTTAACATCTTGATTCTTACTCAGGGGGTTCCAATGAACATTTCTATACCACTCCCAGACTGCCCTAAGGGGGGGGGGGGTGGGCGTGCAGACCCCTCCTGGCCCACGGACTATTAAGGACATCAAAATCAGGCATTGTTTAAGGTAGTCCAACCCAAATGAGATTCGCGCTACGTCGAAATTATTCGGGCGACGGCGAAAACATTCGGCGGTGGAAGTTTCCACCGCCGAATGTTTACGAGAGCGCCCGAATATATTCGGATACGTAACGACGACGCTCGAAAAAGCCGATGTAAAATATGAATCTCAAAATGGCCACAATATGGGATTCTACCTTAACCCTGTCCCAAACTACAAAAATTTTGGGCGGTCCAATTGAAAAGCTTCTGCATGCGTCAAAATAGACGTTGAAAGGGAGGGGATTTGTGTACAACAAAGCCTGGAAAGCTGTGGCTGCTGAAGACGACAAATTTTGCATAGATAGATATTTGATTTGTGTAAAATAAAACATAGAAAACAGGCCCGTAGGAACAGAGGGCTATAGCCATTGGGGGCTAAATTTTCCTTATTCTACAATTTAAATTCAGTGAAAATCCACCCCCCCCCCCCCTGCAAATATTCAACTACTGGGGCTTTAACCAACGCAATATTGAATTGCTTCATTCGGACGTGGAAAAGATCGAGGCAAAAGAAGAAAATGCTGATTATCAGCATTTTCTCTAGGGTTGCCAAGCGTCAGGGAAAAGTCAGGGAAATTTAATTTTTTTCAAGGTCAGGGAATTGTCAGGGAATTTTGGGAACTGTCAGGGAAATTTGAAAATATTGGCAAATGTCAGGGAATTTTGAAAAAATAAGATGAAGTGCCATATAATAAATAATTTCAACATCGCCTTTGAAAATCGTCTCAAGACTGCGTCGCGAAATTATCGCGATGAAAAATGTCAGGGAATTTTCAAATTTTGTCAGGGAATTTTATTTCCTCTGACTAGTGGCAACCCTGATCTTCCTTTGTCCCAACGTTTTCCCATGCTTATTCTATCAGGAACGTCAAAATTAAGTCTTGTTTGGGAAAAGTTTCAGACGCCGCATTCGCGGTAAAGGTGTACCCCGTTCCAAAAACGAAACATTAATTATCTGTAGTGTATAGATATAATATCGCGGAAGCTAGTTCTTAGATTTCAGTTCTAGAGAGAACTTGTTCCTCAGTGCGTCGAAACCTACGAGTGGGTGTTTATTGCGAAATTAATTCACCATGCCGCCAACGGCTGCAAAGGTAATTATTTTTTATGTGTTTTCTTCTTTCATTATTTACTTCTTTCTTTATTTCATATTCTTTTCTTCTTTTATTCCTCGTTACTTTTTATTGTTTATGCAAGGTCGTCATACGAAAAAAAATATTTTTGAATCATTTGTGAAAGTTGCTATTTATTATACCACTGTGCACCGTGTGAAAACACTGACTATTTATCCCTTTTCAAAACATGGTTTTGTGAAACAACTCGACATTATTTTTTTCCTCGAAACAAAATTGAGAATACAACACAGTTAAACTTATTTCCAAAGGTATTTAAATATAATTATTCCCATAATATCTTCATGAATTTGTAAGATATTTTCTTAACCCTTTCCCAAACAAGACCTGCTTTTTACGTCCCTAGTAGATGGGGAAACATTCAGACAAAAGAAGGAACTGCTGATAACCAGCAGTTTCTCCTCTTGCCTGAATATTTTCTGGGTTGTGACATAAACATTCGGGCCTTTTATGATCACTTATATTGTCCTCTGTAGCAGCTTTTAAATGGGACCAGTCTAAAATTTTGCCGTTTGGGAAAGGGTTAAACCATTTAGGTCTCCAAGTAGAACTACGTACGATTTATAAAAGAAAGTTGCGCAAGGGTGAATACATAGCATCGCTTTTCAACAAAAACCTCGCAACTGCAGCTTTGAACAAGCTGCAGTTACGAGGTTGTTAGCTTGAACCTAGGTACGAATTGCTTAATGTGATCTATTGTGGTCGCTTTTTGTCCGTCTTCCGTCTGTCTGTTCACAATTTGGTGTTAACGCTCTAGCATCCACAAATGTTGACCAAACTTCGTTAAGACAGGATTTGTATGACCGTAAGTTCTCAGATAAGATCGATTTTTGGTCAGATCGGACCAAAGTCTGGAGTTGTGTGCCCTTTAACATCAAAAATAGCTAGTTTCATCTTAGTTAACACTTTATCATCTACAAATATAGACCAATCAAGACAAAACTTGGCCACAATGTTGGTATTTATATCTGAATTTGATTTTGGGTCAGATCAGACCAGTAAGTCCAGAATTATTTGCCCTAGAATTTGACAGAATTGCCGTTTTCGACTGTATTTCACTCAAACAACCACAATTATTGACCAATCAAGACGAAACTTGGCCATAATGTTGGTATCTATAAAATCTAGCATGAGTTCGATTTGGGTCAGATCGGACTAGGAAGTTAAGTCCTTGAATTTTGTCAAAATTGCCGTTTTTCACGTTTTCACTCTAACAACCACAAATATTAACCAATCAAAACAAAAATTGGCAAAATTGTTAGTGACCATAAGATTTTGGATGAGTTTAATTTTCAATTTGATTTGACTAGAAAAACAGAGGTATGTGCCCTTGACATTGACAAAATTACTGTTTTAACTCTATACAGCCACAAATATTAACCAATTAATTAAAAATAATAGTTGGACATGACATTAATGACCCTTAGGAACGTTCATGAGAATGATTTTCAGCTTGATCAGAACTTCATGTTGTGGGTTATTTGTGCCCTTGACTTTAACAAAAAAAATATGCACTGTTTCAGCCACAAATATTGATCATTCAATTCAAGACACGTAATATCACGCATTCAATTTTCTTTCAATGCTTTATTATAGATTTATAATCTTGCATCTTGAAATTATGTGCCCTCGAACTTGACAACAAATTGGGTTTCTCATGCTATCTAGGTTCAGGTGAGCGATTAAGGACCATCATGGTCCTCTTGTTGTTGAAAACCAGCGATAGGCACATAGGCTACGCCCCGAATGGGCTTTGTGTTTGTACCGGGTAACGTGCCAAAAATCTCAAGAACTAAAAATAAACTGTTTCCACATTTAAAACACGAAAACCTCTCCAAAATTAATCTTCTATTACTCAATGTGAGACGAAAATACGCAAGTTAGAATCAACAAAATACATCTGGAAATCTCAAGTAGATCTACTGGGTAATGATATCTTTTCCAAATGGGAAAAATAGAAGAAAGAATTCTGGTCGACCTTTAGCTCTGCTTGACCAAAACCTAAGTGTTAGAGTTATACAGATCTCTTTCTTGTACAATTAAGGAAAATGCAAAATCGTAAATTAAATAAAACCATTAATTAATTTTTAAAATAGTTAACATAAATCGTTGCCAAAATGAGTCTACGATGGAATTAAGAAATTAATTAAGGCTCGCGTAGCGTAGATATTCAGAGCAAGGTGTATATCAGACATATTTTGTTTTTGTAGAAATTGAGAAATTAACCCAATGATGATTGAAATAGAATGTGTACACGTACAATATATCAGAGGAAACCTTGCGGCAAATAGGGGATGTTGATTATCAGCATTTTGTTCTTTAGTCTAACTGTTTTCCCAATCTAATTTCCCAATATAATTCTGGAATAAACCTTATTGAAATACAGACTAACCTCCAAAAAAGTTTAGACTCTATATACTAGCATGGTGTTCGACTAACAACATGCTTGTAAATCCAACCAAAACAAAATGTATGTTAGTCAGACCTAAATGCAGACAAACTTCAGGCAACCTTTACCTGAAAATTAATGATACAAGCATTGAAAATGTTGAATCTCACAAAATATTAGGTGTACATGTTGACAAATTTCTCTCCTGGGATGATCACATTGCTAAAACATGTGTTAAAATAAACAGTAAACTTACACTACTTAAGAGAATTTCATTTTATCTAACATTTGAAATGAAACAATTATTTTACAATTCTTATATACTTCCTTTTCTTGATTACTGCTGCACAGTTTGGTGGAAAGGCACCAAAAAGAAAACTACTAAGCTATGTATTCTTCAAAAAAGAGCCGCTCGCATAATTCTTGGGGCTTCTGCAAGAGCACCATCAAAAGAGCTATTCTCTGAACTAAATTGGCTAACTTTTGAGAACAGATGCAATTACCATACTGCTGTATTGATTTACAAATGCCGTAATAACCTATCACCTCGATATCTAAAAGACATTATTTCATTTTCAAATAATGATATCTATAATTTACGGTCATCTGCTCGGTCTGATATTGTCAACTCGAAATTTAAAACAAGTTATAAAAAAAGAGCATTTTCATACTTTAGTATGGATGTATGGAATGAAATCCCAACCTCTATTAGATGTTCTGATTCATTACCAGTCTTCAAAAACAAATATAAACATTATCTATTTAACAAGCAAATTGAGAAAGATTAAGTGTGTATCTGTCCGTAGATTTCAACGTCAACCTTTCCCGGACAATTGAATTTTAACACTGGTCCACATTGAAAATAAATTAACAAATCTGTAAACCAAAACAAGAAATAATAACATGCTATACCTCACGATAAATGACCTGACAGAGCGGCCCATGCTAATCGAATGGAATGCTCTGACAGGTCAATTCTCGTCCGCTATAGCTAGCGTTATTGTGGGTTCAAAATTAAACGAGAGTCGCTATAGTTGTGTTGGATCGAAACAACTAGAGCTGTTCTCGTTTGATTTTAAACGTAGAATATTAGTAATTAAGTCATGACAATTATCGCTTTCAAAAGTTTTCACCGTATTGGACATCATGTAACCAGCTATTATCTGGGACTGGGACAAATATTTTGTTATTATCATCATATTGTTGTTTTGCTTTTGTACGATCATTCATGATTTTCATATTCACCACATTCTTAATCCTTTCCCAAACAGCAACATTTTAGTTTTTATTCTTCGCCGTAATAAAAAAAAAATGTACTGTTCCTTTGTGAACTTATCAACTAGGTCTGCTTTGGGAGAGGGTTAGGCTACATACCATTTCTTTTTAACAAATAGGTTTTGTTTGAAGGCAACATTGGAAAAAAGATTTTGCATTGTAATGTTAATTATTATGTAATTATCTTAATGTTTTACCTTCATAAAATAAAGTAATTATTATTATTATTATTATTATCTCTTTTTCAATCAGGAACGCTAAAGCCAGATTTTGTTTTGGAATGAGTATTATTGCATGTATCAAGAATGAAGACTGTAACTTTCTTGACCCTAAAGCAGTACATTAATACAATGAACGGACATTAACATGCGTGATAATTTGATTATTGCCTTAGACTAGCCAACTGACCTAAAAAAAATATCGTTAGGAATTTGGAACAAATCATTTGCCAAAATGTTTCATTTTTCCTAGAATGGCTCCAGTCTGTTGGATAGGGATTTGAGAAAAAGTTTATCAATGCGTGCGTTACTTGATTCTTGAAGTTGTTTAAATTCACGACTTGGTGCCAGATTAATACCCATGCTATCCAGTTCCTCATTCTACTGTGATTCCAAATCTAATATCATGTCAGATTTAGAAGCAGACATGGAACATTATGTGGACCAATTCAATTCTTTGACTAAAACTTTGACGAAATGATGTCCAAACGAAAACGAAAAAAATGTATTTTGGTTCAGTGTAAGCCTAACAAGCCTCCCTTCAATAAAATGCTGGAAACGAAACGCGGAAATGCACTTGATATGGTTTTACAAATCTAATTATATGAGTGAAATTCGATACGACGTTGGTTTGCAGTTCCTTGGGCAAAAGATACCGATAAGCTCATACACAGCAAGATCAGATAATTATGTAGTTCAAGATAGAGAAGGTCCCTTTCAGTGAAGAATTGTATATGGTCGGTGTAAATGCAAAACCGCGTATGTCGATTTTTATGTCGTAATTCTCGCAGGTTTTGGGGATATTTTCACATATCAGTGTTAATGACACATTAAATGCGAATAATATATTCAAATTTCAAGTAAAACTTGTCAGTTTCGGGAAATATTAATGTGGGAAATATTAATGTTTTCTCTTCCCCTCTTCCCCAAAAATGAGATACGAAGTTTTGCATTTACACAGACGATATCATATGAACACAGATTAATTAAATTCTCTGCGACAACTTAAATTGACCGCTTCGATTTTGGGAACGGGTGGTATGGCTTTTGGGGGGTATCGAAGTTCTTGGGTGTGTGATAGCAAGAAAGGGTTAACAATTTTTATTACTTGAATGAAACTCGACAGGATTTTGCATCTCAGTAAGCTAGACCAGGTAAGCCTTTTTCACAGCATGCGTTACTTTTCTACAAAACCTCGTAATTACAGCTCAAAACAAACTGTACATGCGAGGGTTTTGAAGAAAATGACACTGTTCAGATAAAGAGGTTGTACGAGAGAGAGAAGCGGCACCAGTCGCTCAAAATTTTCTTTGTTTGCATTTATATTCCTTCGTTTTAAGCCAATGTTGAGTCGTTAGGGGACATAATACACACTTTAATCTTCTAAATCCACGTGTTTGAGGTGTCGATACCAAATGGATAAAGAAGCCGGGATTAAATCGTCCATAATTATACTAGTTTTTCTGCTTGCCTTCTCCTCTATGAATACAGCTTAGAGACATTGTTCTGAAGATATATGGAAGAGATCCAACAACATAATCTCTTTTTGAAAACGATTTATAGTGTTGAGGTTCCTAATAATACAGAACATTTATTCATAAGTAGCCTAACATGTGCATTGTCAAAAGAAAAGAAAAATGTCATTTGATTAAATAACCAGGCAATATTTTTTCGTGCTTTACATTACAATCTATATTCATCTGGTATTCAAAAATTATTTTCAATATAGGATACCAGAAAACATAGTTTTGTGGGAAACAGCTGAAAGAATTGTTGGTCAAGTACAATATTTACGTTTGTTCAAATGTCTATGGCTGCAATATGTTGTATGTCCGAATGGACATGTTGGCTATGTTTGACTCATTTGAACCCATTTAACAGAAACCTGCTGAAAGCAAAACAACACCTGGATTTTGTCTGCTTATTTACTACTTTATTCCGTCTAATTGAATTGCTAAATTGATTTATCGCTCGTACATATTTCACCATGTGTAACCGTATCAGTTTTCGCTTCTATCTCTGTCTGTTTGTATAGTCTGGGTGATAAGCTCTCGATTGATTGGATGGTGTTTACGTCCCTCTCAACAACTAAGGTCATATGGAGACTGGACCTCGGTTTTAAGTCTCATCCGAAAGACTGGTGAGACGAAGATCGAACCATTGACGCATGAGTTACAAGTCCAGTGGACTCGTCATCCTCGGAAACCCCGCGGTCATAGCTACGCTAAATGACCATGTAGCGTAGCTATGACCGCGGGGTTTCCGAGGATGTGGACTCGTTACCACTGCACCAACTCCGCCCCTGATAAGTTCTAGAACTAATTATACATGTACATGATGAGGTCTGGTAAAGGAGTCCAAATTGCATGTAAGAACAACATGGATCAAGATCAGCCTGCGTATCCACGCAGCCTGATCTGGATCCATGTTGTTCTCTAGAAGCTGCTTCACGACCTGTAGCAGCTATATAATACATGTCCGTAAGAAGCAATTTTATATTTGGAGAGGGCTTAAGCCCCTATTCGGACCAGTGTCTGAATATTGGGGGGGGGGGGGGGGCTAAATTGGATTTTCCCTAAATATTCAGTGTAAAATAAGGAAAATTCGTGGCAAACTATAAAAGGTTATTATAGTAAACCGTGTGCTTTTCATGGAAAGAAAAATCAGCGAACAAGAAAAACATTATTAATTAAGTTAACTAACAGAATACACTTGGTACTTGATAGCAACCTGATTTTGCTACGCCTACACCAAGCAGAAATATGACATTTTGTTCGGATACCTCCTTGCTCTGTAATTCAATCAGAAAAAACGCGTTTTCTGCTTTCGTCCGAGTATTTCAAAACTGCTGCAATAACAACTTGACCAATCTGTAGTTACGGTGTTTTGGAATCCACTCACCATCTATCAATCATCTTTTGGATACACAAAGTTAACCCTTTCCCAAACGATGAAAAATAGGACTGTTCGGATTGAAAGCTGCTGCAGACGACAAAAAGATTCATAAAGATATGATCTGTGTATAAAATAGAACAGAAGACATTGATACAAATGGAGAAAATGCTGAGTATCAGCATTTTCTTCTTTTGTCTCAATGATTTTCTACGCTTTTTCTAATGATAAGCCGATCTTGTATAGGAAAGAGTTGGAAAAGGTTAAAAGGGTGAAAGGTGAAATAGACATGATAATGAGCTTAAACTCCACCTGCACAAACAATCTTCTATCTTAATTCTTATAGGAAAACATTGATACTAAAGGAGAAAATGCTGATTATTCAGCATTTTCTCCTTTTGTCTCAATGTTTTCCTATGATTTTTCTAATAGAAACAGGATCTTGTTTGGGAAAGGATGTGAAAAGAATAAAAGGGTGAAAGATGAAATAGACATGATAATGAGCTTAAACTCCACCTGCAAAAACAATCTACTATCTTATACCGGTATCTAACAGGAAAACATTGATACAACAGGAGAAAATGCTGATTATCAGCATTTTCTCCTTTTGTCTCAATGTTTTCTTACACATTTTCTAATACGGACGTCAAAAGTAGATTTTGTTTGGAAAGAGTTGGAAAGGGTTAAAAGGGTGAAAGATGAAACAGACATGATAATGAGCTCAAACTCCACCTGCAAAAACAATCTTCTACCTTATATCTAATAGAAAAACATTGATACAAAAGGGGAAAATAATGATTATCAGCATTTTCTTCTTTTGTCTCAATGTTTTTCTGCACTTTTTCTAATAATAAGCCGATCTTATATAGATCTAAGAAAGGGTTGGAAAGGGTGAAAAGGTTGAAAGATGAAATAGACATGATAATGAGCACAAACTCCGCCTGCAAAAACAATCTTCTATCTGTGCCAAGACCGCATATTTCATCGTGATAAGGTTTCATGCCCAGTAGTTTTATGTAGTTCCAAACACCAGGCCCGTAGGAACAGGGAGGGGGGGCTAGGGGGCCGAATTTTCTTAATTTTACACTAAATATTTTGGGAAAATCCAAATTAGCCCTCCCCCCCCCCCCAATATTCAGGAGAAGGGCTTTAGCCCCCCCCCCCATATGAAATTGTTTCCTACGGGCCTGAACACAATGTACAAGACTAGCCCATGTTTACATGCATGTGTGGTCTGTCTCGCAGAAAGGGGTCATCGTGGATGTGCCAAACTTATCGACCGTTTTCAGTCTGAATGCACTGCACAGGCTGATCAGATAGGTGTCGATACTTTTCATTGTAAGATGATTTTCTAGATTCTACCTGACACTTTTAAAGCTACATTTTTATAACTATCTAGCTGACCTCTGCTTGGTCCAATAAATTGTTGTTACTATTGAATGTTCTTGCAAGTGACAGTGTTAACGATCTGGAACCATAATAGACACTTTTGAAAATACAAAAAGTATTGTTATATATCATTTCTATGATATAAGACGGAGGTAAAATGAAACTTAAAACAATTTTTACCGATATGTTGGAATTTTATATATTTTTTTAGTTAGTGACCCCCCTTTTACAAAAAAGGCGGGAAAAGGGGAAGCACCAACTCCGTAAATCTCATATTTTTTCCCAGAAGATGATAATATCTGACATTTTTCAGCTTGTATGCTACAACAGATATGTATGTAACATAAATAAGCTAAATACAAAACTATGAAAAACAAAATTGAGAAAAAACACTTGATTATACATAAGGTTTATGATTTTGCGACTTAATTTTTTTCCATGTTTAAGAAAAATGAACATTTTTCTTTGATCTGTATTTTTTGTAATATTGACTGGCAGGGTATGAGACCTACACCAAAATTATCTCTAATTTATACTTGTTCAAATAAAACAAGAATGGGGAAAAGTTACCGTTAAATTTTGTTTTTTTATGAGTTCAAACTTAGTAGGGGCGCATAAAACAAGGACAAAATTATCCAAAATAGGTCATTCAATTCCATCAAATATTCACTGTAAGGTCAAATGTAACAACACATTATTTTTTATAGTAACTTATATATAAAGAACTTATTTTTATCAAATATTCATTGCCAGATTTTCCTGTAGTTACTACATAAACTTTTGTTAACAAAACAAGGGCATTATATACTTCGGTGGGGAATCATGTGACACTAAATTTCAGAAAATCGTCAATAATTTTGTAAATACTTGACCAACTTGAAATCGGTTTGAAACAGGAAAAAGTGTAAAACGCCCGATATCAGATGGGTGGTAACTCTTTTACAAATCAAGTGATAAAAACGTTATTGACGACCAGATTAAGTTTTGGTTGGTCGTCAATAACTTTCATATCAGCTGATTTTTCAAAGATTATCCTTGGCATTCAGCAAAGTCATTGAGTGTTCCCGCTGTCTTTGCTTAAATTCTTCTTTTCAAATCGGTCATCTTTTGACAGAATTGTTGGAAAATATCGAAAATATTATGTCAGGTGATTCCCCGCCGTGATATAAGATTCTAGGGGTGGAAGAGGGTTGAAATTGGTGTCATGTACTACTGTATAAGAACGCATTTTTTAATCAAATTAAGCTCATCTTACACGAACATGTATCTTTGATTACCAGGTCTTTACATACCAATAGTCCTTCAATTAACGATATTATGGCACATGTTTACAAAATTTACCCTTGCAAAAAACGAAATAGCAAAGTCATAACTACTGTAAATTTGCATGTGATGGTTCGAATCTTGCAGGTCCCTTACACCTTCAAGATTTGAACCAAGACATGCAACATTGAACTGAAAATTAACAAGGATTTCCTTTTGTTTATAACTGTAAAATTTGTAAACATGTGTCATTATATTGTGACTGGACTATGATAAAAAAAAATCAAGGCAGAAGACGCAATATTGATACTATATCAAATCCTGGTCTTAAGCATTTATTCGTATAGATCTTGAATCAATCAAGTGTATTGGTGCATAGATAACCCATCCCCCCCCCCCCAAAAAAAAAAAAACAACTGTACCAGTCCAAAAGAACAGAAAACACTGAGGAAAAGGGACACATTGATGATAACACATTGATGATAATCAACAACCTCTTCTTTTCTCTCAGTGTTTTCTCAAATTATTTCTACAATGGACGTCAAAACCAGACTTGTTAAGAGAAGGATATATCAGTGCTTTGCTCTTTATAACCAAATCAGTAAATTCATAACAATTGTAGGCCTTTTGAAACAGTTATTTCTTCATTTCTCTTAGTGTTTTTTCTGTTATTTCTACCAGTGATCTGGCCCCGTTTTATCAATGAAATTACGCACATTATTTTCGTAGATTTGAACGAAAGTTAAAATTTTTTGCGTAAGTGCGTTTTACAAAACATGTTGGAAGATAAGATTAGAATTTCCTAAGATGCCTAAATCGTTTAAAGCCTTGATAACCCCAAAATCACTGAAAATATCAAAATATCTATGAAAGGAAATTTAGAAATTGAACAAACCACGGAAAATTCATGTGAATAGCAATGGATTTTGTGCTAACAATAGACTGGGTTTAAAGTTATATTTTGATAAACCGTCAGTGTTGTCATAAGATATCGTAACTACGGCCTGATTTAAGCTACGATATTTCATAGCAGCTCCAACGAATTACTATTGTATGTCCGAAATAACGTCACGATTAACTGGATAAAATCGTTCCCTATTTCGCTGTACTTTCACTTTCTTTTTTGTTGCTATTTATAGAATACAACATGAAAAAGTATTTTTCATGTATTTCCTTTTCTAATGGAATGAATGTACGTTTAATATACGTTTAATCGCCAGAGTGTTCAGAACGATAATATTTAAGCATTTTTCATGCTACTTACAACGAAAAATACGAGAAATATCTCTATCTATGCAGAAAAATACACTTTAAATAGCTTACACGGTCGATATATATTAATATTTACGAGAAAGTAAACCGAGGTGAGAACAAAATCGAATCTTTCCGAAGTGCGTTTCACGGAAATAACCGAGTGCCGTAAATACCCGATCATCGGCGATAATAACCGAAATCCATTATGGTTCCAGATCGTTAAAGGATGTAAGCTTTCGACTGAGTAAAACATAGGCCTACATCGGTTCATAAATACGGTATTCAAACGTGAAAATGTGGAAGATCTATATTTATGTAAAACATTATACACGGTGGGTAACCCACGTGACTTTTGGAAAGCGTCCACACGGAAAAAATCGTCCGCTTCAAAGTATGTTTTGTTTAATTTCTCAGCTTGTACTCTATTGATTTTGATGAGATAAAGTACACGGAACGCGCTATTGAGAGGGGTATTCCCAGCTCTAACTCACTCTGCTCCAAATCCAGTAGTTTCTTCAAACATTCGAGCCAAAGTGTTTGTAAGTGCAAAACGAAAGTGGGAAGCGTTCACATGCACCGAAAAAAACTTTCGCTTGAATGTTTAAAGAAACCACGGGATTCGGAGCAGAGTGAGTTACAAACGGGGATAGCCCTCGCAAATGCGCGTTTCGTACACTTTATCTCGTCAAAATCAATAGAGTATTAGCTGAGAAATTAAACAAAACATACATTGAAGCGGACGATTTTTTCGGTGTTAACGCTTCCCAAAAGTAACGTGGGTTACCCACCGTGTTATGTAGGGCATTTTATAGCATGACATATATTGCAAGACTTCTTTACGCAATTGCATTTGAATACAAAAGGGTTTTGCCAGTAGTGGGATGATAAAAGACTTGTAAGTAATCATCATGTTTGGTTTTACACCGATCAGATTCTTGGCAAAAAATTACCCATTGACGTAAATCAGTGGTTCTATACTGTGTATATTGATACAAAAACAGACCGAATGCTAGAGAAACCTGTTTAATTTATGGGTTGTATTACGTAAAAGATCGTGTAAATAATTTGCTAAATAAATTTGATTCCCTTGAGTCATGGAATAAAAATTTATTATGAAATTCCGTAATTTAATAAAACGATGCAACCAGGTGAATTCAGAATAACCGGATTTGGACTTTTGACATACTCGAATAAGAACTTTTGGAAACGTTGACTGAAAATAAAAATTACGTGAAAACCAACAGTTTCTCCCTTTTTAGCTCACCTGAGCACGAAGTGCTCAAGGTGAGCTATTGTGGTCGCTTTTTGTCCGTCGTCCGTCCGTATGTCTGTATGTCCGTATGTCCGTCCGTCCGTCCGTCCGTCCGTCTGTCAACAATTTGGTGTTTACACTCTAGCATCTACAAATATGAGCCAATCTTTACCAAACTTGGTCAAAACATGTATGACCATGAGCTCTCGGATGAATTCGATTTTGGGTCAGATCTGACCAGAAAGTCTGGAGTTATCTGCCCTTGAATGTAAAAAATAGCTACTTTTGACATTGTTTACACTCTAGCATCTACAAATATTAACCAATCAATACAAACATTGGACACAATGTTTGTGACTATAAGACCTTGGATGAGTGCGATTTTTGGTTTGATCAGACAATAAAGTCGTGAGTTATCTGCCCTTGAATTTGAGAAAATTGCCGTTTTTGACTGTTTTCGACTTTGTTTACACTCTAGCATCTACAATTATTGATCAATCAAGACAAAACTTGGACACAATATTAGTGACCATAAGATTTTGGATGAGTTCGATTTTGGGTCAGATCGGACTAGGAAGTCTGGAGTTATCTGCCCTTGAATGTAAAAAATAGCTACTTTTGACATTGTTTACACTCTAGCATCTACAAATAATGACAAATCAATTCAAAACTTGGACACAATGTTGTTGACCATAAGATCTCGGATGAGTTCGATTTTTGGTCTGATCGGACTAGAAAGTTATGAGTTATCTGCCCTTGAATTTGACAAAACTGCTGTTTTCGACTTTGTTTTTACTCTAACAACCACAAATGTTGACCAATCAAGACAAAACTTAATCTTTATTGCCATAAGATCTTGGATGACTTTGAATTTCAGCGCAATAAGACAAGCAGTTGCTGAGTTATCTGCCCTTGAATTTGACAAAATTCTCGTTTTTGACTTTGTTTTTACTTTTCACAATCAGATATTTATTATATTGACTTGTGAAAACGAAACGTGGACACAATGTCGGTGACAGTAAGTTTGTTTTCAGTCTTAAAGTCACAAATATTAATTGATTCAAACAGAACTATGGCTCATGTCATCTTGGTTCAGGTGAGCGATATAGGACCATCATGGTCCTCTTGTCTCAATAAGTTTCCTTGCCATTACATATTCGCTACAGTAGTTTTGCACTAAGCCTTCAAAGACGCATGTTTTCTAGGACAATTTCTTTATTTGTATTTCGTGCTTTATGTCGGGATTTTTTCTCCTCTACTATATTATTACACGTTATCAGTAGTTCTGTTCGTTATAAAGAACAATGTATTGTGGACGTATTGTCTTCCTGAAAAATAATTAACCCAGGAATTCTAGAAACTATAGATCACTCTTTATCTCGTGAACACATGAGATCTTTAGGAGCTTTAAATGGCCAATATGGATCCGGATCTGACTGCGTCTATACGCAGGCTGATCCGGATCCATGTTGGTCTCAAGTGCCATAAATTCCCATTTCCAGAAACCGTTTCATCATAATTTTGTGTGATTGTCAATACTGACTTTTGTATGAATGTTGTTTGAAGGCCTTATTGTAAATAAGTTAATCATTATGATATTGTGTATTGTAGTGATGTCTTAATAAGTCACCTTCGTTAAATAAAGATATTATTATTATTATCATTATTATATAGAGCTACCCTAATTTTTCGACAGAAAATGTACAGTAGGCTAACCAAGAAACTTTTTTTTTCTCTTTTTACACTGTATGATAACAATTTATCGCTAGTTCTGGTTGTTATGCTATAAAGAACAATGTATTGTGGGCGTGTTGTCTTCCTGAAAAATAATTAACCCAGGAATTCTAGAAACTATATCGCTAACCCTTCATCTCACGCTATATGCTGAAGTTTATTTGCTACAAAATAGATTCTTACGAGAAAAAGACATAAATTAGCTATCGACCTAATAGGCTTGAATAAAAAATAATAATTGTTCACGAGAAATGATTCATTTTGTGTAATGATTTTAAAAATATAATGATGCTAATATTATGTAAAAACAAATTGTTGTCTAGGGCATCTACTTGCTTCATGCATTCGGTTTAATCTGTTTCATAGACAAGCAAATGTACCCGATAAAACAACACCCTTGAAACACTAAATGAAAATAGAAAATATTAAAATTAATTATCAATATTAATTATTATTACCAACATTTTCTGTTTTTTTCATAGAACTTTCTATATAATTATGATATTAAAAACTCATTTTGGTCGATGCAAATCGTTCCAATTCGGTCTTATTTGAACGTGTGTAGTGAATTTCGCGTTAACCCCATTCCCAAATCCTACACAATATAACGCTTTTCTTTCTTTTCTTTTTTTTTTTTTTTTTTTTTTTTTTTTTTTTTTTTTTTTTTTTTTTTGTCTTTAGAAATTATGTAGAAAAGGAAGAAACTACTTATACTTATGACAAGCAGTTTCTTCATTTCCCATAGTTTTCTACCCCAAAAGACAACAAAAGAGCCATTCATCTGAAAATGTCATCTGCAATATCGGTGAATTTGATCAGTCAAACATTTTGCCGTCTAGTAATGGGTTAAAAAAATATTTCCCCCGTACAATTTTTTTCGTGTTTCCTCGTAAGAAACAAGAATAGAACAATGGATGCAGTTAACATACCGCTCTGGCGTAACTCCGAGACAAGAAGCTGTATTTCGCTGCTTTTCAACAAAAACCTCCTAACTGCAGCTTAAATCAAGCTGCAGTTACGAGATTTTTGTTGAAACGCTGTATTTTTATTTTCGTAACATTTGCTAAACTTAATGGATAAGCTATTAAACTCGCAGATATACACGCTGCGCCATGATAAAATGATATCTTGTTGAGTTCCCGTAAATTAAAATTAAACGGAAAAAAATATGTTGATACAGAAAGGATATATATCTTTTATACGAAATACTGCGATGAGCTATTTTTAGAACTCTTATCTATAAGCCTCTAGCAGAGCACACTGGCTTTATCTTTTTCGGACACTCTGGGGTGTATTCTAAATAACTTGTACGAAATTTCCTTTGTTTTTGTTCCAATATATGGCATTGCCAATAATTGATTTATCACATGTATATTGTAGCCAGCGCTAATCTTTATTTTTCAAATTTGAATGATTTGAAATTTTGACGTTTGGGAAAGGGTTAATTGGAACTATACATGGAAAAATCGAAGAATAATGAAAAATGCTGAAAATGCTGATAAACTAATGTTCCCCCTTTTTTCTCACGTTTAAGGTATCCCCATATTCAAAGATATATTTTCTAGTTTGTAGCCTTGTTCTCTTCGATTTTACTTTATTTATCTTTTTTCATTTGATTTCATCCATGCCCCTCTATACAACAAAATTATATATGTTTTATATAAAATATAGTATATTATCTTTATACCTAACCATATTCAAAACAAGACTCGTTTTCTATCTCCCTTAAGCTAAATGATTGAGAAAACATTGAGGCAAATGAAGAAAATTGTTGTAATCAGCATTATCTTCTTTTGCCTCAATAGTGTGTGCTATTTTACACAGAAATCCTTTCTTTATCAACATCTTTATTGAAGAAATGCTGATAATCAGTATCCTTTTTGTTAGAATACTTTCCTTATATTGAACCATTTCCCAAACAAATCCTGGTTGTAACGTCCAACTATACTGCAAGCTTTTCAGGAAACATTGAGGCAAAATGAGAAAATGTTTATAACCTGCATTTTCCCTGTTTGTCTCAATATTGTTCTTGCTATTTTCCATACAATCCTCTATCAACACCCATATTGTCTCCTGCAATATTTGTCCACAAAGTTATGAAATTCCCTTATGCAAACTTTTCGGAAACACATTGAGGCAAAATGAGATAATGGTTATAAACAGCATTTTCACCCTTTGTCTCAATATATTCCTTTCTATGTTGTACACAATCCTTAACCCATTCTCACACATTGACTCTTTCTGACCCCCCAAAAGATAAAGACTGAGCCGCTTTGGAAATCATTGTGGACAATAAAGAAATTGCTTGTAACAAGCATTTTTTTTTTTCATTTTTCAACAATGTTTTCTAACCCAAGATGGAAAGATTTCTAAAATTTCATCAACTTGAAATAGTTGTATGCAACACCTTACAAATTTGGAACAGTGTAAAATTTTGCTGTCTGGTGTTGGGTTTATATTCATTATTATGTCCTGTTATATTTTTCCACAAAGTTATGATATACTGACGTTCTTAATTCAAACCTTTTGGGGAAATATTGAGGCAAAATAAAGTGTTTGAAATATTTATGTATTTGACCACACTATATTATTTAAGTAGTTTTGGAAAGGGTTAAACAAAGGAATTTATTGTTTTAACGGTTATAGAATTACAGATTGGTTGAAATATTATATGTTGGATGTGTTTCATCATCGTATTGTTTTCCAAAGCAACATCAAAACCAGGTCTAGATTGCGAAAGGGTTAAACAGTTTAGTAAAGTATTTTCTGAAGTGTACGAAATTTGCCAGTTGACCCCAAGTTGACTACCTGTGCTAAAAATAGATTATGGGTTTTTCCATTGTTGGCTTATTTCGTATAAACGGTATAGTAGCTTAGCACTGAAAATATTGAGAGAGAACGCTTGCCAGCAGAATTTATTTTCAAATGCCTATTCTACAATGACCGTCAAAACCAGATTTTGAATGTGTCGATGTACATGCCTAGATGCGTAATGGCTTATAATGCTCATCAACCCTTTCCCAAACTTCAAAAGATTAAAAAATTCACGGCTTGACTGCCTTTTTAGTGACGCCACATGATTAATAATCTACCCTTTTCATATTCTTTGGAAGATAATACAAAAGGGGGTGCAGTCTAATAGAGGAATTAGCCTTTTATCTAATAATTCCGGTATTTTATGATCATATCAAAGAAATGATTTAGGAAACGAGAAGAAAATTGTTCAAAAAGATTGCTGTATTTTATTTTGCTTTCCACTAACGCTACATAAAATAGTGGAATATGATTATAAGAAATCAGTTTGAATTTATTGATAGAGTAATCTTCGTTATAACGTCGATAAATTAGCCCTTTTCCAAAAAAGACTTTGTTTTGGCTGTCCAAGTGGAAATAGTTTTAGAAATCAATGAAATGAAGACATTGCTGTTTTTTTTTCTGTCAATATTCTCTTACCTTTGGCATATACGTTTATATCCAGACATCTTCAACTTTTGTTAGGCCTACGTACCTTTCATCTCTTGTCATTGATGTTTTCTATATCTGATTTGAGTCGCAATTTACAGTTAATCGTTTACTTCCATTTATTTTGTCGTCACCAACTTTATGAGCGATTTTGTATCTAATTCTCGTCACCTTGGAAAAGAATAAACTACATAATTGCTGCTTTTCAACAAAAACCTCGTAACTGCAGCTTAAAAAGGCTGCAGTTACGAGGTTTTCGTTGAAAAGCGTTGAAATGCCATTTTCGTTTCAGAGAGACCCCGAGCAAGAGGGCCAGGTTCTAGACTGGATCGAGACGAATCTCGGCACCAAGTTGGATCGTAGCCAGGAATACCCAGACATGATTAAAGATGGAATAGCCTTGTGCGAGTAAGTACATTTCCTTTCAACACAAACAATTCAATGCATGGGGCAAAATACAGATACGTAGCTTCCCTTCTCGAACCATTCCACAGAACAATGGCTCATGTAGCTGCTAGCTTTTGGGACCACAATCAAACCACACACAACCAGTCTTGATGTAGTTGATAAGAATCAAAACCGATCACTGACAGTTGTTTCAGTTAATAAAGAAGCTATAACTGTGAGAAAGAACAGCATGGATTTGCGTCACACGGTGCGTATGCACAGACTGACCTTGATCCTTGCTGATGTCAAATGCCGCTAATCCAAGACCCAAGTTCAATAGACCCTTCAATGCTACGTTTTATGTCGTACTTTAGTATGTTCGTAAGTCTTTCAGCACATGTGCGAGTTTATACTGGTTATCGCCCCTGGTGCAACTTCGCGTATTTTAGCAGGAAGTACTAGTAGCAGGCCCGTAGGAAGCAATTTCATATTGGGGGCTAAAGCCCTTGTCTTGAATATTGGGGGGCTAATTTTGGATTTTCCCAGAAAAATTTAGTGTAAAACTATGAAAATTCGGCATTTTTGGAAAACTTTTGGGGGGGGGGGGGGGGAGGTTTGCTGGCTAAGCCCCCCCTCTCTACACCCCTCCTTGTTCCTACGGGCCTGAGTAGTATTAAGGCGATATCCGGTCTAAACTTGCACAAGCGATTATATAGTAAGATTTTCGACGGTATTTAGGAACGTTATCAAACGTAGCATGAAAGGGTTTATTAAAAAGATATTATCATCATTTCAGTTTAATGAACAAACTGATGCCTGGCGTTATAAAGAAGATAGATCGTAAAGGTGGCGGTTTTGCCTTGATGCAGAATATTGAGCGCTTCAACAAAGCTGCGGAGAAGTATGGGGTGCCCGTTCGTGAACTATTCCAAACTGTGGACCTGTGGGAGAAGAAAAACATTCCTGCAGTTACGCTATGTCTGTTTGCCTTGGCTAGAGAGGTATTCTTCAAAAATTCAGCTCATCATCAGATACCAAACACTTCGTGTATCAGCGGACGTAATCCGAGGCCACGGAAATTGGCGATATGATATCTTCAACATTCTCCGTGCGTCATCCGTGACAACAGATATTGACGAGGGTAACCCTCGTCAATGTCCGTAGTCACGGATGACACGCGAAGCTGCGAGAAGTGAAACTCACCCACGAATTTCTTTGGCATCATTGGTTCCACCAGAAATGTGAGCTGGCCCTACAATATTTTCCAGCCACATTCAAACCACGACAACCGTCGCATTCTTATTCTAAAATATTATTCAGTTTGTCCTATGAGTCATGAAGGTCGGTATCAGGTGGTAAAACAAGCAATAAACATAAAACAATTAACATTAATACTATAATTATTATGCTTTTAAAAACTTGTAGTCACAGCTACAAAATGTATTGCGATTGCCAAATTACGGTTCAAAGTTACGTTTTTTATGTGCTATTTCACAGTACAGTGACAATGCCAATACCTGCATTTTCTATCAAAATGGAATGGGCATTACTTGGTCAAATATAATTTTATGTGCCATAACATTTTTCAGAAACGTAACAATCTTTAGTCATTTTAAACTCTATTAAGACAATGTTGAGAAAAGCCTGTATTTGTTATTCAAAGTAATATATCGTCGCCTTTCAACAAAAACTTCGTAACTGCAGCTTGTTTCACGTTGCAGTTACGTGGTTTTGTTACAAAGGCTACAAAGCAACATTATACTTGTACATAAAATCTCGTTTCAGACACAAAACCATCCAGACTACACAGGTCCAGTGCTTGGACCAAAGATGTCCGATCCCCAACAGTTCGACTTCACTCCCGAGCAGTTAGCCGAAGCTCGCAATGCCGTGAGTCAGCAGAGCGGGTATAACAAGGGCGAGACCCAGGCGGGCATAAACATGGGAAAAGCTCGCGGAATTTACGACTAAAAATAACCACAATCACAGCCTTTCTTCCAAAACTTCGTAACTGCAGCTTTAAGGTAGTTCACTCCTAAATGAAATTCACGCCATGTCGGAATTTTTCGTGCGACGTCGTTAAGCATTCGTTATGTATCCAAACCTATTCGGGCGACGTCGTAAACATTCGGCAGTGGAACGTTCCACTGCCGAATATTTACGATGTCGCCCGAATAAAGCCGATGTCGCCCGAATAAAGCCGACGTCGCGTGAATGTCATTAGAGGAGGACTACTTTAAACAGGTTGTACATCGTTACGAGGCTTTTGAAGTAAAACGAAGCTATACAGATCACATTCGTTATCTCGATATCAGCTATTACCGATCATCTACTTTTGTCGAAAAGAAAAACTCGATTCCGTCCTTACAAATACATGTTTACATTAGTGTACATTGGTAAGAATCATATGATTGAAATATAGAACAAAATTTTAGGAGATGAATTGCTCACATCGAGCAGTAAAAGCACTCTATGGAATATGCATTTTTTTCTTTAACATGTTATCATATTTGGCTATATCTATCAACCCTTTTACAAAGAGCACTTTGGCATACGAGATAACGAGTGTTAACTGTGAATCGTTTTTTATATTCATTAGATAGTGAAAATGATTTCTGTTCGTGTCACATAAAATACTCATTTTGATTGCTATATTTATTTACATTAACTCTTTCCCAAACAAGACATGGTTTTGACTTCTCTAAGAGAAATGGTGTTGAAAAACATTGGGACAAAAGAAGAAACTGCTGATAACCAGCAGTTTCTCCTTTTGTCTCAATGTTTTTGTGCTATATCATACACATATTCTATCTTTAACAACACCCCTTTGTTGTCTGCAGCAGTTTTCAAATTGGGCCACCCTGAAATTTTCTGTTTGGTAAAGGGTTAAAATAATCCTTTTTAGTAGAAACAGAAATTCGATAAATACAAGTATTATAATAGCCATATTCTAAATTCAACTGTTTTAAGGACCCGTGCTTTTAAGATTGGTAGATTGTATTATTTCCTCAAACGTTAGATTTCTTAGGTAAAAGTGAAAGTAGACTAAACAGGTAAACTGATGCATATTCCCAGAAATCGTAGGTTTCGAGTGCATTATTCAATGAAAACGTTTCTGAAACAAAATCATCCTCAAAAGAGAATGGCACTAACTATATGTACGTACGCAACAAAGTAGCAGAGTAATTTCCCTTGACCTAAAAAACCATTAAAGAGAATTTTTGCTAAGAATTTAAGTTCAATTTACGAGTTCTTATTTTAGTCTTTAGATAGATGAAATAATTTTAAATGTTTTTGTTACATGTGTGTCATATACGTATATTATTATTGTGCATATACTATAGTTAATTAAAAGTAGGTTTTACATAATATTCATTTCTTTATTTCCTTTGTTCCCCTTTTTGTCGACTTACGGAACATCTAAGGTAACGGTGGAATAGGACAATATAATTCCCCGAGATATCATACACACTTACTGTCTTTATACTCTGTGTCGCTAAAAATCTCGTAGCTGCAGCTTCAAACAATCTGCAGTTACGAGAATTTTGTTGAAAAGCGACAAGAGTTATAGTAAAAAGATATATTCCAATTATCGGCAATAACGACCACTTTCATCACCTTTTCTCTAAATATTTCGGATCTCCGCGAAATGTTTCTCGCTTATTCACAAAATCATAAATGTCTTCTTTCTTAAGAAAATTCACAGCATCAATAAAACCTCTATCATAATAATTCAAGTAAATTTTCTCTTCTGGCGGCCATAACCCATCTTTAGCCCGTGTAGCGTTCTGTATATTAACTTTAACATTCATATTCACGACGTTCACGTTAAAATTGTATCTCGAATGATCGTCGGGCGAAATGTCAATGACGCCTGAAAATGGGGCAACTGTCACTGTCCTGCCTTCGTCAAATGTGTACAAGTTGTTGGTAAAACCGCCATCTAGGTAGGTCTGCAAAATAAGGCATGAAGTATGGTAAGTGGTGTGGCAATTGAGTTAGGCTCGAATTTTATGTTATGACAATATGCATAACTTTAATGAATCACATATGGGCCGGGATCTGGAAAAAGGCCCCTTATTATAACATTTGTGACAGTCATGTTTCTAGACCAGTCTATGCATAAATGTCGTCTGGTTGGGGTCCACGCTGCTCTGTTAAGGTTGCTACAGGTCACGAGGAAGCTATTTGAGAGCAGCATGAAATTACTGTTTGAAAGTACAAGAATATTATAATATTCGTACGATAGCAGCTTTAAACTTATAACAATTTTGATCATTGAGTCTTAAGTCGGTTAATTACTAACCAAGACAATAGCGCTGAAAACAGGACATACGTGCAGACAGGTGCATAATGTAAAAGGTACAAATGTTTGTTACATGAATTTGGAGACATGTTACGTTGGTGGTCTTATCAGAAAGATCAGAGTATCAGAATTGGCAGCGCCTGAATTAGTTAGTCTAGCAGATATTTCCTAAAACATTAAATCTTCTTTTTGAGGTAATGGTAAGATTAAGGCTCACCATGTCATTCTTTTTCCCAATTCCTGTATATCCTGGTATAGAGCAGCTGAGAAGCACGGCCTGCAATGCAAAACAAAATCTTAAGATCTCGTTTTTCACCAGCCAGTATTGCTCATGGTAAATGCCATGGCAGAGCATCTCTAACTGAAAAGCAAAAGTCTTACTTTTATTTTCTTCTTTTCCCCCATTCCAAAAATGACAAAATGGACCATTTCAATTTGAAAGCTGCTGCCGAAGCCCAAACAGACTCTGATAAAGAAAGGATTTGTGTCCAATATAGTGCATATGATATTAAGACAAAAGGAGAAATTGCTTATAATCAGCAATTTCTTCTTTTATCTTAATATTTCCCCTAGCCTATTCCAATAGAAATGTCAAAACCAGGTCTTGTTTTGGAAAGGGTTGAATACTTTCATCACACAATACTTTCATCACATCACAATTTGAAGTTAACAGCAATTTAAAATGAAGTACAGTCAAATAATATACACTAGTACCTCAATGAGATCTTGCTTGGAAGAAAACTGCGACACAAGTTCATGTTTTGGTCGCCATTTGTTTAAGGATGTTATTGACACATGTAGGGTCTCACTGGCTGTCTTGTGGCAATCCTCCGATAAAGATGATTCCAAAAATTCTGATATGTTGTCCAAAATATTGACTTGTGGATTGAAAGGTCCAAATCTTTTTCCTCTTACTTGCTTTGAAAGGTCCACAGCAAATTCTTTGCATTCCTGGAATTTACATCAAAAATAAGTAAATGAATTGATACACTAGTGGATACAATTGTTTGAAAGTGTCTGAGCTGCAACTTTGTGAATACAGGCAGGAACCACAGACCATTTAATACAATGTAGCTATGAAATAACTAATAAGGTTTAACACTTTTACAAAGGACAAAATTTTGGACTTAGTATTCCAATATGAAAGACAACAATTTCAAGTTGATGAAATTTTAAAAATCGTTCTATTTGGGTTAGGAAACATTATGGAAAAAAAAGAAGAAATTGTTTGTTACAAGCAATTTCTTCATTTTCCACAATGTTTTCTCGAGCATTTTTATATTAGGGTGTCAATAAGAGTCACTGTGCAATTACTTAGTAACTGTATGTGTTAATATAGAAAGTAAATTTACCTTTATCTTATCCTTGTTACAAACCAAAGCTGTGGCTATCAACGCTCCGCCAGATGCCCCTGCCACTTTATCTACACTGTTCAGGTACCTCGGACCGTGAGTTATCAAGGCTTGGACTGCACCCAGATGATAAATGCCCAGAAATCCGCAGCCACTGAATGACAGGTGCATAGCTGTCAGTGTGGCTCAAGAATCTGCAAAATATTTATTAACCCTTTAACAAACAGCAAAATTTTAAGGTGGTCTAAATCAAAAGCTGCTGCTAACAGCTAAACGGATGTAGTAAAAGATAGGATTTGTGTACAATATAGTACAGAAAATATTGAGGAAAAAGGAGAAAATGCTGGTTATCAACAGTTTTCTTTTGCCTCAATGTTTACCCAAGCATTTTACAACAGATATATTAAAAGCAGGTCTCGTTTAGGAAAGAGTTAAAATTGCCATCTTACATAACAATGCCTGGTTATGACCTCTGTAACATAAATGTCAAAGAAAAACAAGAAAATGTATTAAATCTGCATTTTCTCCTTTTCCTCAACTTTTCCATCAGTATGAAAACGAAAAATATGTCTGAGTTGTCTGGATTATCATTACTTTTGATATCTGCAAACCCAATAATTTGGACAAGACCCAAGTCTAATGAAGACATAGGTTGTGTAGGCCTAAATTTTGTTGTTTGTAAATGGGATCAACTGCTTTCAAAAGTCAGATATCCAAAAAATGCAAAGACGAAATAACAAACTAATGCTGTACTTTATTAAAGTCAAATGACAAACCTAAACAACGTCGAAAAAATAAAAATCGGCTTGCAACCGACCCTCCAGAAAAATGTCAAACTTTTGACAGATTTTCCCGCATTATCTTCTTTTTGAAGAGTAACCGATAACCATAGACTAGAAATTTGTGTTGCGTGTAAACTGGGAGGCATAGGGTGTCACTCCTCAACGAAACGGCCCTATCAAATACATAGTAAAATGGGTCAATTTGGCAGCTTCTAGCTTCTCTCAGAAGTCTTTGTGGCACATTTTACTTAGTCTGCTTAATAGACCATTCATTTGTCTTTAATTAAATACCAAGAAAGTGATAGCAATAGCACCATCAGCTAAAATCACGCACCCCCGTGAACACAGCCACCCTTGCCATCTCTTTTGGAATCTGCATGTGACACACCCCCATGAAAGGTCACGACCGCGCAAGAAACTAGTTCCCGACAAATTCATTAAAACACATCCTAGCAGTACACTGATGGTCTGCCAGTATGCAGAACCACATTTCATGCATCTGCCTATTCTATAGACACAGAATCAATGCAACAAAAGGAGCGAATCCATTTTTGACGGAACTATGTTTGTATACTACGACCCGGAAGCATTTCCCGTTGTGGAGTGTCTCCATAGGGCCTTACACTGCAAAATAACCCATTCATGTACAACGAGCGAAACACAAACTGTAGATTTGAAAAAAAGAGAGTAGGCCTATTAATAGGATGAAGCCGCATGCAAGAATGTGCAATCGAATCCGGATCGAACTTTTCAGCAAAAAGACCTTTCGCACGGTGTATAATCACGTGACTTAGAATTTCCGATAATCTTCAATAACTTTGTCAAAATTTGACCAATTTGAATTCGGTTTGAAGCAGAGAAGTTAGGAAAATGTCAGGAATAATCTGTACGTGGTGAACTTTTGAAAAATAAACTGATAAAAAGTTATTGAAGATAAACCAAAATTTTTCAAAAATCCAACACGTTCATCTAGATCTAATGCGTGACGTTCGTCCACATTCTCTGCTTCAAATCGAATTCAAATCGGTCGCATATTAACAAAATTATTGAAGATTTTCTGAAAATATTGTATCACGTGATTATCCTCCGTGTTTCATGCACTGTCAAGACTCCGAAAGAGACAGTCTGGAGTGAAATACCAGAGATGGCTTACATTTGTCGAGACCCCCTTTAATCCGAGTCTTCTCTGATGCAAATTTCGCTAAGTCGCTACATTTAAAAAGGAGCGACTTCGCGTGATTTGAACCAAAGAAGCTCGAATTAGACACCCTTTTACGATTTTCTGAATCTACATCTAGAATATTTTCCTCACCATTCTAGATCTATATGTTTATTTCTTAACCCTTTCCCAAATGAAAAAAAAATTAGGGTGATCCACTTCAAAAACTGCCACAAATGGCAAAATGGAAGTTATCAAAGATAGTATTTGTGTAAAATATGGCATAGAAAATATTGAGACAAAGGAGAAACTGCTGGTTATCAGCAGTTTCTTCTTTTGTTTCAATGTTTTCCCAGGCATTTTCTATTATGGACGTCAAAACCAGGTATTTTTTGGGAAAGGGTTAATGGAATAACAACCTCATCCCGATCTCTGCTGGGTTTGACATGTTTTTCATACTGTCGCTTTTCTAAAAAAAAAAACTCGTAGCTGCAGCTTGATTGAAGCTGCAGTTACGAGGTTTTCGCAGAAAAGCAGCGATATAATAATTATATTGGTTTACAGAATTCCCGGATGGACCCTTTTCGCATGACAACTCACGAGTAGGCCTATAAATAAGTAAAATCACACTCGAGGTGGTGCAAATTCACAGTTCAGTTGAGCATTCGAATAGGATGTGATTTAACATTGTAAATAAAGGGTAATGTACTGTATCTTTCTTCGCTATTTATGCAGATAGTCTGTATTTTTATGTTCTTTTTCAATAAATATATACGATTAAAGCGCACAAAATAATCCTTAAGCTCGTCTAGAAAGAATCACGGACGATAGCATGATGGAAATTTCTATTTTTATTGATTGATTGATTTGGGTTTAACGCATCTTTTATCTGATCAATATGGTCATATCGCAGAGGCTGGGGTACCTAACTATGGATTCCTGTCGTTTCTCATACAATCGCTACCACAACAACCTTACTGAGCCTCTAGCTGCTCGCACAAATATGTTAAGGATTATCCGACCTTTTGTGGGAGACAAATTGAAGAAAGGATGTTTGCCGCGACCGGGGAATGTGCGGATCAGACTTATCCTGTCGTATGTCCGATCTTATACTTAGTATAAATCGATGCTTTTCAACAAAATCCTCGTAACTGCATCTTATAAAAGCTGCAGTTACGAGGAGGGGGGGGGGGGGGGGGGTTATTGAAAAGCGTCGAAATCTAGTCCTATATTCAACATGACAACGGAAAATTTCCTCCAAAACATCAAAATTTTCGTAGGCTCAAATTCGAAAGCTATTGCTGACGAAAAAATTGGATGCATGTAAAGATAGGTTTTTGGTGTTGTATTACATGTAACAAACAAAAACAAAAGGAAATATTTCTCATTTCCGTTATCAACAATTTATTTCTTCAATTAGTGCATGCATCCCCCCCCACCCCCCCACCCCCAAAAAAGCCAAAAAAGCCAAACAAACAAAAAAAACCTTTACTTGTGACACTAAAAACAGGATTTATTTTGATTTAGGTTAATTTTCTAATTACGACAGAAAATCACGTAAAACAACCATTTCTTGAAACTGCCTATTATCCTGTTAATTTGTTTCCAATTTGAATTCGGTTTGAAGCAGGAAAGTTAAAAAAAAAAAAACACTTAAATTTGCTGCTTGTGGTAGATCTTTTTTATACAAAAAAAGGGAAAAATGTTATTGACTACCAAGTAGCCTGAAATTTTGATTTTAATCAAAAGATAATTCCACAACCAGTACTTCCCTGACGCACTTCCGCTTGTCATCATGCTTCGAATCATTTACAATCGATCACGTTAATTGACAGAATGATTGAAATTTCTGCAATTGTTATTTCATGCGATTCCCCGCCGTGCCAATGGCATAGCATTGGTCACGTTCTAAAATGTCGTAACTACAGCTTATTTAAGCTGTAGTTACCACTTTTTCGAATGTGACCGGCGATAGACATAAAAATGTTCAAGATATGCATAATTCATTTAAATAAGTTGATTTTTTTTTTTTTTTTTTTTTTTTTTTTTTTTTTTTTTTTTTTTTTTTTTTTTTTTTTTTTGCTGATTCACGCCGAATCGTCCACGCGAGACTAATATCTACGAAGTATGTGTAAGTAGTGAGTTCTGATGTACTTAACGAGTGTCGACTGGGACAAGATTGAGTTAAGGTAGTCCACCCCTAACGAGATTCACAGGGACGTCGACTTTTTTGTGTGAAGTCGTTAACCTTCGTTACGTGTTCGACCGTATTCGGGCGGCGTCGTAAACAGTGGAAAGTTCAACCGCCGAATGTAGGCCTATACGACGTTTCCGAATAATTCCGACGTCTTGTGAATCTCAAAAGGGAAAGACTACCTTAATTTGCCTTTAACTGCATTCAGTCATATCACAGCGGATGGATCACATAACCATGGATTCGTGGCATTTCTGTGACTAATACTACCTAACCTACCTATCCTAACCGAGCCTCTAGCTACACTCTCACGAAGATGATTCACGTCCATTGGTGGGAGACAAATGACTTTATTTTATAACAGTCAGTCATATATTAACAGAATTATCGAAGATTTTCTGCAATCGCTGTGTCAGGTGATTCCCCGCCATAGCAGTGCATATGTTAAACTTACACGATGTATAATCACGTGACTCAGAGTTTCCGATAATCTTCAATATCTGTTTTAATACTTGACTAATTTGAATTCGGTTTGAAGCAGAGAAGGTCGGAAATTGCCAGGAATAAGCTGCATGTGTTGGATTTTTGTAAAATCAACTGATAAAAAAGTTATTGAAGATAAACCAATTTTTTGGTTTATCTTCAATAACTTTTTATCACTTGATTTTTCAAAAATCAACCACGTCCATCTAATGAGTGACGTCTCTCCACATTCTCTGCTTCAAACCTAATTCAAATCGGTCGCATATTATCAAAATAATTGAATATTTTCTGAAAATATTGTATCACGTGATTATCCACCGTGTATTAAATCATTAATAATTCTTCAGAAATATGTTCCAGATGTAGTCAACTTAACCCATTACTACACAGTGACTCCATTTGTAACCCCACAAAATAATGGCTTTAGAAAACAGTGTGGAAAATGAAGAAATTGCTTGTGACAAGCAATTTCTTCATTTACCACAATGTTTTCTACCAAAAAAGACCAAAAGATTTTAAATTTCCTCAACTTGAAATTGTCGTCTGCAACATCTTTGAATTTGGACAACCCCAAAATTTTGTCATTTGGGAAAGGGTTAATAGTCTCCTCGAGACGATTCATGTGGGTTCACACAACATGATGCTTGGAATTGAAATTAAAGTAGAATATCCGTAATGTGGCCATTTTGAGATTCATAAACATCGGATTTTTTCGAGTCGTCGTTACGTATCCGGCTCGGCCAGTATCCATTCTGACATTTGACAAAAGTCATTTGTCTCTCACCAATAGGTGTGAATCATCTATGTGAGAGAGCAGCTGGAGGCTCGGTTTGGATATTGTGGTTGTACTTGTGCGAGAAATACCAGGAACCCACGGTTAGGTGCTCCAGCCGCCGCGATATGACCCTGGTAGTTGAAAACGGCGTAAAACCCCAATAAACTCAAACTCAAACTCGTTACGTATCCGAACTTATTTGGGCGGGGTCGTAAGTATTCATCGTCTGTAACATCTTTGAATTTGAAAGATTCACACATTTTGTCATATATTATGCTAATGGGTTGTTAGTCTGGTTCCCTGTCGTACTATGTATTTTAGTACGTCAGGCACTCACTAAACATGGCCGCCTCCAGTGGTATAATTTAATTACAAAGATAAAGAGCAAAGTTCTTTAATTTTGTGAGCAGGGAAGAGTCATTAGAAGAGTAGATAGGTTTTGGTATATTTTAAATACTAGCAATAAAAGTTTTACATGACCTCAACGCTAACCCGAAATAATACAGTTTTAAATTATGTTCATGAAAACTATATGAAGGCAATTTGGAAGTATATTTTCCAGTAGTCCGATTAGCTCAGTGGTAGAGCGTCTGACTGTGACTCCAGAGGTCCAGGGATCGAATCCCACGTTGGGCAAATGTTTTTCATCTGCTTTTTGTTTTAACAAATTTTCTCAAACCAAACTATTCTAGAAATCACTAAGATGCAATTAAAACATAATTGTTAATTGTGTTTTATTACGTCTTTGAAATCTGTAGAACCATTTGGTATAAAAATGTAAAAAGAAAAGGGGTGTGGCTAAAATATGTATCTCTCTTGGGATTCGAACCAGGGACCTTTAGAACACAAGGCGGACACTCTAACCACTGAGCTAATCGGACTTCTGATAAGAAGTGGATCCAAATTGCGTTCATATAGTTTTCATGTACATAATTTAAAACCGTTTTATTCGGGTTAGCGTTGCGGTCATGTAAAACTTTTATTGCTAGAGTTAAAAATATACCGAAACCTTTCTTCTCTTCTAATGACCCTTCCCTGCTCACAAAAATAAAGAACTTTGTTCTTTACCTTTGGTAAAATATCAGCCCAGTGGGCGCATCCATGAATGATGTGTGCCTGACCCAATAACGCAGTATTAGGGGCAGGTAAGCCAGACTAATGGGTTGTAAGTGTTCCGGGGCATCTACGCGCTGTTTTCACAATTTCCTTTGGAAAGACCACTGGATGCGCTTGAAAAAAAAAGTTATGTTGAAGCCCGGGCTTCCAGGTCTCCGCCTATATACTAGCCTTGCACATACGACAAACGCGCTATCTGACCCCTGAATAAAGTAATTTATGTGCAATTGTTTAAGTTTAAAAAAAGTCTACTTGTAGTAAGCCTTATCAAAAAAGACTTGTTTTGACTTTCCTAATACAAAAAAGGGATTGGGAAAAAAACGACATTTAAATCTAAAATGCTGCTAACTTTTACAAACCGCATGTTCCCATTCGTTACCATTGTTATCATCATTTTACAATTTTTATAATCATAAATTTTATATTATTTCAGAAAACGCCTTTTCGCGGGGGAAGTGGGCGTGACATTTTTCGTTTTTGCGGTACATTTTGTGAATGTATTTCATTTTGTAAATGTATTTCAAAATGTTTTTATATGACGGATCATGAACTGTCGCTTTGAAATTAAAGTCGGAATGTACTTTTACGACTGCACAATGAAATAGAATATCGTTGTTTGGTACATACTTGTATACTAGTATTCAGGTTTCAAACTACATTTAATAGCGTTCGGTTTTCCAGTGAAACAAATACGTCATCGTCACGCACTGGTCTAAAAATAGATTGGGAATCCCTTATCGTAAAAATATGGCTGTGAATCTCGCGAAGTTTTTCCACGTTCAACTTGCCGAAAATGACATTCTAAGAGCTGGAAGGCCGTAATCATTTGTTGAGAAACATTCTTATTCAGAGTTGAGAAGGTTGCTGCACTGTCGTGTACTTTTTAAGATCGGTAACTATGAAATAAGCAGTTGACAAGTAATGTTTACACATACTGTCCTGTCTTGGCTTCGTCGTGCCGCTCGTGCGTACTCGCGTAAACCGTTTCCTAAACGACAAAATGTCATGTTGGGCCAAATTGAAAAAAAAGTGACGATGACAAAACGGATATGAATACTTTTAGTGTTTTATCTCAGAGAAAATATTGAGGCAAAAATACAATGATCATCAATATCCAAAGAAGTTATTCACATCGATTTTGTCTGCTGTGCAGGCCTTTTCAATTTGGTCGATCATCATTTTCTTCTTTTGCCTCAATGTTTTCCCAAGAATTTTCTGTTAGGGACGTCAAAACCGGTCTTGTTTGGGAAAGGGTTAATATAGAAAAAAGCTAGAATTTGTCGCTGAATGTGATTTGATACCCCCACAGGCTTTCACTACAACAAAGGGCAATAACTCACAAAATAAGCAATGTAGAGTTATGCTCCTTGTACGTTGCACTTCTCCTTGGTGAGATCTATCTACCCGAGAAGTTTCATGATCATAGCTACTTTACCTTCTGACTTTTCGATGTTTTTCTGGTTAAGCTGTTGAGGAATATCAAGAAAAAACGTTTGTCATTGCTGGTCTATCTCCGTATCTGGAAGCAATGTTGCATGTTGCATATACGCAATGTTTCGTAGTTTTAGTTCCCGCCTGCCTTATCTGTGATCGACTAATATCTCGCTTGAAAATAATAATTCTATGCTAACACTGTTACGAAAAAATGTCCGATTCATGACCGATAAACAAAATATTAGACTGGTACCCGGCAAACGTTGTTGGGGGCATTCCCATCAGAAATCTATTTTTAGCACACGAGCGCGCGAAAACTGTTCGCTATTGAAACACAATAGACATTTTGTCTATCTTTCACGAATACGCGTATGTGATCACGTTATTTTAGATATAAAATTGAGCCGGGATCTGTAAAAACCTCATTTAAGGCTTTTGAGCCCAACATGGTTCAAGATCAGCCTGCGTATACACGCAGTCTGATCATGATCTATGTTGGTCTCCATAAGGTTCTGCTTGACTTACAGAGACCTAAAACACAGCGGCATGAATCCCTTTCAGACGACACTTGGGCATATGTTGATCATGAAACATGGCTTTCTCAAATGCTATAAGGGACCCCTTTCCAGATCTCGGCTCAAATATTTATCAGCCGGGGTCTGGAGGAAGGACCCTTATATTATTTGAGACCAACATGGATCCAGACCAGCCTGTGCGAACCCACCACAGTTTCATCATGGTCCATGATGTTTTCCGATAGCTTCTTCATCAGCTATATAGCAACTGGGAGGTAGCAAAATGGATCTGCATTTAACTGTTAGTGACCAAATTCTGATTTGGAAACTTAGTTTTCTAAAATGCTAGAAAAGTGCCCTTAAGGTAGTCCAACCATCGTTAGATACCAAGCACTTCGAGCGTCTTCGGGCTCATCCGTGTTAACGATTTCTGTTGCCACGGATGACACCCGAAGTTGCACGAAGTGTTTGGTATCCGACGGGAAAATGATGTAATTCCAGTAAGATCCGCTTGATAGTAGCTCCGGTCGGAGGCCTGGTTGAAGAATGACAATAGAATTAAGCGTATGTTTTCATTGGTTGACGAACACTATGTCAGATAAAGTCTTTATAGTAGATTCTACGCTACATAAACGTTCAAAGGCTGCGCGTAGAATCTACAGTCTCTATCTAATACTTAGCTTTAGCAACTGGGAGGTAGCAAAATGGATCTGCATTTAACTGTTAGTGACCAAATTCTGATTTGGAAACTGAGATTTCTAAAATGCTAGAAAGGGGATCCTTAAGGTAGCCCAACCATCATTAGATACCAAACACTTCGAGCGTCTTCGGGCTCATCCGTGCTAACGAAAATGGATACAGATGACGCCCGGGAATTGACTGGGTATGCACCACCGTCGATTTCTGTTGCCACGGACGAAACCCGAGGTTTCACGAAGTGTTTCGTATCCAATGGTAGATGGAATACCTTAATGTCAAGATAACGGCTCTTATCTGTTATTTTTCAGACGTATTTGCCACCTACCATCTTTCATGATAGAATACCAAATGAAGTATGGAAAAGAAACTCTCCGGAAAAGTGACTTTGGTTACAGGGGCTACCAGGGGTCTTGGAAAAGGAATTGCTCTAGAACTTGCAAAACAAGGGGCTAAAGTGTATATAACCGGGCGTACCCTGAATCCGTCACAAGACTCCAGTTTGGGAGGATCTCTCTCGGAAACTGCAGAAGAAATTCAATCAAATGGCGGACATTGCATTCCGATTCAATGTGATCATAAAAATGACGAAGAGATTGAGCGACTGTTTGAACAAATAAAAACGGAAAACGATGGCCAACTCGATATTCTTGTTAATAACGCCTACTCTGCGATTAATTACGTGTTCGGTAATATAGATGTTCCGTTTTGGGAACAACCAATCACAGGCTGGGATGAAGTAAATAGGGTGGGGCTTCGGAACCATTATTTATGTTCTGTGTACGCTGCGCGTATGATGGTTCCAAGAAAGGGCGGGCTTATCGTCAACATTTCCTCAGGGGGCGGAGTTACGTACATGTTTGGTGCCCTGTATGGTATCGGTAAAGAAGCGTGCGATCGGATGGCGGCGGACTGTGGCCTGGAACTGAAGAAACATAACGTTGCCTTCGTAAGTTTGTGGGCGGGGTACGTTCTTACGGATAATATAAGAACATTTATGTCCGAAGACAAAGGTGGACATAGTAACGATAATACACTCGGGGATTTCCATTCCGATGGATTCTCAGCGGGAGAATCGGAAGAATTTCCAGGAAAATGTATCGCCGCAATGGCTGTTGATCCGAAATTGATGAAGAAAGCCGGTAAAATCCACTTTACGTATGATCTAGGTCGGGAATACGGCTTGAAGGATAAAGAAGGATGCAGACCGACAGATGTACGACAAGTGAAATTTAATATGGTGAGGTGGGGATACCCGACTCTAGCAAAGTTCATCCCAAAATTTATACGTATACCTAAATGGTCTATTGTCGCTGTGGAAAATAACTTTTAAAACTAATATAGGTCTAGATAAATGACCTTGCAGGGCATCTCTACTATAGCTATCAGCTAGAGAAGCGCTATCATATCATTTATCGGGACCTATACAACCTAGCAATTTTTTGCTTAGATAACATTTAACAATTAGGGTACTCGTTTTCAAACATTCGGTATCTCTCACAGAGGACGTATCAATCTCTCCACAGAATGACCATTCCGTCGTTTTTCAACGAAAACCTCGTAACTGCAATTTGTTTTAAGTTGCAGTTACGAGATTTTCGTTGAAACGCAGCGGTTAGTTGTTTTCGCATCATCTCTGCGACGGGTTTTCCAGACTTAGTGACAAGATTCTTGTCAGGATGATGATAACGCGTTTTGAATGGCACTGTATAGTACATTACCAGACGGCAAAATTTTAGACTGGTCCAAATTCAAAGATGTTGCAGATGACAATTTCGAATGAATGATTTTTACATTTATTGTCGTTTTGGATAAAAAAAATACTGGAAATGAAGAAATTGCTTGTCACAATGTTTTCCATGGCCTTTATATATGTTGGGGCGTCAGTGTAGGCCTACTGATATAATACTGAATGAACCATGCAAACCTCATAGTTTGTTGTTTTTTTCGAGGGATCATACATTGCTCATAGGCCTACATTTCCCTGACATCATTGAATGAGTTCTTTTATCTTTTCACAACCGGCAAAATTTTACGCTACCTTAAGGTAGAATGTTCGTAATGTGGCCATTTTGAGATTCATCGGCTTTTTTCGAGCGGCGTCGATACGTATCCGAACCTATTTGGGCGCAGTCGTAAACATTCGGCGGTGGAAAGTTCCATCGCCCAAAGTTTTCGACGTCGCCCGAATAATTCAGACGTAGCGCGATTCTCGTTATGGGTGGAGTACCTTAAACCCGTATCCTGTGTATCATCTTTTAATGATATTTTTATGACTGTCGATTAAAATTTAAATTTTTAAACGGGATGCGCAAAAACGACCCTTATTGTACTTGAACCCAACATAGATCCAGATTAGCCCGCGCTTACTAAGCATTTAAAGAAAAAGAAATAAAACTGATCTTCAGCAACATCTTTTTTCCAGAATATTTGAATGTTTTTCTCTAACATAGGCCTCAAGGCCTACACATTCTCTATCGTTGCCATTTATCATTTTGTCTTCTGCAACTCCTTTCAAATGGAGCAGTCAAAATTGTGTTGTTTAGGAAAGAATTGAAAAGTAAACATTACTTGCGAATGGGATCTGGAAAATTGGACCTTTAAGGTGTTTGAGTCAAACATGGATCCATGCTGTTATCTAACATGTTCTGCATGACCTATAGCAACTGAAAGAGAACAGCGCGGATCTTCATCAGACAGAAAATGTGCACAGGATGATCTGCATAAAATTTATGATTAAATGCTACAAGGGCCCACTTTTCCAAATCCTGGCTCATACCGTTTTTAAAATTATATACATATGCATACGCAGGTTGATCTGGATCCATGTTGGTCTCAGATGCGATAAAGGTCATATTCCATATCCATTATATTTTAATAGATGCATAACATAAAGTTACTTGTAGTAACAACTGTTATCATAACTACATCTTAACTTTGTGTAAGCTAATAAAAATCTCAAAATTTTATTGTACATGTATTTTGTAATAACTTTCGGTCAGAACAATGTGTGTCTGTCTGTGTGTGTGTGTGGGGGGGGGGGGGGGGGTCTTAACGTTGGCAGTTGCGAGATGGTCTGCCATTACCAATGCTAAAAGAAACACGAAGCGGAATCACGTTCGATTATTTCAAGAATGCTATTTATATATGAACAATTTGAACATGATTTGAAGTAGAGAAATCGGGAAACGCCAGGGATGTGTGAGTGCGGAGGATCTATTAAAAATTGCCGCTTTCTTTCGTTGTACATATTTTTTAAAGCGTTAATTTGATTGGTTAAAAGAAAATGTCATTGCAGATGACCCCTTACTGGTGCATATCAGATGTTACTGTAACTTAACGCCGAGTTTTAAAGGGACATGACATTCCAATTTTATTTTTCAAGTATGTCATGGTGACTGAATCGGTTATTCTAATGCGTATAAATGCTATCAGTTATCAGTTTTTTAAGTTGTTGCTTTAATTAGATCTGAAAAATATGCCTTCAAAGTTGCGACAGAAATAGAAAATTCCATATAAATCTGAACTGCTGTCATTATCATTTCGATTAACTTTAACAAAAAATATATAGAGATCTATTTCTCGTAAACGGCACAATCTTTTGTAATAAAAATTCCAGTATTTTCGTGAGAAAATATGCTCTTTCTGATAAAAATAAGCGGCTAAAACACGGTATTCGGAAACAAAGTGTCTCACCAGGTTAACTCAGCCTTCTAGCTTTCTTGGCATAAAATAAGACTCCAATATCTAAAGTTCATTACTTGAATCATCAAAACTGATGTGTGAATAGTTTCTTAAGCCATTAGTGAAAAGAATTTAAACTTGTTTTAAAATACAAAATTTATCTGATTTTTTAATCAGATATTTGGCTGTATTTTTATTTGTGTAGTGTCCGTAACCCTTCCAGTGCAATAAAAAGTCCTGAGCTTATGTTAACAGGAAACAGTTTATTTCATTTAGGCTACCATATTGAGAGCTATAATATTCTAGACTACTGAAGTTTTTATGTAAATATAAAGTTGTTTGGAAACAATCAATTAATATAACTCATCACATGTACCTTGAAATATAAAATTATTTTGGTGAGACAATATAACGCCCAAAAATGGCTATTTTCTGAGTACATATTCAATCACTTCTCAATGATCATAAAAGAATGACTCATGAAAATTTTTGGACATCAAAAACTAGTCTTGTCTCATAATATGAGCTTTTTGTAGATATATTTTAGGCTATATTTTTTCAGAAAATCATATATATATAACATTAAAAACCCTTTTTTTCCGAATACCGTGTTTTAGCCGAAAAGTAAAATTCATGAAAAAATATATGTAGGCTAAATCGTAAATCTCGATATCTGTCCATTAAAATTCAAATTTCATTTTCACTGACGCAGAGATATCATAAATACGCGGAAGCTGATGAAAATCTCACATCATTTCAATTGTTCCCCGACATAAATGTGCTATGATATTACTTTAAACCCTTTCCAAAACAAGACCTGCCTTTGATATCCGTAATAGAAAAGTGTATGTGAAAACTCGAGACAAAAGAAGAAAATAAGTCGGTAAATGTTTTTCCTTTTTGCCTCAATGTTTCTAATCTAGTTTTTACAGGATTAATATCTTTATCAACATCTAATAAGGCCTATGTCGTCTACGGCAGCTGAAACTCTGGCTGTTTGGAAAAATGTTGACAGGAGTGTATTTAGATAAACCATTCCCAAACAAGTCATGGTTTTGATGTCCCTATCAGAAAAGGCTTGGGAAACATTGAGACAAAAGAATGATCTCTAAGCTATATCACTTTCAAACTTTACCTTGAGTAACATCCATTTATTTTGTCGCCGCTCGTAGCAACTTTCAAATTGGGCCACCCTGAATTTTTGCCGTTCATGAAAATGTTAGGATGAACATTTCATTTTAAATTATGCATATATGCCATTAATACGCGGAAATTGATAACAATCACAAAATTTCGATTGTTCCTCTAGAAACCGGTACTTCAACCTTTTCCCAAACAACAAATTTTCAAAATTTCCATTTCAAAAGCTGCTGCAGACAACAAATTACCTTGTTTAAGATAGAATTTGTGTACAATATGTATCAGAAAATATTGAGGCAAAAGAAGAAAATGCTGGTTATCAACATTTTATTCTTTTGTCTCATTATTTTCCCAAGCATATACTCTTAGGGACGTCAAAACCAGGTCTTGTTTGGGAAAGGGTAAACCTTTTCCTTCATAATCCTTGTTCTGAAGCTTATCCAGAGCCACATAATTATAAGAGGGAGTGGTGGCATTTCAAAAAGCAAAATTTCATTTATTGTTAATCAAATCCTATGTTGTGGGTACTCATTTGAATCGTCTCACAGAGAAGTACTCTTGGACTCTTTAATTCGTTTTACTCCAATAGTCAAACGGTTTTGGTGAATAGGATATTGTCTTTTTCATTGCAAATGGTTAAATTTTATGAGTGGGCCCAAAAAATCTTGGTTAGAAAATTTTCAGTCCGGAAGAAGAGCTTAATTACGTCTGAAAATGCCAAAATATATTTTGCAGTTCCGTACTTCTATTTTCAATACTTGATTACTTTAAGTCGAACAAGACGAAGAAAAATGCCCAAATGTTTATGAAACAAATTTATAATTTATGTCTTGTTATTTATAATTTATGTTTTGTTGACGGAATCCTTTATTTTAGGTAAAATCGGACTTTTCAATGAGGGGTCAATTTGAAAACAAGATACATGTCGATCAATTATTATCATACTCCATGAGTTGAAATCATTTCATTAATTACAAGAATTGATTGCAATAACCAATTGAAACAGTTGCAAAGAAAAATTCAAAACCAGAGCCGAAATTTCGAATCTACAAATCAAATGAACGGATGAACAAGAAACTGGCCTTTGCACCCACATCTTGAGATAAGTTAGTAAACATTGCTCAAAAATGACGTTTACTGCATGTCTTGTTTATTATTTTGTGGTATTCCTTGTGATTATCATGTCCGTCAGATGTTAATTCAATAACAAATAACAAAAATGTCTTCCGAAAATTAAATGAAACATAGATCTACATTGAACTGTTTTAGGCTTAGGTGGATAAAGAAAAGAGAAAACGGTATATTTCCTTAACTTTTGTTTTCGTTTACTTTGAGGATGGCGGCGTTTTCATCAAGGGAGAGACCTGGTTTTTTTAAGACCAATGTATTTTAGGGAGATAAATCAGAGTTGCATATGATCTGCTAGCTGTTAGAGCTAGTTGGCCCTATACAACATATCAGGTCTACACCGTTCACAATTTGTTATGAAAATAATAACTACACCGTACAGATAACACAGAAACTGCACCGTTGTGTCTGCATATTTTCACTGTGACTACACCGTTGTTTGGCCATTTAGTAAACACAGTGTTTGTGGTCATTCTGGACATTTTTGTGTATATTAACGGTAACCATAGAAAAGAGCATGTTAAAAAATCCAAGTTAGAACAATAGTTTGTTCCCTAGTTCGCTGTTTACTTTGTAATCTTCCTTAAAAGGGCAACTTTCTCGCTTCGAAAAAAGTTTTCCGTGTTCGGCTGTCTTTGCAGTACGACCAAAGGCGATAGGACAACACTGGTACTTGGCTATATAGCACCGTGAATAGGTATACATTTCTCCTGTACGATGATCTCAGTATCAAGACAAGATACGGCCATTTAAGGAAATTATCGACGAAAAACTAAGACGGACGCCATCTTTGATTGACCACTCAAAACTTCCGTACAAACTACACAAATCTAACGGACAGCTTACAACACAGTGAAATTTAACACCTATAGTTCTCGATAAATGACCTGGCAGGTCTTTTCTCTTACATCAATCAATATATCGATCGATTAACTAGAGATACTTCGCCAGGTCATTAATTGTGAGCTATATATCACGGTGGGAAAACACGTGACACAACAACAACAACAACAACAACAACAAACAACAACAACAACAACTATAGGCTATTGTCAGAAAATCTTCAATGATTTTGTTAGTAAATGACCGATTGATTTGAATTTGGTTTGAAAAAGGATTATATTTCCTCTATCTCAACAATTTAACACGGACACAAAATCTCTTCTTCCTTTCGACAGATTTCTCATCGTTTATTTTGTTCGAAAAATATCGTAACTGTGGCTTGAATGGAATGTTGTTACCACCATTTTAGTGTTACTGGCGATATCAAACTATAACAATAAGCGTCTACAGTTCTTCAATTGAACAATTAACCATTTTAGAAATTCCAAAATATTAGACCAGTGAATAAGCTCTTTCCCAAGCAAAACCTGATAGTTCACTGTATAGTAAGAGTAGGGGCCTATGCAAAGAATATGGAACGATTTTGTCAAATAAACCGTGACGTAATTCGGACAAACAATAGTATGTTCGTAGGTGTTGTTATAAAATCTTGTAACTACGGCTTGATTCAAGCCGTAGTTACGAGATTTTATAACAACACCGACGGTTTATCAAAACGTAACGGTAAACCCAGTCTATTTTTAGCATAAAGTTCATTGCCATTGTATTTTGAGTAGGCCTAAGTTTCGAATGTCTGACGACCCTTTCCCAAACAAGGACAGCTTTGACAGGCCCGGTGGAATGGGGGGGGGGGGGCAAAAATGCCAAATTTTCCTTATTTTACACCGAAAATCTAGGGAAATCCAAATTAGCCCCCCCCCCCCATATTCAGACACAGGGGCTTCAGCCACCCCAATACGAAATTGCTTCCTACGGACCTGTTTCACGTATCTGTGTTTGACGTATCTGATAAAAAAAAAAAGGCAAAAAGGTATTCCACCAACCATTAGATGTAAAACGCTTCGTGCAATTCCTCCGCCATCTTTGACGGCGTTTTCCGTGACAACACAAATTGACGAAGGTATTTTTAAAAATCCGGATCAATTCGCCAATCTTCGTTGCCATGGATGGCGGCGAAGTCGCTTGAAGTGTTTGGAATTTAATGGTGGTGGAATACATTAAGGTAGAATATCCGCAAATTGGCCATTTTGAAAGTCATAAAACATCGGATTTTTTTTTTTTTTTTTTTTTTTTTTTGTTTTCGACGTCGCCCGAATAATTCCGGCTTCGCGCGAATCTCATTTGATATAGACTACCTTTAAGTTAGTTAAAAACACTAAGAACAAAAAATGTCGAAACCACTATTTTCCTCTCTTCCTCAGTACTGCATATGCTAAATTATTGTTCTGTTTCATAGCTTTTATTCAATTATCTTTATTCTTCAAAAACTTTCTATTTGGAGCAGTCTATTTTTGCTAATTTGGAAAAGGATTGACGTCGCGCACGGTATTGGGCATCTTCGCAAGCCAAGGGTGACATCTACGACGTAACGTCGTTTCTGTATTCACCCTTGGCGGATTTAGTCCGATTTTCTTGGTCTCCTGGAAAGCGTTTTCATTGGTTCCAGCGAGGTCTCGCTGGAACCAATCAGATTGTCGACTGATACATTTGTTATGAGTAACCAAATCATGACAACGGGCGGGAAAAAGCATTGCATTTGCAACTCAAAAACGCGAAGATTGGCGATTTTTCCTACGAATTTCACTGCAATAGACAGGAATTCTCTAACTTTAATCGACGAATTATTATTCTATCGACAATTCGACCGAAAAACAGTTAACTTTTACATAATCTGCACGACGTACGACGCGAAAGACAACGCGCGTTAATGACGTCATATCAATAATGGACGTAAACAACCAGCAGAACAACCGCTAGGCGGCGCTTCCCGATTTCAAGAAAATCGGACTAAATCCGCCAAGGGTGAATACAAACGTAGGTGGGTTCAACCTTGGCTAGCGAAGATGGGTATTGGGGAACTACGAGGTACTCGTAAATGTAACGTCAAACTAGCGAACGTCATTATTCTAATTATTGCGGAACGTTGAAGTTTTTACGTAGACGGTTGTGTTGTGCTTTTAATGCCTACACTCTTTACAAACTAGATCTAATGGGATTTAAAAAGACAAGACCGTGTTTTAATAAAATCTCCACTATTTCTGTCTTTTGCACTTTTAAGCTTTAAAGCTACTATTTCCCAGATTTGGACCCAAAAATTGTCAAATACAAACGAAATGTACACTTTTAAGCTTTATATGACCTGATTAAATGATTACGACAAACTATTGAAGCAACGACTCATTTTTTTTCGCAATTTGATACCAAATTCATGAAGCGATGTCGAAAGTAGGTCAAAACAGTAGGACATGCGACTTTCTTAAATGACGTCACAACATACATGATGACGTCATATTGAAATTCAAGTATGAATACACCCAAATACACTTCCAATTTGTTACTAAAAATAGTAACACTTTTTGATTCCAGATCGAGGCTCTGACCCAAATGTGAGTAAAGCATCCAACGTACAATGGAAATGAACGGAGGAAAGAAGACTGACTGACTTCCATTTATGGCCTTTATCGGCTTTTAAGTCATTTTTGACCCTCCGAAAAAGTAGTATCCTCGGATCTTTTGAGGACCTAGCCGCAAGGTTAAACTGTCATATTCACGTAAACCCCCCCCCCGCCCCCCCCCCCAAAAAAAGTACGAAACATGCCATTTTCAGTGTGAAGATGATTATGTCAGTACCGAAAGGTTTATGAAGAAAGATAATTTATTATGGTATATCAATTTGATAATAAAAACATAGCTGTTAACCCATTTCCCAAACGACAAATTATTTAGACTTTTCAAGTTTGACAGCGGCTTAACCCTTTCCTAAACGGCACCTGATTCAATTTGGAAGCTCTTGCAGATAACAGAATGGGTATCATGAAAGTAGGGTTTTTTAAGTGCAAGGGCGGATCTAGAGGGGGGGGGGGGGTAGGATGTCCGCACTCCCCTCCCCCCCCCCCCTGGAATCAGCCATAAATTGAATGTTGACTATAACTAAAGCGTCAATATAGGCCTAACGATATATATAATTTAACACATTTAAGTCATCATTTGGGCGTGGACCCCCCCCCCCCCCTGGCAATTGGGCTTGGACCCCCATGAAAAATATAGTAATATAGTAACGAAAACCTTGAGGCAAAAGGAGAAAATGCTGATTAAAAGTATTTCATTATTTTACCCCTTGAAATGATTTTTGAAACAATCTCTGTAAGACAGTCAAAGACGGATTTAAAAGGGGATCGGGGGTCCGGACCCCGCCTTGAATAGGTCGAAAATCGAATTTTGACTACACAGCGTTAGTATGGTATCTAACATTACAAAATTCACAAATTTAAAGCCATCTTTTGTGCTAGACCTCACCCCCACCCCTTGAACAAAAATCCTGGATCCGCCCTTGACAGTCAAAACATTAACATTTCTTGTTTGGTAAAAGTTTAAAACATTTTTCTTTTCATTTCTTTTTTTAATTTAACGCCTCTCAACAATATTTCAGCAATAAGTTAATTTATAATTGTCCACGCTCCGCGGCTGGGAATCCATCCTGTGACCTGTCCATTATTGGCTCTAATCTAGAGCACAAACACATGCAAAATATTACCGCTCACACTTGGACAGTACTAAGGAGCTCACTTGCTCCTGCAAAATTCTTTTTATATGGTTTTCAACAGCAGTAGCTCATCCTGAACTTGCATGGTGGTAATGGGCGATGGAGACAGGGTACGAATGATTACAAGCCAAAAAATCTCTTTTTTTCAATCAAAGTTGCAAAAATATTCCTGTAACTGAAAACTCTAATTATTAACGCAAATGACTGTATAAAATATTCTTAATACTTAGGCAGAATAAATGAAAAATGTTCGCGCGAAAATAACGACTCGCACAATGAATTATATAGTAAAAAGACCACGTGACCTTTTGTTTACTCTCTTCATGCGCATGTCACGGTTAAAAATTTGGAACTGTATCAGGCCAAAAAGGTGTATCTCGTTTGAATCATGGTCCGCGCTGTATGCGCATGCGCAACAATTTAAAAATAATTCTAACCCCATCTGAGACGGGGTTGAATTAAGGTTTGGATTCTCCCTAAATTCAGCTATCTGTCTTGTAATTTCGGCTCATTCTCTGTCTGAATCGCATATTATTAACCATCCCGAGGTGGTCAACACAAAAGTTTTGCATATTTTTTCAAAAAATTTCATTTTTTGCAATTAGACCATCTGTTACCGTCGCCATTTTGATTCGTTTTATTTTCGTCTTTTAAAAATGGCCAAATAGATACTTTTAAGGCTACGCCGAATAAAAAAAGTTTACATTGTACCTTTCATAGTACGGATTGAATGGAAATAGCTCTAAATCAATTGACACAAATTTGCGTAAATTGATTAATGATCAAGGATGTAGTGAACATAGACCTACATGTATGCGCGATTGTAATTTCAGTTAAGAGGACATCTTAAATACATGCACACATAACGCTTTCCCAATATGCAATATAGTTAGGCTGATCTTAATCCGAATCTTCTCTGATGAAAATTTGCTCTTTGATATTTGGATGTCGCTGTAAATAGCGACATCCAAATATCTAAGAGTGAATAATCATCAGAGAATACTCGGATTCGGCTGATCTGAATCAAAAGTAGCACTGGCAGATGACAAAATTAATCAAATCTTGCCGGTGTAGAAAATCTACATGATAGTACATAGAAAAACTCGTAGGAAAGGGAGAACATGCTAGTTTTCAGCATTTTCTTCCTTTTCACCGATGTTTCCTAAGCTAATACATATACATGGTTCAGAACCTCTATATGCTAAATTATGAATTTGATCGTTTATCATGGATATCCGCATTTTCTTCTCTTCCAGTAAAGTTTTCTGAACCCATTATGTTGAAATTGGCTGTCACAAGCAGTCGCTGTGTGGGAATAGGTTGAAGTTGTCTTCGGCCGACTTCGATTGGCAATGGCTCGCACCATCGTTGGGAACCAGCGCTGTTCTATCTATTATACTCACTCCTCCGTTTTGTGTCAGCCAATCAAAACCTTTGTTTACTAGACACTGATTGGTCCGCTGTTTATCCGGGGAGTTCCGAATGACGTAATGGAGCCATGGTCCGACCACACTTTTTCCGGTGGTAGGACTATATATGTATAGCTCGGCCCAATGCCGTTCGATTGGAGCTATAGCTATGGAAATGACGTCAATAGCTCGCACTATTGGTGTTCGGTTGGGGCGATGGCGCGACCCATTGCCAATCGAAGTCGGCCTTCTTCTTCCAATGATGTGCATGTACATCATCCCTCTCTGGGGCATTGTCGTACAATAGATTTACAAGGTATGGTGGCTGACTTATGCCATTTCATATTGTCGCCTGGCGGGGCGCCAGGCGACAATATGAAATGGCATAAATCAGCCACCATAGAGTAGTAAAAATACCTTTTTCTTCCTATATCTGGCCTCCTTCATCATGTTGAAGATTCTGCCAGGCTTTTGGTGCGCGCGGTTTGACGTGTGGATTTCTTAATATTTTTTAGTTTATGATGTCCACCCCCTAAACCCTCCCTACCCAACCCCTTTCCCTTTTTGATTATTCTTCGTCCCGTCCGCACATTCGAGATTTAAATATCTTCAATGTCTCTGTCTCGGCTAACCCAGGAGGGAGAGAATTCCAGGCTTTAATTGTTCTATTGAAGAATGACCATTTTCTAACATCTTTGTTTGCATTGGGGATAGAAAAGCAGCTATTATGTTTATTTCTGTTTTTTCTCGTCGGTCTTGTAAGATGATTATCTGGATTGATTTCTACTTTGTAATTTGTTATTTCATAAAGCATACAATGTCATAGCCTAGCATTTTTCTTCTTTCTTGTAGTTCTTGCCAGTTTAGCTCGCTGATCATATTGCCGACGCTAGAGCGGTTTCTGAATTTTCCCTAGACATACCTAGCAGCCCTCCTTTGTACTTTCTTTATTTGGTCAATTTGAGATTGCTTGTATGGGTCCCAGACTGTGCAGGCGTATTCTAATTGTGGTTTGACGAGAGATTTGTATGCTTTTGCCTTTATAGATTTGGAAGAGACGTTCAAGTTTCTTTGTAGAAATCCAATAGTTTGGTTTGCTTTTGTTGTTATATTGGTAATGTGCTTCCCCCAGTTTAGATCATGAGTAATAGTGCATCCAAGATATTAAGTACTTTTTTCGTGTGCCAGTTTGTGTTCATGTAGGATATAATCAGCAATAAATGGTTCTTTTTTTTTTTGTTGTGACTGAGGGTGTGTGTTCTGAGCACTTGTCTGGGTGAAATTTCATTCTCCATTTCTTCTCCCACTCATTAAGTTTGTCCAAATCTTCTTGAAGGACTTTGCAGTCAGATTGTGATGTTATGGTTAGATAGACAATCATGTCATCAGCAAACAGTCGGACAGTGGATTTTAAATTATCTGGTATGTCATTGATGTAGAACAGAAATAGGCTTGAAGCTAGCACTGAGCCTTGTGGCACTCCTGAGTCTACATTTCCTTGGTCAGATTCTTCACCCTCCACTGCTACCACCTGTGTGCGGGTTGACAAGAAGGCCTGTATCCAATTCAACGTTTTGCCCTTGATTCCGTAATGATTCAATTTGTGTATCAAAAGGTTGTGTGAGACTTTATCAAATGCTTTGGAAAAATAGAGAGTTAGGGGGTCTGGTCTGTTTGTTTGTTTTGTCCATGTTTTTGCTGAGATCGTCGATGCATTCGATTAGTTGGGTTTCATATGATCTGTTACTTCTAAATCCATGCTGTAGTGGGTAGAGGATATTATTTAAAAATGCTAGACTTGTCTTAAGGGGGAATGCTCCAGTTTCCTAATTTTTTTCCCAATGATAGAATTTATTTATATTTTGTATGTTGAAATTACACGTTATTTCCAACTGAAAAATAAAATAAAAATGGGTGGTCAGCGATCTTGTTTGAATTTTATAGGCATTCGTATCACATACCCCTACAGCGAAAAAATGCACAATTTCATGCACCTGTCCAAGGTCACTAAAATGCTAAGAAAATGCTGTATATTTATCGTTTAGTCCCCAAAACGGATGTAAAGTAACGTCTTAACGAAGAGACAACCCAAAATATGTGCTATTATAAACACGTATATTGCGTTTTTATTCACCTGAAAGGGTGTGGTTAAGCCAAAAGGTTATTCGACAAGTTTACTTCTCGATACCTTAGTTAACATAAGGGAAAAACTGCGGCACGAGCATGAAAACATTTCGGAATTGAAAGACTGTGCGATTGTAAAACGTGTTATTAAAAAACCTCGTAAATACAGCTTGATTCAAGCTGCAGTTACAATAATTTGCAATAACACCGACGATTTACCGCTAATTGAAAACGCTGTTTCTCCTCAATCTTCAATGTAATAACCGTTTACTAGGCTCCGCCCTTTCTCCCGAAAAAAAAATCAGAATATAAATGTTTAAAACAGCATGCCCACGTGTTCGGTCAGATCAACGAAGCCGGAGTGTCTTATGTCAAAATTTGCATATTTTTGGAAATATTTCAAGTTCTACAAAATAGAATTTGATAAAACTCCATCATTGTATTAAGCAACATGCCCTGGTAATAATTCAAAAAGAAAATGTATAGGTCAGCGCACTTATTTGTGAATTACAGCATTTTTTATCAGCTACACATGCATAAAATGACGCAAAACAGTGGTAACTGCATACACACTTACGACTGTCTTGCTCTAAATAATCGATTTCCATCCCGAGGAAATCAGTTTCGCATAATAAATACGCTTTTACCGTCGAAAATGGTAAATTGTAATGATGTGTTATATTATTGAAAATATGGTAGCGAAACATATTAGTACGAAACATTTAATTTACTACAGTAATGTCCGAGGCCGACTTCGAGTGAGGCGATAGCTCAGTGATAGCTCGACGATAGCTCCAACCGAACACCGATAGTGCGAGCTATTGACGTCATTTCCGCAGCTATAGCTCCAATTGAACGGCAATGGTCCGAGCTATAGTCCGACCACCGGAAAAAGTGTGGTCCGGCCATCCGGGCAATTACGTCATTCGGAACACCTCGGATAACAGCGAACCAATCAGTGTCGAGGTAAACAAAGATTTTGATTGGCTGACTCAGAACGGGGAGGAATTCAATTGATGGAACAGCGCTGGTTCCCAATAATGGTTCCCGTCCTCGCGAGCTATAGTGCCAATCGAAGTCAGCCTGAGTGTTCCGAAAAACTGGAGCATTCCCCCTTAACTGGACAAGGTTTTACGTCTCTAAAATTGGCATACGAGGTTTTGCATTTAGCCTACATCGACGATACGTCCTATTTGATTTAACATACCGTATGACTGGTAATTTCTGTGGCAACGTAGGCTAATTTTTATACGCCCGTCGAAGACGGGACGTATTATGGGATCACCCGTGATGTCCGGCGTCCGGGCGTCCGGCGGCGTCCACTTCTTTGTCCGGAGCATAACTCTGTCACCTTAAGTCCGATTGACTTTAAACTTGGCAGTTATATTCTTCTCATCATTACGGAGTGCAGTGCACAAGAACCATAACTCTACCTGGCTTATTTTTTGAGTTATTGCCCTTTGTTGTTTTTCATACTTGAATCTTGTCCGGAGTATATCTCTAAAAGTATAATAGCTAGGATCATCAAACTTCATGGGTGTATAGATCTCACCAAGGGGGAGTGCAGTGCACAAGAACCATAACTCTACCTGGCTTATTTTTTGAGTTATTGCCCTTTGTTGTTTTTCATACTTGAATCTTGTCCGGAGTATATCTCTAAAAGTATAATAGCTAGGATCATCAAACTTCATGGGTGTATAGATCTCATCAAAGGGGAGTGCAGTGCACAAGAACCATAACTCTACCTGGCTTATTTTTTGAGTTATTGCCCTTTGTTGTTTTTCATACTTGAATCTTGTCCGGAGTATATCTCTAAAAGTATAATAGCTAGGATCATGAAACTTCATGGGTGTATAGATCTCACTAAGGGGGAGTGCAGTGCACAAGAACCATAACTCTACCTGGCTTATTTTTTGAGTTATTGCCCTTTGTTGTTTTTCATACTTGAATCTTGTCCGGAGTATATCTCTAAAAGTATAATAGCTAGGATCATGAAACTTCATGGGTGTATAGATCTCACCAAGAGGGAGTGCAGTGCACAAGAATCATAACTCTACCTGGCTTGTTTTTTGAGTTGTTGCCCTTTGTTGTTTTTCATACTTGAATCTTGTCCGGAGTATATCTCTAAAAGTATAATAGCTAGGATCATGAAACTTCATGGGTGTATAGATATCACCAAGGGGGGGTGTAGTGCACAAGAACCATAAGTCTACCTGATCTATTTTTTTAGTTGTTTCCCTTTGTTGTTTTCATACTAGAATCTTGTCCGGAGTATATCTCTAAAAGTATGATAGCTAGGATCATGAAACTTCATGGGTGTATAGATCTCATCAAAGGGGAGTGCAGTGCACAAGAACCATAATTCTACCTGGCCTATTTCTTTAGTTATTGCCCTGTGTTATTTTTCATGCTTCATTTTTGTCCAGGGCATATCTCGAAAAATATAATAGCTAGGACCATGAAACTTTTACCAACCTGCTCCCCCTGTCGACATAAAGCAGTGTTACGGGCGTATCTTGTGACAGTTTGACACCTTGTTGCGGATATCTAATCAAACCAAAAAAAAAAAAAAATAGATTTGCGAAAAATACAAATCAATATGTTGGCACATTGAAGTTGTATTACAACAGGCATGTACGTGTAACAAAAGCCTATTACATTTAATCCTTTCCCAAACTGCAAAATATGGTCTGTTTCAATAAAAACAACTGTACACTTAAAGACACTTCTAACGCAACACTTACCTTTTTGCCAATAACTTGAAATTTAAAGAACCATTTTTCATCAAATTTTCAACAAAATTTATTCATTCACACTTGCATAAGATCTGTAATTTTCAAAAAGAAACATTGAGTGGAAATGATTAAATCTGCAGTTCATATAATATGACTAGAAAACAAAAAGTTGCAAAAAAGCTGTGCGAGCTGATAACGTAAATTCATCTTATTCATGTAACAGCAGTAAAGTTTATGATATTCTGCTAACATTCTGTGTGTCCGTCATGGACCTAAATGACACGAAGGCAGCCCCTTCTCATTTATAAAGCAAAATTGATGAAGAATCTTGGCGTGATCATTCTAAACTCATCCCTTTTAAGTTCCTGTTCCAGTTGTTGAAATTTCTTGGAGCAAAAGGGTGAAAACTAATGTCTTGTAACAAATTCGATGATTTTGTCCAATGCTGACACGTACAAAACATTATTTTTTAAACAAAGTAGGTGCAACTGAATTCTAGTATTGCTTCGCACGTGAAAGCATGTTATCAAATCTAATGAAGCAGTGGTATGAGATATGAGCATGATTTGATTTAATGCTATTGAATTCTGCAATTGCCTGGGGTTTTGTGACTTTTCATTTTTGAGTCTTAGGGAAAAACCTAAATATTTTTTTATGTTCGGATCGATCGATTTTGATGAAATTTACAGAAAACATGTAAACATACCTTATTTATATTTGCTGAAAATTTCATAAAATATACTGTATTATTCATTTAATTATGATGAAAAATGTAAGTGTTGCGTTGGAAGTGTCTTTAAGTGTACAGTCGCCAAAACGAATGTAATTAAGAATAAGATTTTTTGAAACAGAGTAAACATTGAGACAGAAGGAGAAATGTTGAATATCAGCATTTTCTTCTTTTGTCTCAATGACTGCCCATGCCTTTTTCTTATAACGGTCGCCAAAACCAAGTCTTATTTGGGAAAGGGTTAAACTACAACACCTCCACTGCTTCGTAAACTATTTTGATATTCTGGCCTATTTCCTTATACCTAATAATGATAATAGTTTCCGGTTTTAATTCAATGAAACGGAAATTGCCTGCAAAGAAATTAGATTGTGTGAAAGTATTTTTGAATATCCTTAGATTGGCTATTTTTTGCAAATACATTTTGTTTGTTCCTTTCTCATAACTTTGCATGTGCTAACATAAAAAATGACTTTGTTGATTATTTGAGCTATCAATCGTCATTTCTCCATAAACTCATTTCTCAATTTATTTAATTATCAAATTTAATTCTTAGTTAGTTTATTTTTTATTTTTTTATTCTATTTTGGTTTATTTTTATTACTTTTTTATTTCAATTTATTCAATCATCCATTAATCTATTTATATGACAAAGCAGAGACGTGTACGTGTGTCTCGCAACTTTTCTTTTTTTATTATAATTATTAGATCTATTATTATTTTTATACAGACTAAAATTTATTTTGTATGTAGCTATTTGTTTGTTTATTTCTCTATTTAATGTATGTGTTTTATGAGTTGATATAGTTTTATAAAGTAAATGTTATTAAAGAAGTGCTAAATGAATTTGACAATCAAACAATTATTATTATTATTATTATTATTATTATTATTATTATTATTATTATTATTATTATTATTATTATTATTATTATATTCATTTCAATCATAACGCGATCTGTAGATTTTGTGAAAAAGGAGCGAATCAATGGTAGTGCGAAATATTACAGCGCAAACACTGCAGGGAACCAGACGGAAAATTTGAAAAGTCGGAGGGAAAAGAAAGTTTGGGCGAACGAATTTTTTCTTCGAAGTTTATTTCGTGTGTGATTTTGATCACAGACAAAATGCCCAAAGAAAAGAAACCCGTTGCTCTTTTCTGGGACACAATTAAAGACCTTCACCAGAGTGCAGCAGCTCGATTCCAAATCATTGAAGATGATTGTTTCGCTTGGTTTGACGAAATTTTGGAAGCAGCAAGGAAAACATTCAAAGAGTAAGACATTCTTGGTTGTAAATCAATGCTTTTTAAAGCTTATTCAGAATTTCTGGTTTTGCTATCTTTGAGTCTGAGGTCTAAGGACTTCCGCAGTTTATTTGATACGCAGTCATTTCGTACCCTAACCATTTCGTACCATAATATAATTAGACCTGCACGGCCCTGCACATCACCTGTTTATAGCCTTATCTCATTAAGTGCTGGTTGTCCCCTTTTCTCGGACGAGTCCTGGTTTTTGAGTCTCTGGAGGGAATTGTCTTGGAAAATATGAGGGGGATTGAAGGGATTTCTGATGATCAGCAATTTCTTCCTTTCCCTTCATATTCTTGACTATTGTCGTCACATTCTGCCTTTGAAACTACCAATCGTTTCGTCATCTGTAGCATCTCTTGGGTTAGAGCAGTCTAAAATACTGTCATTTGGGAAGGGGTTAGCCAGGACTTGTCAATTAAATTGTATTTCTATCCTGTACTGTACTTCACATGCCATTTTATGTTTGTTTATATTTGTTTCATGTTCTTATGCCCGCAATGGGCCTGGAGTAAATAAAAACTTGTTGTTGAAAAAACTTGTTGTTGATTTCGTACCATAATATAATTATTCATTTCCTACCATTTTCTCAAACACCAAAACAGTTGTGTTCTTTTTTTTTGTCCCAATAATCCATTACATATTGATGTGCAAGATATTGTTCCGATTGAATTTTTTTGCGATTTTGCACCCTCTTACCTTTAGTATTAACTTGTTATTTAGCTGCGATATCGTAGCCACAAACTTGATGATGGGTATTGGTTTGTGCCAATCCCAGATCAAAATTCTAAAAGGTTTCGGTTACATTATTGCAACTAACTTGTTATTGTGATATGACACTAATTTCTTTTCCTTTACAGAGATGACTCTTGTCTCCTGCCCAAAACTCCATCCGCCAAAAGGACACAAACTAGAGGAAGGAAAAAGAAGATTGACAAACCATCTCCAAGGAGAAATATTCAGATTGACTTGAATGAGGATGAGGAGTCCACTACTAATGATAGCAGGTAAAGCTTGTTATCTTGCAGACTGGATTGGTGTTCAGGTGACTTCATCAGGGTTGCCACGCGTCAGGGAAAAGTCAGGGAAATTTAAATTATTTCAAGGTCAGGGAATTGTCAGGGAATTTTCTGAACTGTCAGGGAAATTTGAAAATAATGGCAAATGTCAGGGAATTGTCAGGGAATTTTGGAAAGAATAAGATACAGCGCCATAATATTAATGCTTTCAACAACACCTGTAAAGATTGTCTCGAAACATCGTGAGTTACCGCGAAATTGACGCGACGAAACATGTCAGGGAATTTTCCAATTTTGTCAGGGAAATGTCAGGGAATTGTCAGGGAATTTTATTTCCTCTGACCAGTGGCAACCCTGTTCATGCGAATACCAGATAGAATCAGTCGACATGATGTCATAGCCTCACTTTCATTTTTTCATCGAGGGTACTTTCTCGGTCTTTATCGTTACGGGATACCATTTTTGAGGAAGAATATTTCAAAAATTCATTGTTAAAATTCATAAACAAAACTCTTTCTTTAAAGAATGTGATTACCAATGCATTTTCAATATTAATCAGGCGTAGTCGTCAAGATATTAATGCTGAAAGTTGGTAATGCTAATGAAAAAGACAGAAGCTTTCACCTCCACTGAATGAGTGCAGGTCAGCACTTTATGACTGACAAGGTTTTTGATTGACTGAAGGGATTGTGCCGACCGAATCAATACCAAAAATTAAGAGCGGGTCCAAATTCAAAGTTGTTGTAGACAACAGGGTTGCCATGCGTCAGGAAAAAGTCAGGGAAATTCAAAATTGTTCAAGGTCAGGGAATTGTGTGAACTGTCAGGGAAATTTGAACATATTATGGACAAATCAGACATGGCCAAAGACCAGAAATATTTGTCACATTCGGTCTGACTGTACCTAATAAAATTTTGTCACAGTCAGACTGAACACTTATTCACTATCTTGACAGATCAATAGAAGTGTCATACAGTCGGACTTACAGTAGCAAAAAATCATTTGACCAAGGGAAATTTTATCAGATATGTCTGATAGTTTTCGCCATGTCTGGCAAATATCAGGGAATTGTCAGGAATCTGTTTAGCAATTTGGGGAATGGTTGAACTGTTTCTGAAACAGTTCAGCTGAGACAGTTCAGCCATTTTCCAAATTGCAAAATAGATTCCTCAATGTGAAAACTTTCTTGTAGGTCTAAAGGAGGGAGAAAAAGACTGCAGTGTGAAGTATCAGAGGATGATGATGATGACTTTATACAAGTGCCAAACAAGAAGGTCATGTAAGTGTTATTTTGTTTTTGTTGAAAATAAACATGGAAAATAAAAGAGCATAGAAAAAAGTCCTTGATTTGTAAGTTTAGTTTGAATTGACAGACACAGAATGCTAACTTAATCGATTCCAATGAGTACCCACAACATGAGGTTTGATGAGCAATAAACAAAATGATTGCATTTTGATTTTTGAAAAACCATATTGCTATTTTGAAAATCATTTCAGTTTGAATGAAGAACCGTCAGAAGAAGAGGAAGTTGTTCCAGTCCGCGCGACTCGTGTCACCCGTGCAAGCTCCAGAGCGGCAGCAACCACCACTAAAGCCAGAAACACAAGGAAAAACACCAAAGCCAGCAAAAACAAGAAAATAAAGAGTGTAGATGTTATCATGAATTTAGAGACCAAGATTAATGAAACCCCACAATTTGATATGACGGAAGAGGTTGAGAAAGAAAAAATAGGAAACAATAAGATGACTAGTCCTGCTGAAACAAGATGTAATACTGAAGGAAGTGATAAAGAAGAAAATACTCCAAAAAGACAGACCAGATCATCTTTAACCTCACCCAAGACATCACAAAATGTTGTCACAAATACTCTACCTAAAACACCAATACAGAATTTCAGTACAATGAATGTAAAAGATAAAGTTCAGGCATATGAAGCCATAGTTACTCACACACCGGTGCAGAATAGTGGCAGAAAATCAGATAATACTAGAGATATGCAGACCCCAGCTGGAAAAATCACAAACGATGGTCAGAAAACCCCGGATACTGTTGTGGCCACAAGAACTGTCAGTGCTGTTGAACATGAGACATCGTTTGAAAATTATGAAGAGATTGTTTATGAGGAGATACCGGCCATGCCAGGCGTCGGGCCGAACGGTTTACCGTCTGCGAAGAAAGATACTCCCAGGAGAAGTAGCACGAGAAAATCTGTGCGAGCCAGTCTGAGAAAATCCCTAAAGGTTCTGCCTTCCAAGCAGAAGATGACAGATCTACATGAACCAGCACAGGTATAGCTAAAAAACAACAACACATTTTCTGCTGGCTAAAACTTCATTTTCCCTTTTAGAATTTAATTGTTTATGAATTAAAATTTAAACTTGTTGCATTTTAGAAAGAGATCAACTAAAATTTGTATAAAAAAAAATGTTTGTGGTACAATTTATGAGTCATGATTTTAAAAAATATCAAGTGACAATAAAACTTGGTTTTTATAAATGTATCGCTGCTTTCGCTCTTGCATTTGAGACTGACTTAAATTCAATGTTTGTTTTATCATCTTCAATATTTATATCGTAAATCAGCATGAATATTTATATATCTGTTATACTAGGTTGAAGAAAAGCCAGTAAGGACCAGAACTAGACTAAGACTGAAGAAACATGATAAAGAGAAGGTAATTGCCCTTATGTGCTCTTTAAAGGCTTTAAGCGTCCTTTATCCCTTTGCTAAACTTTCCAGAACATGAAAGTAGCTTTTAAAAGTATTAGAACAGGGTTCTGTGCAGAATAATTTGAAGCCGTAGGGGCAAATTAAACTTGTGACCATGCAAATAACTGAATAAAAACATGATGGGAAAAGAAGAAATTGCTCAAATTGAGCAATTTCTTCTTTTCCCATTACTGTTTTTATACAGAATTGTCACATTAATGTGTGAGGATGCATCATGTATCAGTTTTAGACACAAAATACCTCTAAATGTCTCTATTTGGTGACCATTTTGGAGAAATTAAGCTGTAGGGGTAATTATGAAGCTGTAGGGGTATTACACTGATTTACATGAAGCTGTAGTGGGGCCGATACAGCTTATTGGGCTGGGGAGAACACTGTATAATCAACATGATTGATAGACTTATCTTTTGTATGTTAACCCTGAGATTGCCTTGTAAAAATCTTATCATTATGTGTAAAAATATGTAAACCATTCTGACTTGACCCTTTCCCAAACGGCAAAATTTTGGGGTGATCCACTTCAAAAAGTGCTACAAATGACAAAATGGATGTTATTAAAGATAGGATATGTGTAAAATATGACACAGAAAATATTGAGACAAAAGGAGAAACTGCTGGTTATCAGCAGTTTCTTCTTTTGTTTCAAAGTTTTCCCAAGCCTTTTCTATTAGGGACGTCAAAACCAGGTCTTGTCTGGGAAAGGGTTAACCCCGAGATTGCCTTGTAAAAATCTTATCATTATGTGTAAAAATATGTAAACCATTCTGACTTAACTCTTTCCCAAACAAGACCATGTTTTGATGCCCCTCTTAAAAAAGGTTTGGGAAAACATTGAAACAAAAGAAGAAACTGCTGATAACCAGCAGTTTCTCCTTTTGTCTCAATATTTTCTATGCAATATTTTTACACAAATCCTATCTTTGATAACATTCATTTTGTCATTTGTGTCAGTTTTTGAAGTGGATCACTGTAAAATTTAGTGGTTTGGGAAAGGGTTAAATTATCTAGCTTCTGACAAGAATTTTTTTGTTTAATACCTTTATACGCATAGTCAAAAAATGAGAACAGTTACTGTCTTGCCCGCTTTTATCTAAAGACTTAGAAATGGTGATCTATTTGTTGAATTTTGTAACAACACTTAATCCATTACCATACATGGACACTTTTTCATTTTGACGCCCCACAAGATAAATGCTTTGGAAAACACTTTGGGAGACAAGCAATTCCTTCATTTCCCACAATGTTTTCTTGCCCTATAGACCAAAATCTTCTTTCGCTTTAAATTATCGTCTGCTGCATCTTCGAATTTCACCAGTCTGATATTTTTCCGCCTGGTAATGGGTTAAATGGAATCTACTTTTTTCTTCAAATTTTGCGCTTATATTTTCTAGGAATGTGAAGAAGAAAATACAAAACCTAGTTCGACAGACGAGGAAGTGATCCCAGCAGCAATCATAGTCCAAGATTCAGAGAGGTATGGATCACGCTTTATACAGTCATGGTGATTTTTGTCACATTTGTCAAAGATCAATTTGACCATTAATAATTCCTATTATTTGAAAAAATTCATTTCCTTACCTTTATTGATGATAAAATGATAGGGGTACCATGATATCATGATTCATTATTATACCCCCCAACTACGAAATACAGAGTGTCCCAAAAAAAAAAACGGAACCCATTTTTGAAAGTACATTTCTCATGTACCAATCAATATTTCTCCACCAAATTTACATATGCAATAGCAAAGACAGATTTCTATTAGCAGTAAAAATTTGATTGAAAAATAATGATTAGTTTTGAAAATATTGGCATTCAGATGAATACACCCGTAAAACCATTTTAACACGATATTGATCTTTTCGTTTTGCAGCGCGGGCCTACATTCATTTAATAAATTGACGCTTTATAATTGGTTGATATATTCAATACAATACAAAAGTGATTTTGAAACAGTGCAGAGCTTCAGATTGACGGTGCGCCCGCGCCAATCCCGCATATTTTCAAAATATGACGCACGAAATTATGTCGTGGTGCGCCAGCCGGGCGCACGAATTTCAGTAAAAGTATGATCATGAAATAGTAGATTTCAAACAATATTGACCTTCGCATAAAGCACACGTAATCTGCCATACATTTACATCAAGCTAGTAAGTGATCTTTTTGATAAACTTATTTTTAGATTATTATAATGACCTTACTTGATCAACCAATCATATCCCATATTTCAAACAGTAAACAAGCAGTCGGCCTCCGTAGCCTTCACCTTCGATTCGTTAACCTTCAACACTTCTTTATTTAATTCGAAAGGCTGTCTAAATGGTCGAGTAAGCACACCAGTTCAATATGTACAAATAACTGTTACAGAATGCTTTGTGTAATCGCGAGTCGGCATGACAGAAAGAGACAACGCGTCAGTGTTAAAACCACCCAACGTCAGGGTATTTGTAAACTTCGCAGATAGCGTTTTGTTTTCATAGCTTCATCCCATTTTCCAGCGCTTTTACCGGCACACGCGACTTATATAAACAAATCGTAGTAAAACGTAACCTTATTTGGCAGCGGGAAAATCACGTGATTATATTGAAACTGGAACGACTACGTCATCAGTTGACTGTGTTTGATTTACTCTAGTTTCTTTGTTTAGTTTCACTTTCGGGATTGTTAATTACTTGCATCTGCGATCAACATTCAGAAAAATAAAAGTTAATTCTGCCGTTTTTGAGAAATGAATGTTACTAGCGAGTGTGAATTTAGTACAAAGCAGACGGCATGCACATTTCGTTTATCAAAAAGATAAAATTCGAGTGTTTCAAATCGCTACCATAAAAATAGGTTGACGGAATTCCCTATTGCAAGAAATCTGTTTTGGTTGTAAAAATATCTCTTTTCTTGCTTACACCTGAAGATGCTGATCAAAATTTTTGTGCGTAAAATCACCTACGGTCCAATTTTGTACGTTATTTCTTTCAATTTGGCGTGAATGGAAACTTTGATTTCTGTTTTTTTCTTTTTTTTTAGTTTTTTTTTTCAATCAAAAAGTAGAGGGCGCCAAACCGGCAGCATAGACGGCGATATCGCCGGCCGCCGGCTGATTTTGAGAACGCTGTTAAAAATTAAATGAAGTGAAATATTCTTAATTTTTACAATGTTTATATGCATCCACTCAAATAACAACAATACGATGATGAATTCACAGCAAAAAAGTCATTTACTCCAATCCCAAGTTTGGATATGAACGCTTAACTGTGGCCCATTGTTTTGGAAATTGACCCCTCAAAATCCTGTGTGGTGGGCCCTGTGACCCACAGGTCTCTGAAACAATCTGAAGCTCTGACAGTGTATTCATAATAATGCATTTTCATTTCATCTTTTTTGCTAATAAATAAATTGTTAAAGAGGAACTGCGATGCAACTAAAATGAATGCAAACAAAATATCCATGTGCATCACAGACTCATGAATAATGATTATAAGTACTTATTATATTTCTGACCACCATGCCGGTTACCGCTCAATTGAAAAGTATTACGGGTTTCAATTGACCTGACACTGGCCTTTATGCAAAACATTTTCATATATGACAAATAACACAAAATTCGCCAAATAGAATTAAATCATAGTCCACTGAAATGTATACTATGCAAGAAAATTATGACTGGACTAATTTTAGGAAACATCTCAAGAATATAAAAGTTAAAACTGCGCCATGTGAAATGAATCACAGAATAATTTGAAATTAATTCAAACAACCACCTTATGGACTCAATTTGAACGTACAGCACGTGTACATATCAAATTTTGAGAAAATCGGTACATACATGTACAAACGTTACAGTATTCAACAACTGACCGTTAGTGCGCTTTCACGAACAAACAAGACGTAAAAATCAATATCATGTCAGATCGGTTTTTTAGTGCCATTATCAATTTGCTTAGAACTTTTGAACCGATGCATATTTTTAAGTGAAATTTGGAACACAAGTACAAAAATAATGTACCTTCAGTACTGCAAATTCAAAAATGAGATTCTCTGCTTACGCTTTAGAATATCTGACTTTGAATTAGGGTTCCGTTTTTTTTGGGACACTCTGTAGAGGGGGGTATATTGGTTTCACCATGTCTGTCTGTCCGTCCGTAGACTTTTTCGTTTCCGTGCTCTAAGTCATGAACCGGTTGACCTAGGATCATGAAACTTTACACAGTTGTTGCCCATGACCCAAGGAGGTGCCCTATTGTTTTTAGGTCACAAAGGTCAAAGGTCAAGGTCACAATCGGACTTTGTTTAAAATCCGTTTCCGTGCTCTAAGTCATGAACCGGTTGACCTAGGATCATGAAACTTTACACGGTTGTTGCCCATGACCCAAGGAGGTGCCCTATTGTTTTTGGGTCATGAAGGTCAAAGGTCAAGGTCACAATCGGACTTTGTTTAAAATCTGTTTCCGTGCTCTAAGTCATGAACCGGTTGACCTAGGATCATGAAACTTTACACAGCTGTTGCCCATGACCCAAGGAGGTGCCCTATTGTTTTTGGGTCACGAAGGTCAAAGGTCAAGGTCACAATCAGACTTTGTTTAAAATCCGTTTCTGTGCTCTAAGTCATGAACCGGTTGACCTAGGATCATGAAACTTTACACACTTGTTGCCCATGACCCAAGGAGGTGCCCTATCGTTTTTGGGTCACGAAGGTCAAAGGTCAAGGTCACAATCGGACTTTGTTTGAAATCCGTTTTCGTGCTCTAAGTCATGAACCGGTTGACCTAGGATCATGAAACTTTACACAGTTGTTGCCCATGACCCAAGGAGGTGCCCTATCGTTTTTGGGTCACAAAGGTCAAGGTCACAATCAGACTTTGTTTAAAATCCGTTTCCGTGCTCTAAGTCATCAACCGGTTGACCTAGGATCATGAAACTTTACACACTTGTTGCCCAAGACCCAAGGAGGTGCCCTATCGTTTTTGGGTCACAAAGGTCAAAGGTCAAGGTCACAATCGGACTTTGTTTAAAATCCGTTTCAGTGCTCTAAGTCATGAACCGGTTGACCTAGGATCATGAAACTTTACCAGGGGTCTTGTTTGCCAAAATTTGAGGCCGTTATTCGGCCCCATTCCCAATGGCAAAAAGTATCTTTTTTTCCCAATTCTCTGGTGAAAATTCCCAATGAGGACCCAGAATGCCCCATGTTAAGACCTCATCTTCATTTACAAACATTTTGAAGACAGTATTAGAGTAGATTCTTAAACAAGAGTATGTACAAATGCATTTTACATCACTATAGTCTAATTTGCAGCTGAAACTGAGTTACAGTATGAATACAAACTTGTTTTAGTTTTTCCCAATTTAGGTAAAAACGTCGCTATTTTTCCCAATGTCACTGGCCCCTGGTCCCAAACAAAAGTTGGTAGCAAGACCCCTGCTTTACACTCTTGATGCCCATGACCCAAGAAGGTGCCCTATTGTTTTTTGGTCATGAAGGTCAAAGGTCAAGGTCACAATCAGACTTTGTTTAAAATCCTTTTTCTGTGCTCTAAGTCATGAACCGGTTGACCTAGGATCATGAAACTTTACACAGTTGTTGCCCATGACCCAAGGAGGTGCCTTATTGTTTTTTGGGTCATGAAGGTCAAAGGTCAAGGTCACAATTGGACTTTGTTTAAAATCTGTTTCCATGCTCCAACTAAAGAACCTTTTGACCTATAGCACTTTTTTCAGTGACAAGGCGCTAGTGGGGGGGGGGGGGGGGTATTTGTCCGCTTTGCGACAGTTCTAGTTTCAATACTCAGAATAATTGTACTAATTTGTAGTGTAAATACTTAAGTCTGCCTACGTATACAATAACTTTCCACTGACCAAAAACCCTTTCCCAAACAACAAAAATCTAGGCTGGTCCAATTTGAAAGCTGCTACAAACAACAAAATATGAATTAGTAAAGATGAAATTTATGTAAAATATTGCTCAGAAAATATTGAGACAAAAGGAGAAACTGCTGGTTATCAGCAGTTTCTTCTTTTATCTCAATGTTTTCCTATGCCTTTTCTATTTGGGACGTCAAAACTAGGTCTTGTTTGGGAAAGGGTTAAACATTGCCTGGTTTTGACATCCCTAAGAAAAAACAGTTTTCAAAGGCCAATTTATGGCATAAATATTATCCACCTTTGACCCTCTGGGAATTATAAAAAGTATTGACTCTAGTCTGTGTGGACTACTTGAGCTTATAAGGATTAAATTAGACTCTAAGACTGTTTTTCCTATCTCACTATATGTGAAATTTTCAAATGCGACTGACATTGGAGTTGACCTTTGTGGAGTTTTATCCATTTCTGGCTATCGGTTTTATGGTGCCTTTTAACATGCTATGTCACTTTTATTTCTTTAGTCAAGAAAATGAGCCAGAAAGGAGGAGAACAAGACAATCAGTAAAACAATCTATAGAGAAAGAGACGACGAGTACACCTACCCATGTTGAGCCAATGGAGAGTGAAGAAGGAAGTCATGATTCAGGTACATTTAGAGCTCTAGATATAAAACAGGGTAGAAGCATTGTGAAATGCAATATTTTTTTATCTTTAATTAAATCCTATGTTGTGGGTACTCATTGGAATCGTCTCATTGAGACGATTCAAATGAGTACCCACAACATAGGGTTGGAATGTCTTCACCCCCTCTTATGTGTTTCTCTGTACATATAATATAGATACTTCAAATGGTTTACAAAACTTGAATCTCACCAATATTGATCTATCTATTCATATTCAGTAGGGAATGGTTCTAGATAATTTTCAAAAATTCTTTTAATGCATGGTTGATTTGAAAAAGGTAACTGTTTGAAGCATAGAGTGCAGAAATATGTAGACAATATGTTGGATGTGATGGACCTTTAAAAGAATAAGCTGTTAATTTTTTTTTGGCAACCTTTTGAAGTATTGCCATTTGTTGATTTTCATACTGCTAAAAAATACCTTTTGACTGCTTCAATTGCTAGATGGCTACATCAGCGATTGGTCCATAAGATGTGTGTGTGTGTGTGTGGGGGGGGGGGAATTTGTGTTTGCAAACATATCTTGTTTTGAATCAGATATAGGAGAGAGTGTAATTTCGACAGATGTAGAAGAGACACCCAGAGTGACAAGATCTAAGTTGAGACGACCCAAACCAACAAGACAATTTCAATGAGTACCCACAACAAAGGGTTCTATCATCAATTAATGTTATTTTGCTTAAAACAACCAAACAAACTTCACTCCCTCTTATAGCTCCAAAGAAGGGTTGAAGACATTCTTAATTTATGATTTCAAAACCAAACCATATGTTGTGGGTACTCATTGGAATCGTCTTGACAAGACGATTCCAATGAGTACCCACAACATAGGGTTTTATCAATTATTACTGAAATATTTTCTCAATCAGATGTAGGAGAGAGTGTGACATCGACAGACATAGAAGAACCACCCAGGATGACTAGATCTAAGATGAGACAACCCAAACCCAGTCAGGAGGAAGAAACTGAAACCAGGACCACAAGGTAAACGCTTGGTTCAACCATAACTTGGCAATGGCCATAACACAGTTGGTAATACATTAGACTCTCACACATGAGGTTCCATGTTCGATCCGGCCGTGGCAAATATCCTTTCTACCAAGAAAGATTGGAGAGAAAAATACATCAAGTCTTAATATTGTCTATCTGGTTATTGGTTTTAATTATTTTGAACAATGTAATATTAAAGTAGTCCGCCCTTATTCACATGATATGGAAATGATTTGGGCGATTTCGTAAACATTTGTTACGTGTCAGATTATTTGGTAAACATCAAAGTTCATTGGTGGAACAAGAAAAAAATTCCACCGCCGAATGCTTAAGAGGTTGCCTGAATAATTCTGATGTCAAGTGAGGGTGGACTACCTTAAATGTTTTCTTGTAGGACAAAGACCAGAAAGCGCCAACTAGAGGAAGAAACTGACACTGTTGCTTCATTACCAAAACGCTCGCGATCCATTGTTAACAAAGAGGAGCTTTCTGATCAGGTATCTGAGAGGATTTTTGGAAATCTGTTAAAAACTGAACAAAAAGCGACTTCAAAAGCGATGAATTTAGTGCTAAAAATAGCTTTGGTTTACCATTATGTTTTGATAAAACGCTGGTGTTGTTATAACATCTCGTAACTACAGCTTGACTCAAGCCGTAGTTACGAGATGTTATAACAACACCTACATGATACCATTGTTTGTCCGAAATTATGTCACAGTTAGCCCAACAAAATTGTTCCCTGCTTAATAATCAATGAAATAGGAACTTTCTTACTTTCGCCAGATTACTTTTCTACATAAAAATTGCAACTTCATTCCTTTTCCATTCCTTTTCATTCAAGGGTTTCTTAGCTTTAGCATGTAGGTTTGCTGCATCAAGTAGAATTTATTTTGCGGATTGCAAATACCATTGTGAACCAGCTTATAGAATTTTGTTGTTAGCCTTAGGCATCACATAGTTTCTAATTTATTTCATTCTTACCTATGCATACAACAAATTTAACCCATTACCACACAGTGAATCTTTGACGCCCCACAAAATAATGGCCATGGAAAACTTCGTGGAAAATGAAGAAATTGCTTGTGACAAGCAATTTCTTCATTTCCCACAATGTTTTCCATCCAAAAAGAGCTAAAAATGAAAAAAATCCTTTCACTTGAAATTGTCGTCTGCAGAATCTTTCAATTGTCCGGGACCACTCTAAAATTTTGTCCTTTGGTAATGGGTTAACCGTCTTTTTCAGGATAAAACTCCAACCAGAAACATGTCTGGCACTGATGGGTAAATATTTTCTTTTCATCATTAATATACAAAAATATCTTCAATTAAACTAAGACCTGTCTGGAGTAATATAAGCTGATGTAATTTAAACCACATGAGTACAATTAAATTAAAGTTTATCTCTTTCCCAAACATGACACAATTAAGTGATGCAAGTCAAAGCTTGCATCACATCCCTGTATCTTTTAACCCTTTCCCAAACGAATTAAGTGATGCAAGTCAAAGCTTGCATCACATCCCTGTATCTTTTAACCCTTTCCCAAACGACAAAATTTTAGGGTCGTCCTATTTAAAAGCTCATGCAGACGACAAAATTGGTTTTCCTAGAGATCAAACTTGTGTACATTATAGCTCAGAAAGCATAGAGACAAAAGGAGAAACTGCTGGTTATCAGCAGTTTCTTCTTTTGTCTCTATGTTTTCCCAAGCCTTTTCTATTAGGGAAGTCAAAAACAGGTCTTGTTTGGGAAAGGGTTAAACAGATTTAGATTCATGTTGGTCTCATAAGTCGTAAGGGACCGGCGTTCAAATGTTTTCTGTTTGGTCACTTTTCTTTAAAAAATTTGTAAATGTGACCAATCAAGCTAAAAGGGACCTTATAGGAAGTGTGAAAAATATCGACCCTAGTTAGTCTGCGCAGTCCGCGCAGCCAGACTAGGCTGACACTTTTATGTTATTTTCTAAATCTGGAATGTTTTCCCTAGCTTACTTTATGACCATTTTTCGCATACAGTATCTGTTTGACTTGTGCTGAGTCTGACAAGTTTGTCAAAATTTGATTTTTGGACTTCTGATAAGGTCAGCGTAACAAGTCGCAGATACATTTTGGAACTAGATGTAGTTATGAGGTTTTGATGTAATGCACTTTCAATATGTTTGCAATGACTGATCAACACAAAATTTCAACTGAACAGATCCAGTGAGGACGAGATAAGGTCACCAAAGTGTCCAGCCAACAAGGTTGTCCGACCACATCCGATGTCCTTCCTGAATAAACTCAAGTCCAAACCCACGACCCCTTTATCTGCGGCGAGAATCAACCCAGGATTGGTGAGGTCCTTCATACCAGGTTACACTAACAGTCCAGCCAAGAAACCTACAGCCAAGGTATCATACAATTTACTTTTGTTCAAACTGAAAAAGAAAAAAAATCTTTCAAAGATGTTGTCAATAAGTCAAAAGATATTGCAAAAAACAAAAAGTTAACTGAAAAGTACATTAGTGAATTCTGATCAGAATATATTGCTCTGTAAAGCTATTAGAGAATAGGATGATTCTTGACCTGATAGTCTTATTGTCAATATTTTCCAAGGGTTAAAACTGAAGTTTGTCAAAAACCATCACTGAGAAAGGGCTAATCCATTCCCTCACAGTGACACCTCTCTAGAAAAGGGCATGGGTAAACATTGTGGAAAATGAAGAAATTGCTTGTCACAAGCAATTTCTTCATTATCCGCAGTGTTTTCTCGCCCAAAATACAAAGCTTTTTAAAATTTCATTAACTTGAAATTGTCATTTGCAACACTTTTCAAATTGGAACAGTCCAAAGTTTCACCATCTGGTAATGAGTCACTAAACTATTTTATCTGCAGGAGATACAGGAGAGGAGAAAGAAAGAATTGTTGGAAAAGGAGAGGAAAAGGCTTGAGGTTCAAAAGAAAAAAGAAGAGGAGCACAAGAAGAGAACAGAAGAAATTAAAAAGTAAGGAATTTTCTGTTGTTGTTTTTTTCCCCACTCCAAAATAGCTTACATATTTATTGATTGTGAAAGATATTTTATCGATGGGAAAAAGTCTGTTCCTTTAAAGGGGGAATAACACTTTAACTTAACATCTTGCAAATTTTCCGAGAACTGCGTACAAAAAAATAAACATAATTATATTATCAACATATGGTTTTTAAATTACATATATGCCAAATCTTGGCTTTCTACCTTGTGTATTGGCTTAGATGTCGACGGATTTAAAACCCCATGATTTTTTGTCCCGGGGATAATATTTACAATAACGGAACATATGGGGTTTTAAATCTGTCGACATCCTAGCCAATACACAAGATAGAAAGCTATATCTTGGCATAGATGCAATTTAAAGGCCATATTTTCATAATACATATTTATTTTGTACTAAGTTCTCGGAAAATTTGCATGATTTTAAGTGCCATTCCCCCTTTAAAAAAAATCAATTAGCTGATGTGACAATTGATTATTGGGTAGGTTTGCTCCAATCTTAACAACAGTACAATACATTGGGACATGGTCCTACTTATTGGCTGAACAATGAGAGATTTGCGATTTCAATGTGACCGTGGTTTAAGCCCTTTCCAGTCACTGCACATGATTATGTTTCATATTATTTTTTCAATATATTCAAGCCAGGATCTCACTCTGGAAAAAGGGCCACTGAGGACGGTATTTTGGCATATGTATGGATCCAGATTAGTCTGCAATCGCATGATTTGATCAAGATCCTTGCTGTTCTCTAAGCAGTGTTCTCCCCCAGCCCAATAAGCTGTATCGGCCCCACTACAGCTTCATGTAAATCAGTGTAATGCCACTACAGCTTCAAAACTACCCCACAGCTAAATTTCATCAAAAAGGTCACCAAATAAGGGGATTTGTAGATATTCCATGTCAAAAGTGATAAATGATGCCTTCTTATAAAATAAAATGTAATAATTCTGTATAAATACATTATGGGAAAAGAAGAAATTGCTCAAATTGAGCAATTTCTTCTTTTCCCATTATGTTTTTATTCACTATTATTTGCATGAGGACAATATGTTTCAAGGTTTACCAATGCCACTACAGCTTCAAAATATTCTGCGGAGAACCCTGTCTAAGTTTTGTTTGTTTTGTGATAAATGATCTGATTTAAGTTTGTTTATAACAGTCAATTTCAGTGTCAGTGTAATTGCAAAACCTTATAACTACAGCTTAATTCAAGCTGTAGCTACAAGGTTTTGCAATAACATTGACAATAAGTAAATTTCTTCCGAAGTATGAGAGTTTACATGATTGTTTTAACTTAAATTTTGTTTAAATTCATTGTAGGAAGAGAGACGAGCGACTGAGAAAGGCTCGTGAAGCAAGGGAAGAGAAAGATAAGAGAGATAGAGAGAACAGACTTAATATAGTGAAGAAAATGGAAGAGAGGACTCAACTCACACTGAAATCAAAAGAAGAAAAAATTAAAGAGGAAAGGGAAAAGCAAAAAATGCGGTAAGATATGTCCTTTACTAAATATATTTGAATTGAAAAGATAAATTCTTAAACCTTTTCCCAATGCAGTTTCTTTGTCATTTGCAACTGCTTTCAGATTGGATCAAACTAACATTGTTGGAATTTGGAAATTATTACCACCCACCCCACCCCCAAATTTGGACAAGTGTGACCCGTCACACTAAAAGGGACCTTATCTGAACTCTAAAAATCCAAATTTTGACAAACTTGTCAGAGTCAGCACAGGTCAACCAGATAGTGTATTCGGGAAATGAATGTAAAGTAAGATAGGGAAAACATTCCAGATATAAAAAAGTACATACACATGAAAAATGTCGGCCCTAGTCTGGCTGCGCGGACTGCGCAGACTGACTAGGGTCGATATTTTTCACACACCCGATAAGGTCTCTTTTAGCGCGACGGGTCACAAGTCTAAAATTTTGTCATCTGCTAATGGTTAAAAGAATGCAAATTCTTTTCAGGTTACAAAAGTTTGAAGAAGCCGAAGAGAGAAGAAAGCAAGAAGAAGAGGAAAGGAAAAAGAAGCTTGAAGAACAGGTATAAAAAGAATGGAAACTTGACAGCTGTGGTTATATATAAATAAATGTGACCCGTCACGCTAAAAGGGACCTTATCCGAACTCCAAAAATCCAAATTTTGACTAACTTGTCAGACTCAGCACAGGTACACCAGATCTCGTATGCGAAAAATGAACATATGGTAACAGGGGTTTTTTTTACTAAGAAATTGGGGCCGAATTTCGGCCCCTTCCCCTCTGGGAATTTTTCCCCTAAATTGTAATTTTCCCCTCATAAATCAGTGTTTCAACCTTTACAATGTACTCCCATGTGAGTATTTATGTTAACAATCAAAGATCTTCAGTTTATCAGCTTATAAATTGCTATCAAAATCTATTTTCTTTGTGTTTTCTAAAATATTTGAAGCATTTTCAGTATTCAAGCAAAAAACATACTTGAAAAATTTTCCCCTTACAAGGGCTCGTTTGACGCATTTTTCCCCAAATTAAGGGCCCCGGGCCCCTTCCCCTAACCATAAAAAGAACCCCTGTGTAAGATAGGGAAAACATTCCGGATTTAGGAAATTACATAAAAGTGAAAAGTGTCTGCCCTAGTCGGACTGCGCGGACTGCGCAGACAGGCTAGGGTCGATATTTTTCACACCCCTGATAAGGTCCCTTTTCGCGCGACTGGTCACATATTGATAAATCAGAGACATAGCTATGTCCTTTTAATCTGTAAAAAAATCTTTAACATTGGAATTTTAACATGCAAAATGTAGTGACTAGTGAAAGGGATTTTGATATCCTTGTGAGAAGGCATGCTGAGCTTGGATGGCTGAAGTTGTTTATGTAGCTGTCTATCAATCCAGGAATCGGGATTCTAATCCTGGCTCAGCCAATATCCATTCATACATTTGACAAAAGTCAGTTGTCTCTCACCAATAGATGTGAATCATCTATATGAGGTTAAATACTGGTTAGAGAAATTCCAGGAATACTTGTGTAGGTGATTCAGCTTCTGTGATATGACAGTAGCAGTTAAAAGGGGCGTTAAGTCCCAATCAATTAATTCTGTTGTCCTTTCCTGTGATATCAAGATGAATATTGTTTTAACAGCAGGATGTCTAACAGCAAGGTCACTTTAACCCTTTCCTAAACAACCTGGTTTTGATGCACCATCTTATGAAGGCTTGGGAAAACATTGATGCAAAAGAAGAAAATGCTGATGATAAGCATTTTCTCTTTTTACATCAATATTCTCTGAACTTTGTGTTACACAAATCCCTTCTTTATTCACAACCAATTTGTTGTTTTCAACAGCTTTTATAGTTGTCGCCACATCATATGGCACATGTTTATGTTTTGTTTAACGTTCAATTACATTTGAACAAAATATAAACATTGTGCCATACGATGTGGCGACAACTGTAGATTGGAACAGTTTCCAATATTGCCATGTGGAAAAGGGTTAAAAAAAATTGTGTTTTGCAAACAAAGCTTGTCGAGAACGACTTATCGTTGGTGTTATTGTAAAGCCTAGTAACTCCAGGTTTGATAAAGTTTGAGTTATTTGCTTTTGCAATATCACCGACAATTTTCTACATTGCAGCGTGAGAATGAGAAGTTTACAGCCAGCCTGATGCATCGTAAAAAAGAATTTGAGGAACAGGAGAGGCTGAAGAAAATAGAGTTGGAAAAGCAGAAAGCGATTGAAAGACGCATGGAGTTAGAGAAGGAGAGAGAGAGGGAGCAAGCCAAGTTGAAGGCAGCAGAGGAGGAAAAACAGAGAGAATGGCAGAAAAAGAAAGAAGAAAGGTGGGTTAAACTCTTTACGAAATTACAATTTTAGTGTGGTTCTATTTGAAAGCTGCTGCAGACAACAAAATTGATGTAGAATAACATAGGATTTGGGTGCAATATCACACAGAAAATATTGAGACAAAAGGAGAAAATGCTGATCATCAGCATTTTCTTCTTTTGTCTCAATGTTTTTCCCAAGCCTAAAATTCTGTTAAATAGAGTTGGAAAAGTGTTAGAACCGTTAGAAAGATGCATGGAGTTAGAGAAGGAGAGAGAGAGGGAGCAAGCCAAGTTGGAGGCAGCAGAGGAGGAAAACAGAGAGAATGGCAGAAAAAGAAAGAAGAAAGGTAGGTAGACTCTTTACCAAAGGACAGAATTTTAGGGTGGTTCTATTTGAAAGCTGCTGCAGACAACAAAATGGATGTAGAATAACATAGGATTTGGGTGCAATATTGCACAGAAAATATTGAGACAAAAGGAGAAAATGCTGATCATCAGCATTTTCTTCTTTTGTCTAAATGTTTTCCCCAAGCTTAAAACTCTGTTTAATAGTGTTGGAAAAAGTGTTAGAACCGTTAGAAACATGCATGGAGTTAGAGAAGGAGAGAGGGAGCAAGCCTATGAAGGCAGCAGAGGAGGAAAACAGAGAGAATGGCAGAAAAAGAAAGAAGAAAGGTAGATAGACTCTTTACCAAAGGACAGAATTTTAGGGTGGTCCAAATTGAAAGAAGTTGCTGACGGCATTTTCTATGTTATAGAATTTTGAATTGTAAGACTTTTTTGTATAAAACATAGTGGGAAATGAAGAAATTGCTTGTTTTCCAAACATCTTTTTTGAGGGTTGTCAAGGAGTGTCAATGTGTGGTAATTCCCATGATGTATAGTTGTGCATTTGACCTTTGAAATGCAGATAATTTCAGTCATCTCCCCTTTAAATTACAATTGCCATATTTCTGACAAACGCTCTGTGAGACGAAAATGCTATTTGCTTTGTGAAGCTCTCAATTCTAATTCGCAATTTTGATATACAATCATTATATTGTTTATTACAGAGAAAGACTTCTTGCAAAGGAAAAGGCAGAAAGAGAAAAAATAGAACTTGAAAAGAAGAAAGAACGTGAACTGCAACATAAAAAGGAAATGGAAAAATTGAAAGAACAGGTATGAAAAAACATTATGTACATAATAACTGTATTCTAAATTATCCTTGTTTTTTTAGCTCGACTTTTCGAAGAAAATGAGAGCTTATACTGTCACCCGGGCGTCGGCGTTGGCGTCGGTGTTGCAACAAAGGTTAGAGTTTTTTCAAACATCAATAACTTCTATACTATCAAAGGGATTCAACCCAAACTTGGAATACTTATTCACCATCACACCCTCTACCTTACTACCAGGGCCCATGACCCTGGCTCCACTGTATTTGGAGTTATGCCCCCTTTATACTAAGTAACTTAGAAAGTCGAGCGTGCTGTCTTCGGACAGCTCTTGTTAAGAGTGCAAGAAAAGGAAAACTAGAAATTGATTTTAGGAATTGTTTACAAGAAAAAAAATATTGTTAGCACAGTTTGTAAACATCATTATCAAAAGTAGCGTTGAACAGTAACATGAAATCTTCATATATCTGAGGTATTGAAACAATCCTCGACATATACCAAGAACATCCTGGTTTTCGCCCAAAGTAGATAACATTTAGGAAAACTTTAAAGCTGAAGAAGAAAATGCTGATAATCTTTTTAGCTTATGAAAGGATTATTGTAATTTACATCTTTTCAATGTTTGTCCTTCTGATACAAATATTTGGTCAGGACCAGTGCATATTTGGTTACAATACAGCAAATTGGAACAGGGTAAAATTCAATAGCGTTTTTTGCAGGAGAGACTCAGGATTGCAGAGGAAGAGATAATTAAGGAGCAACAGAGGAAACAGGAACAGGAGTTGAAGAAGATGGTTGATAAACATAAAGTTATCTTTAACCCATTCTTAAACATTGAAATTTTGGCTAATTCCAAACTCAACGATGTTGCAGACGACAATTTCAAGATGATGAAATTTTAAAAATCTTTGCATTTTAGATTAGAAAATATTGTGGGAAATGAAGAAATTGCTTGTCACAAGCAATTTCTTCATTTTCCACAATGTTTTCCCAAGCATTTTTCTTCAAGGGCATCAAAAAGCGTCACTGTTTGGATGAGGGTTGATCCTCTTTTTTTTGCAGGAGAGACTCAGGATTGCTGAAGAGGAGAGAATTAAGGAGCAACAGAGGAAGCAGGAACAGGAGTTGAAGAAGATGGTTGATAAACATAACGCCCAGGTCCAAAACCAGCAGAAGCCCACGTTGCCCAAACCGATCCTAAACAGAACACACTCCATCGAGGATAATAATGCTAGCAGGGAAAGAAATGATTCGTAAGTGATGATTGATGATTCACATAATTATATATAGACACCATAAGAAAAAGGTTGGAAAATGAAGAAATTGCTTGTGACATTGTTATTTCCCGCAGTTTTTTCTTTCTAGAAAGTTATAAAATTTGAAAATTTCGTCAACTTCAAAATGTCTCTAGATTCTTTTAACTTGGATGTGTCCAATATTTTGTTGTTTTGGAAAGGGTTAAGCCTTACCCAAAGTTGAAACAAATTTTTTTTACTGGTCCAACTGGAAGGCAACTAAAGGTTACAAAAATCTTTATGAATATGATTTTTATTAAACTCATTCTGAAATCTTTTTTTTTTTTTTTTTTTTTGTCCACTATTTCTAAGCAGCAAATTTAATCTGACAATGATTATACCCCCACAACGAAGTTATGGGGGGGTATACTGGAATCAGGTTGTCCGTCCATCCGTCCGTGTGTCCTTGTGTCCTCTTCTCTTCCCACAGTTTTCGACCAATTTTTCTGAAATTTTATCAGGATGTTTCCTTTCATATGAAGTTGTGCACCTGCAATTTTCATCTTGATCCAATCATTAGTTTCAGAGTTATGCCACTTTGAAGTTTTAAAAGGGGGGGGGGGGGGTGGACATAATCTTGTGTCCTCTTCTCCTCCCACAGTTTTAGACCAATTTTGCTGAATTTTTAGCTCACCTGAGCAACATGCTCAAGGTGAGCTTTTGTGATCACCCTGTGTCCGGCGTGCGTCGTGCGTTGTGCGTCGTGCGTCGGAAGGCGTCAACAATTTCTTTAAACATCTTCTCCTCCTTAACCACTGGGCCAATTCTTACCAAACTTGGCAGGCATGTTCCCTGGGTGACCCTTTTCAAAACTTGTTTTCAAATTTTTGATTCGTCAAAAAATGTGGGCGTGGCAGCTAGGGCGGGGCTTATCAGACTTAGAGAAATTGTTACATAATTCTTCAAAAATCTTCTCCTCCTTAACCATTGAGTCAATTTTTACCAAAGTTGGCAGAAATGTTCCTTGGGTGACCCTTTTCAAAACTTGTTTTCAAATTTTTGATTCGTCAAAAAATGTGGGCGTGGCAGGGCGGGGCTTATCAGACTTAGAGAAATTGATAAATAATTCTTCAAAAATCTTCTTCTCCCTAACCATAAAGTCAATTTTTACCAAAGATGGCATAAATGTTCCTTGGGTGACCCTTTTCAAAACTTTTTTTCAAATTTTTGATTCGTCAAAAAATGTGGGCGTAGCAGGGCGGGGCTTATCAGACTTAGAGAAATTGTTAAATGATTCTTCAAAAATCTTCTTCTCCCTAACCATAGAGTCAATTTTTACCAAAGTTGGCATAAATGTTCCTTGGGTGACCCTTTTCAAAACTTGTTTTCAAATTTTTGATTCGTCAAAAAATGTGGGCGTGGCAGGGCGGGGCTTAACAGACTTAGAGAAATTGTTAAATAATTCTTTAAAAATCAAATGTTGATCCAATTTGTACCAATCTTGGCTGGAATGTTTCTTGAGTGACTGTCTTTACTGCCTGTTGATGAATTTTTAACTCGTCAAAAAATGAGGCCGTGGCAGGGCGGGGCTTATCAGACTTTGAGAAATTGTTAAATAATTCTTCAAAAATCTTCTTCTCATTAACCATTGAGTCAATTTTTATCAAACTTGGCAGAAATGTTCCTTGGGCGATGTTTTCAAATTTTTGATTCATCAAAAAATATGGGTGTGGCAGGGCGGAGCTTATCAGACTTAGAGAAATTGTTAAATAATTCTTTAAAAATCAAATGTTGATCCAATTTGTACCAATCTTGGCTGGAATGTTCCTTGAGTGACTGTCTTTACTGCCTGTTTTCAAATTTTTGATTCGTCAAAAAATGAGGGCGTGGCAGGGTGAGGCTTATCAGACTTAGAGAAATCGTTAAGTAATTCTTAAAAAATCTTTTCTCCTTAACCAATGGATCAATTTTTACCAAACTTGGCAGAAATGTTACTTGGATGACCATTTTCAAAATTTGTTTTCAAATTTTTGATTCGTCAAAAAATGTGGGCGTGGCAGGGCGGGGCTTATCAGACTTTAAAGAAATCATGAAAAACATCTTTAAAAATCAACCATTGGTCAAATTTAAACCAAACCTGGCAGATCTGTTTCTTGAGTGACTGTTTTCAATGTGTGTTTATGAATTTTTTTTTGTCAAAAAATGTAGGCGCAGCAGGGTGGGGCTTATCAGACTTGGAGAAGTTATTAAACGAATCCTTGAAAATTTTCTTCTCCTTAACTGTTGGACAAATTATATCAAATTATCCAGGAATGTTCCTTGGGTACCCGCTTTTATTTTTTTTTTTACAAATTTGTGATTGGTTGAAAATGTGGGCATGGCAGGATGTTTATACGACTAGGAGAAATGACAAGAAAATTCTTAAAAAATCAACTGTTGGGTCAATTTGAACCAGGGATGTTGCTTGAGTGACTCTTCTTTACAATAATATTGTTTGTGAATTTTTGATTTGTTAAAAAATTTGAGTGTGGCAGGGTAGGGCTTATCAGACTTCAAAAAATCATAAAGAAATTCTTCAAAAATCAACCATAGGGCCAATTTAAACCAAGAGAACAAACTGCTTATTGAGTTACTCTTTTCAAACACTTGGTTATAAATTTTTGATAGGATAATAAATGTTGATGAGGCAAGGAGGGGCTTATCATATTAAGCGTATTAATGCCTGTAATGTATCATTCTGATGTTTCAAAATTGTAAATTGTTAATTGTAAAAGTTTAATCCTGATTATAAAAATCAAACTGGAACAGCACATGATATTCAATTTTAAAGACGTATGCAAATGCTACTACATGCAATATGATTGAATACTAATGTGACTTCATTGTCTTCATTGGAAATTATGAAACTTAATTTACAATAGTTTGATACGACATACATATTTGTTTACAACAAAATTTATATTGTACGAGGGGTGATCCAAAAGTTCGTAAAATGGACTTATAAAACTTCAGCAATGTTGACCATCAAAACAAAAGTTATACAGTCATTAAATGTGACATCTGTACAAAAAATGTGGAAATTTTAGATACTGTACATATAACAGTTATTGTACAGTGATAAATGCAAGACAAAGACTATGCGCTGGGCGGGGGAGCAATAACGTCAAAAGCGACATCAACTTTATGCGATAACGAAACCTTCTATTTAAAGTCCATATTTACTCTTATACACTTCTATGCCTGAGGTATAAATGTGCTTAAAGTGTTTGAATACAATTTTAGAATCGAAATGTTGAATAATTCTGTATCTGACTGTTTTAAGATAGATCTTCTATCAAAGCGGAGCCTATCACTGTTTACCCTAGATCTGACGTCGTTTATCATGTTGTGGCAGATTGCAGGTCTATCCTGTCATTCGTTATCAACTATTGACGTCCGAATCTTTGGTGTCACTTGAACAGAACTTCTCTACAGCACTAAGTTCTGGTTTTTTCCATCATTTTAAATGTCTGCGTTGGTAAAAGACCAAGATCGTGGCAAAATTTTATGATTGACCGATATTCACAAATTGGTGCCGACTTCATATCGCTATCCAATTGTTTTGTTTTATATCATGAAAATGTAGTGTGTTCATTACAACTTTAACAATAATGTATCAACTACACGCCAAGACGCCAAACTAGCGTAGTAACAATTTGCGACAAAAAATTCAAGCTGAAATTTAAGAAAACTCGATTAATTTAACGATCATGTATCATTTTTTGATGCTCCCCCGCCTAGGCGTATATGCGTTACTATGGTAACGCATTTTACGGCGACTAGAACTTTTTTGATAAACTTTTCAATTTTCATGCAGTCTACAGATAATGAACTACAATATTACCAAATTATAGCCTTACCAAGCTAGTAATATGAAAGTTATGGGTCCATGTTACGAACTTTTGGATCACCCCTCGTACACCATCAAATACAGGAAGAACTCAGGTGAGCGATATCAGTGCCTTTCAGGCACTCTTGTTATCAGGATGTTTCCTATCATATCGACCCCTTACAGCATAAAGGTGCTATGTGCACTTTTGGTCATTTTTCACTTTTTTTGCAAAAATCAAATCTTTAGCATCATATCTTGCTGTGAAAAAAATTTGGGAACTGTAGTTTATCAATAAATACATTAAATACTTAGATCATTTAAGTGCTATGTGCATTTAGCCCAAAAGTTTTGTGCATAAAGGTGCTATGTGCATTATTTTTATGCATAAAGGGGCTATTTGGGAAATAGCACCTTTATGCATTACTAAAGTTGGCCTATTCGTGTAGGTAACCATAAGTATCCTCTTTCACATAGCACCCTAGTTAGATAAATAAACACATTCTTGGTTGAATTACACCTATTGTGTGGGAAAACTGAAGCATTTCAGCATTTCTTGATTTATTGTACACAAAGTTAAGTAGTTTATGGTAATGCAGAGCGACTGTTACTTATTTTATAGATGATTTCAACAGAAACATATGAAATATCATAGGCATAGGAATGTTTATGATGGGGGGGGGGGGGGGGGGCAAATGTTTATGTTTAAGTGAATTGAACCTGACCAAGCGTAGCCTGGGAGATTGTTAGGGGGGTCTGTCCCCCCCCCTCCCCCGCAAATTCCTCCATTTGTGTGCTTAACTTAGAAATATTATTGGGGTCATAGGATATGCCCCCCTTCTAAATTATTGGGGGGGGGTGGGTGTCCCCCACCTTACTCCCCCACCTTGCTCCCTCTTCCTACGTCAGTGAAGATTTAAATGTAATTACTTAAAATTACTACCTTGTAATCAATATCAGGCTTCCTTTCTTTGCGTTGTAGTAAAAACGTGCAAATAAAATCAATTGCATGAGCATAGGCAAGTGTTTTGATAATATGATTTTCGTAATATAGACTCATGTTTCACAAGGCCTATATAATTTTGAAAAGAAAAAAAGTATTATGATATAAAATATCAAGTCACACGTGTCAAAAATAAAGTTCTAATACAGATCAAAAGCTGTTTTAACATCATCTTCTTTGCATAATCACAAAAATATGTACGTCTGAATAGCCAGATAGTACTTACTGACCTCATGATTCACGAAACAAATGCTAGCATCAGGACCCCAATTCCTCTCATTAAATGCAGAAAATTATTGTGAAGATGGGAAAAATCGTACAAATGTCTTAACATATACAACCAATTATTAGCACAAAAGAGCCAGAGGCGAAATTTGAAAAGTGCCGGTAATTCCTAAACTGTATTACATTTTCATTCCAAATACAAACATAAGCATTTTGAACGGTTTAGAATTTTGAATTAATGCATATTTGTGGAAATATTTGACAAAAATCTTCAAAAGTACCTCCCTTGCATATGAATATAGAGTAAAAAATATTTGTAAATTATTTTCTTCTTGAGACATAATCTTGAAATCTGGCACGGTGAATAAACTTATTTGAAGTGTATTTACAAGTGTTTGTAATTTGATGCATGTCACATGACTAGAAAGTGGTGTTTTTAATGATGGGTCTTATACCTTAAGAGAAAGCCATAAATGACTTAGATGCTGAAATGATTACAAGCCGTCGAAACAGAACAATGATTCGTCAGATTCTCTGATGTAAGACTTCTATTGAAAAACAAATGTAAGGAAAAAGATAGTAAGCATGGTAGAAAAGGAGAGGACAATATATACAAAGGAAACTGTTAAAATCTAGATGCTGTGCCAGACCAAGGTTTTTCAGTTACTTTGTATGATAGGTACTGATATGTACCAATGAATATGAAAATATTGTCAAGATAATAATTGTGAAATATATTTCTAAATTTCTAAGTTGTGTAGAAAACTCGAAAAATATACAAAATTTTACTTTCGGGAGTACGTTTACCTCTATTTGCATTTAAAATCATTGATTTGTCGAATTAGGCGAATAAATATGAAAGAAGCGAAAATCGGGTTATTAGAATTTATTATTTCTTGAACGCAAAAATGATCTATGTGATCGTTGTTTTATAACTATCGCCAAAATCATTTATGCATAAAGGTTCTATGTGGCAAATAGCACCTTTATGCTTAAAAATCGTCTTGATATTCCTGGAAATGTTTATGCATAAAGGTGCTATTTGCCACATAGCACCTTTATGTGCGAAATAATTTTGAATTTTGTGCATGCATGAAGGGGCTATGTGACAAAAGGGCATATAACTGCTTAATACCTTGACATTTCAATCTGTGAAAGGTATTATTTCTTTAAGCATTCATCGATACACCATGTTTAAGTGTAAATTGTTTGAATATATTAGATATCTGACTTGTAGAACTTTAAAACCGTTTTTCTCGAAAACTTGAAAAATGCACATAGCACCTTTATGCTGTAAGGGGACGATATGAAGTTGTGCACCTGTCATTTTCATCTTGATCCAGTCATTAGTTTTAGAGTTATGCCACTTTGAAGTTTTTAGGGGGGGGGGGGGGGAGAGTAGTCAAAATTTACAATTTCGTTTCTGTGTTCTAACTCGAGAACCGTTTGACCTAGGATCATGAAACTTTACACAGTTGTTGCCCATGACCCAAGGAGATGCCTTGTTGTTTTGGGGTCACCAAGGTCAAAGGTCAAGGTCACAGTTTGACTTTGTTTAAAATCCGTTTCCATGCTCTAAGTCAAGAACCTTTTGACCGATAGCACTTTTTCAGTGACAAGGCCCTAGGGGGGGGGGGGGGGTTTATTCGTCCGCTTTGCGACAGTTCTAGTTCAAGCATAGAGTGCATGTCCAAGTAAGCAAGATATGGTTCATTAATTTTCATGGGAGTTATTATGGTCATGTGGTGATAATTTTGTTGCCTTTGTGACAAGGCATTGTAGGGTTTGTGATCACATTTAACCCTTTCCCAAACAATAAAATTTTAAGGTGGTCCAATTTGAAAGCGACTTCAGATGCAGGGATTTTTTTCCTTCTATAACTAGTACCGGTAAAAGGAACCTTTCCCAATGACTACAGGCTCATTCCCAATTTTAGCACATGCCGTTTCCCAATCTCCATATCTACCGTTCCCAATGATTTTATGTGCCGTTCCCAATAGCCAATGCATTTTAATTTGGCTGGAAATATCTCAATAAATACTTAATTTTAATTGCCAAATACATCCAAACACTGAGAATTTGAATTCTTTTTACACAGATCAAAATTAAAAGTTCTAAGCAATAGATCACTTATTTAACAGCTAGAAAAACAAAGGAGCTTTAACCTCTAAAAATGTTATGTATTTTCCTCCCATTTTTCTTTAACCCTTTCTAAAATACATGTAGTTTTGGAATGGTCAAAAATGAAAGGAACTTCCATGCAGACAACAAAATCAATGTTCCTTGAAATGTAAGGCAGAATTTGTATATAACTACATCAAAAATATTGAAAGAATTGGATTGAATGCGACTATTATGCTAGATTTCAGCATATGTATAGATAATCATAAGTCTAAAAACTCTAAATATATGTTCACCAGTAGCTTCCTGTTAAATCTAGACCTTAGAATGTTTTGTTGTGCAGAATCAACCCCCAAATGATTGATAAGATGCACTTAAAAGATTCCTTTTTCATTGATTTTGCAAATACATCTTTTCCCAATTTGAAGATATTGCGATTCGTTTTTTTTCCCAATTTTGAATATTTCGCGATGCAAAAAATTCCCAATTGTGGGGGTACAGGTACCTTTCCCAATTGGCCAGAAAAAACGCTGAGATCAGATGACAACAGGGATGTTGTTTAGGGCAGAATTTTTGTATAAGATACCACAGAAAGTATTGAGACAAAAGGAGAAACTGATGTTTATCAGCAGTTTCTTCTTTTGTCTCAATGTTTTCCCAATCCTTTTCGAATAGAGACATCAAAACCCGGTCTTGTTTGGGAAAGGGTTAATGATAGCTCTGTTTTGATGACATTTGTTTTAACCCATTCCCAAACAGGAAAATTCTAGAATTCTACAAATTGAAATAAGTTGCAGACAACAAAATAGTTGAAATCAGAATAGAAAAATGTGCATGTTATAGCATAGAAGATATTCAGAGAAAAGCAGAAATATGTTGAATATCAGTAATTCTTTTCTGTCAATGCTTTCTCTAACTAGGGAAGACAAAGCTATGTCTTTTCTGGGACCAGGTCAATTTCATGTTTCTGTATTCTCTACAGATACGAGATGACGCCAGACCGTGTGTACAAACCAACGATGGGAGATAATTACAACATTGACGACATCAAGTCTGATGACGAAACGGACGACGATGAGGCTCCGAGAAAACAAATTCCAGATTGGGCTCTAGGTAAATACAATAGACTTTTGATATATGTGACCCGTCACGCTAAAAGGGACCTGAACCGAACTCCAAAATCCAAATTTTGACAAACTTGTCACTCAGACTTATCACAGGTCAACCAGATCCCGTATGCGAAAAATGAACATATAGGCTAATACAGTCAATCTTGTATTAAGAGACCACCCTTGGGGAATTCCAAAAGCGGTCTCTTAACAAAACGGTCTCTGAATACAATGTCTAACTTTTCATGCGAGTTCTTCCTTGCATACAATGTGTATCCAACATTTCTACTTCTGGAAAAGAGGGCTATTAAATAACGACCAACGGTATGAAAGATCAATTTATTGTTAAGTTAAAGGAAATATATCTCTGATATAGGGAAAAATCGTTGATTTAGTCAACTTGTGAAAAGAAATGAAAGAATTAATGACATACAAGATATTATTTCACCATCTCTGGGTGATTAATTTCAGTTTCATTTTCCCGATTTTTGGTAAACATTACAGTTCTATTTCCTTTTGTTTATTTATTTCAAAGGTGACTCGATTTATTATCCCCCGCCGAAAAAATTTTTCGGGGGGGATATTGTTTTTGCCATGTCCGTCCGTCCGTCCGTCCGTCCGTCCGTCCGACATTCGTTTCCGCGCTATTTCTTGGAAACTATAGACCGGATTTCGATGAAACTTGGCACACAGCTTCACTACAAAGAGGACATGCGCATATCGTCGGGGTTACCAGGTTCGACCATTGAATTCAGAGTTACTGCCCCTGACTGTTTAAGCCATATACATACAGAGTGATATTCGTTTCCGCGCTATTTCTTGAAAACTGTAGACCGGATTTCGATGAAACTTGGCACACAGCTTCACTACAAAGTGGACATGCGCATATCGTCGGGGTTACCCGGTTCGACCGCCGAATTTAGAGTTACTGCCCCTGACTGTTTTAGCCATATACATACAGTGATTTTTGTTTCCGCGCTATTTCTTGGAAACTATAGACCGGATTTCGATGAAACTTGGCACACAGCTTCACTACAAAGTGGACATGCGCATATCGTCGGGGTTACTCGGTTTGACCGCCGAATTTAGAGTTACTGCCCCTGACTGTTTTAGCCATATACATACAGAGTGATATTCATTTCCGCGCTATTTCTTGAAAACTATAAACCGGATTTCGATGAAACTTGGCACGCAGCTTTACTACAATGCGGACATGCGCATATCGTCGGGGTTACCCGGTTCGACCGTCGAATTTAGAGTTACTGCCCCTGACTGTTTAAGCCATATACATACAGAGTGATATTCGTTTCCGCGCTATTTCTTGAAAACTGTAGACCGGATTTCGATGAAACTTGGCACACAGCTTCACTACAAAGTGGACATGCGCATATCGTGGGGGATACCCGGTTCGACCGCCAAATTTAGAGTTACTGCCCCTGACTGTTTAAGCCATATACAGACAGAATGAAATTCGTTTCCGCGCTATTTCTTGGAAACTATAGACCGGATTTCGATGAAACTTGGCACACAGCTTCACTACAAAGTGGACATGCGCATATAGTCGGGGTTACCCGGTTCAACCGCCGAATTTAGAGTTACTGCCCCTGACTGTTTTAGCCATATACATACAGAGTGATATTCGTTTCCGCGCTATTTCTTGAAAACTATAGACTGGATTTCAATGAAACTTGGCTCACAGCTTCACTACAATGAGGACATGCGCATATCGTCGGGGTTACCGGAATTGACTGTCGAATTCAGAGTTACTGCCCCTGACTGTTTAAGCCATATACATACAGAGTGATATTCGTTTCTGCGCTATTTCTTGAAAACTTTAGACCGGATTTCGATGAAACTTGGCACACAGCTTCACTGCAAAGTGGACATGCGCATATCGTCGGGGTTACCCGGTTCGACTGCCAAATTTAGAGTTACAGTCCCTGACTGTTTAAGCCATATACAGACAGAGTGATATTCGTTTCCGCGCTATTTCTTGAAAACTATAGATCGGATTTCAATGAAACTTGGCTCACAGCTTCACTACAAAGTGGACATGCGCATATCGTTTATGTTTATGTATATGTTTAAGCCATATACATACAGAGTGATATTCGTTCTGTTGAAGCCTTATACATACAGAGTGATATTCGTTCTGTTGAAGCCATATACATACAGAGTTATATTCGTTTCCGCGCTACTTTATTGACAATGAAAATATATTCGGCGGGGGATAACAATTCAACGAATTTGCTTGTTTTGTTCTTAAATTTAATCAAACAAAAATTATTTTCACTTTAGATCTTCCTCTTTATATGGTTAAATAACGCATAATCGATAGGCCAGACTTTATTATTACTGATAAGACATGATCTCCCCGTGTTTTGCCATCCAATATTATTCTTAAATTCTGATCAAAGTATAAACAGATTATATGGGGAACATTATTCCAAACCAATTACGGTAATCCAGATTGCATAACAAACAAAACGCAATCTGTCATTTCATTAAACAGTTTTGATTGACTTCACAGGTGACTAAATTGCTGTTAATTAGGGCAATTTCACAGCTTTCATATCGATTACATATGTTTGACACCTTTCCTAAATGATCAGTAATGTGGGACGGTCGCTTAAAATAACATTCCATTGTTTGAGGGCCCCAAAAATGCCGGTCGCGTTAGGGGAAAAACGCTTAATGCAACAATTTAAAGAAGGAATTTCATCGGGAGGACCTGAGAGTGGTCGCTTCAAACAAAAAGTCGCTTAATGCACGTGGTCGCATGAGCAAGATTGACTGTATAGCAAAATAGGGAAAACAATCATGTCGGCCTTAGTCTGGCTGAGCGGACTACGCAGGCTGACTAGGATCGATATTTTTCACACATCCGATAAGGTCCCTCTTAGTGTGATGGGTCACATATCAATACTTCTGCTTTAGCTAATACAGTCGAAACTGTCATATGCAGCCAGCCAAGGGACACACCAAAATTGGCTGCATACGACAGTTGGTTGCTTAACACAGAAAATAATATTCTGAAGGCTGGGTGTAAGTGTCTACTTGTATGACTGGCCCTATTAATATGAAGAAAATGCAAGTGTTGTAATTTTATATGGCATTTAACTGTTTATCACACCTTTTCATGGTTTATGCACATGATTAGGCAAATTGCGAGATGTGTTATCAATATTTCACACATTGCCTGCCACCAATTTGTTGTGCATGGCTGCTTAATGGGATGAAGGTAAAGAGCAATTGGGACAATTAAAGCTGGCCACTGACAACATTAGACAGTTTAGTGTTATTCACAGTTACTTTAAAGAGTAAAATTGCTTGGGAGGACCTGGACTGGCTGCATACGACAGTTTGGCTGCTATACACAGGTGGCCGCTAACACAGTTTTGACTGTATTCTTTGTGGCATTTGTCTTCCACCAATGGGTTGATAATTGTTGTAAATGGGCGATAACTACAACATTGACCACATCAAGACCGACAATGAAACTGACGACGTCGAGGCTCCAAGAAAACAAATACCAGATTGGGCTCTAGGTAAATTTGAATGAGAAAGGAGAAACTGCTGGTTGTCAGCATTTTCCTCTTGTGCTTAAATGTTTTATTAAGCAATTTCTTATCTGTTGCTCTGGTCATATATAATTACATTGTCAATTTCTTGTTATCAGGCACACAGCTGAAGACGGCCCTGATCAAGCAGCACCTCCATCCGCCAGACCTGGACCAGATCTTCGATCCCATAGAGCCCCCAGATCTCAACAAATTGTTCGCCAAGAAGCGAGAACGCTTCAACAAGAGAACGAGTTCTGCTCATTGGGACACTCCTATTCTCAAGCCTGGCTTGTTAGGCAGGACTTAGATGTTTTAAATGTAACTTTTTTTAACAGTTTGTATAAATTTAAAAGTATCTCCCTTTCTCAAACAGCAAAATTTTACTGAAGTTGAATTCGAAAGCTGCTGCAGATGACGAAACGGGTATGGATTTAAGAGATTTGATTTGTGTAAAAAAAAAAGAAATTTTATTCGTGTAAAATATGAAAGAATTGAGGCAAAAGGAGAAAGTGCTGACAATAAGCATTTTCTTCTCATGCTTCAGTGTTTTTTTCAACCACACTGCTATCAGGTATGTGACATCAAAGGCATGTGTTGTTTGGGACAGGGTTAACTGGTCTGTTTAGTTTTTAAGGTTTAACAATTTGTTTATTTTCAAATGTTTAACTGTTTACCAAAATGTACTATTTTGATGTCCCTTGTCATGGAGGGTGTGAAAAACATACATAGAGAAAAGGAGAAAATGCTGATTATCAGCATTTTCTCCTTTTTATACGCCTGAAGGGTCGTATTATGTTATGGCCCCGTCTGTCTGTCCGTCAGTTAGCAATTTCTTGTGTGCGCAACTCCTACAGTTTTGATCAGAATTCGATCAAACTTGCCACAATGAATCTCCATGGTGTCTAGTTGTGCACGCCGCTTACGGAATTCAATTAACTCTTTTCTTTCTTGAATTATCTGCCCTTGAATTAAAAAAATGTCCATTTTCTTATGAGCGCAACTCCTCTTACAGTTTTGATCAGAATTTGATCAAACTTGCCACAATCTCCATGGTGTCAAGTTGTGCACACCGCTTACGGAATTTAGATAACTGTTTTCGTTCTTGAATTATCTGCCCTTGAATTTCAGAAAAAATGCCTGTTTTCTCAAAAATGTCCATTTTCTCCTGTGCGCAACTCCTACAGTTTCAACCAGAATTTAATCAAACTAGCCACAATGAATCTATGGTGTCTTGTTGTGCAAACAAAATTTTGATAACTTTTCATGTTTGAATTATCTGCCCTTGAATCGAAAAAATTGCCAATTTTACTGACAAGCACCTCTCGGGCGTATATGCGCCGCTCTGCGAAGCTCTTGTCTCTTGATGCTTTCCATATTGAGATAAACACTTCACTCATTTACCAAGTAATTCAAACACCTTTGAATATGGACTAGTCTAAGAAATTGTCATTTGGGAAAGGGCTAAAATTTCATATCACATAGGATTGTGATTTTTATGCTCCCCGAAGGGAGAGCATATAGTCGCCGCTTTGTCTGTCCGTCCGTCCGTCCGTCCTGTCCGTCCGTCATTCCGTCCGTCCGTCCGTCCGTCCGAAGCGATTTCTCCATAACCCTTGGGCCAAATCAAATGAAACTTACCATGTGAACTCCCTAGGACATAATGCCGATGTACTTTTCCCCGTTTTTGGATTTGAGGCCTCGTCATGGGAAAAGGGGACTTAAGGTCAAATTCAGTTTTTCTCTAATTTCTCCTAGTCTAATGGTCAGAATTTGATGAAATTTCATATTTGAGTAGCAAATCAGATGCCCTTGACAATAAACTATTTAAAATTTGTGTATGAAAAATATGTCATGGAAAAAGGGGGCTTAACATTTGTTAGCTTTATATTAGCTCTGCATGGCATATATTTATTGTGACAATGCCTTATTCGGAGAGCATTGTCCGTCTCTGACGGCTCTTGTCTTTGTGTAAATATGTTTCCTTATCATTTTGAGAAGAAAAAAAATAAGAACTGTAATCTGGAAAAAGGGCCCTTATAGCATTCAAATAAGTACCCACATCATAGGGTTAACCGGTTTGGATAAATTTGATATAAATAAATTTAGAATGTCTCCATCCCTTCTTATCTGTTGCTCTGCTTGTGACTTAACCCTTTCCCAAACAAGACCTGGTTTTGAGGTCCCTAATAGAAAAGGCATGGGAAAACATTGAGACAAAAGAAGAAACTGCCGATAAGCAGCAGTTTCTCCTTTTGCCTCAATATTTTCTGTGCAATATTTTACGCAAATCTTATTGTTATCAACATTTATATTGTCATTTTTGACAGATTTTTAATTGGACCACCCAAAAATTTTGATGTTTGGGAAAGGGTTAATGCAGTCTGACATTGATCCATCGTTCTCTTTTCCAAATGTTCCTGATCCTAGAAAATATAGTAGAGTTTAGAGAACAAGATAAATCTTGATCAGACTGTGTTTATGCAGGTTGATCTAGATCCATGTTTGGTGTCAAATTGGATAAGGGACCTTTTTTCAGATTCTGGCTTAGATATCAAATTTCATGCGACTTTGTTTTAATTTCAGCCGAAATGTATATAAAAATTAATGTCAATGTCTTTCTATTGAAAGTGTGCTATCATGCAGAGAACTTTTTTGTTTTTTAGGCCTTCCAAGCTTCAATTTAATAATGATAAGAAAGATAATGATTTTGTACAGTTCTAAGAGACAAACATCTATTTTAGTGTGCCATTTCAATTCTAAGCCATCTGCTTGTTATTTCACTTCAATATCAAGTCTAGTTCATGAGATAAATCATAAATGTGAAAGTACCTACCAAAGATATATAAAATTGGAACGTTAAAATTTTTATTCCAAATGTCACGTCATATTTCATGCATGCTACTTTAGTGAAACTATTTTTGAAAGATTTATGTCAAAGCCTAACTTCAGCCTTCGTAATACCGGTTTTATCCAGGCTCATATGATTCAAATGAGAAGTCTTAATTTTTCCTGTAACGGAAAGGATTAATCTACAATAACTTTGTACAAATATGTAAATTGAGATTTTTCATACTCAAATCAGCATGACAAAATGGATCTTTCTTTACTTTACTCTCCTGTTCTATAAAGTAGATTTAGGTGTTTTAACAGCTGGTCTGGACTGTGCCCAAAATTTTGGTGGTGCAATGGGAATAGCAGTGTTTGGCAGTTAACTCAAATTATTTTTGGACAGTCTCATGTAAATTGCCACATATAACTTGCTTGTCTGAAATTTAGTTTCTAGATAGAATTTTCTTTTAAGATTTAGCTAAAACAGATGAAAATGTAGTCTGGATTTGGCATTTGAACTTAAAATTGGCTGTTCCTGTGTATTCAAATGTCCAAGGGAAATGAATACATGTACACTGAAGACTGATCAGAAAAGCTGTTTTGAACACACCCTTTATAAATTGCCAATTACTGCTGTAAATATGTTTATTACCTTTGTTCAAATAAAGATAGAATGTACCATATTTGACTTGTCATTTCTCCATGACCACTCCTGGCTTGGTCAATATTTTTTCTGATATTTGACATAAGCCATTAACCCATTTCCACTAAGCGATGCTTTTGACGCCCCACATGATAAAAGCTTTTGAATACATCGTGAAAAAAGAAGAAATTGTTTGTGACAAGCAATTTCTTCATTTTCCAAAATATTTTCTTCACAGAAAGGTTAATAACAATTTTAGAATTTCATTTACTTGAAATAGCCGTCTGAAAAATCTGTAAATTTGGACTGATCTAAAATGATAGTGTTCGTGATTGTGTTAATTGTCTATTGCCAATGGTCATGAAGCATCTAAGGGAGATGAACAGCGGATGCCTCGGATTGGATGTTGTGTTTTTAGCTCGACTTTTCGAAGAAAATGAGAGCTTATACTGTCACCCGGGCGTTGGCGTTGCAACAAAGGTTAAAGTTTTTTCAAACATCAATAACTTCCATACTATCAAAGGGATTCAACCCAAACTTGGAATACTTATTCACCATCACACCCTGTACCTTACTACTAGGGCCCATGACCCTGACTCCACTATATTTGGAGTTATGCCCCCTTTATACTAAACCACTTAGAAAGTCGAGCGTGCTGTCTTCGGACAGCTTGTTAAACACATTCCCACATAGTGACGCTTTTTGACGCCCTTCAAGATAAAGGCTTCGAAAAACATTGTGGAATATGAAGAAATTGCTTGTGACAAGCAATTTCTTCATTTCCCACGATGTTTTCTACTCGAAAAGACAAATAAATGTTAAATTCCATTCACTTGAAATTGTCGTCTGCATCATCTTTGAATTTGGACGAGTCTAAATTTTGCCGTCTGGTGATGGTTTATACTGGTGGGGCACGACGTTAGGTGCACCATTTAATTGTTACCATCACTGATAAAAACCAGCCTTGTCATATTGGACTAGAGCTACAGATTAGAGGAATAATAGTCTGTTAGGCATTTCAAAAGACAATCCAAACCTTTGTTGTGGGTGCTCATTATAATCGTTTCTTTGAGATTATTTTAATGAGTACTCACAACAGAGAATTTGGATTTAAAAAAGACAAAATCAGAATGCCTATAGTCGACCCTGGATAGCTCAGTCGGAGTTTTTTCAATCTTTAGGTCGTGAGTTTTAACCCCGGCTCGGCCTGTATACATTTGGACATTTGACAAGTCATTTGTCTCTCACCAATGAGTGTGAATCGTCTATGTAAGAAAGCAGCTGGAGGCTCAGTTTGGATATTGTAGTGCTGGTGCAAGAAATAATCAGGAATCCATGTTAGGTGCTGCAGCCGCCACGATATGACCATAGCAGTTTAAAATGGCGTTAAACCCCAATAAATTAAAAACACAAGAAATTTCTTCAACTCTCACAATGTTTTCTACCTCAAAAGAACAATATAAAAATTATGTAAAATTTCGTTAACTTGAAATTGTCTTCTGCAACATCTTTGAATTTGGACCAGTCTAAAACTTTACCATCTGGTAATCAAATAAATAGAATGCCTATACTCTCTCTTATCTGTAGCTCTAACCCTTTCCCAAACAAGACCTGATTTTGACGTCCCTAGTAGAAAAGGCTTGTGAAAACATTAAGACAAAAAAAGAAACTGCTGATAACCAGCAGTTTCTCCTTTTGTCTCAATATTTTCTATGCCATATTTTACAAAAATCCTATCTTTAATAACAACAATTTTGTCATTTGTGTCAGTTTTCGAAGTGGATCACCCTAAAATTTTGTCGTTTGGGAAAGGGTTAACGTGTCCTTATGGCATTTGGGATCACCTTAGAACTAGATTATCTTTGCCAAAGAGCAAATCGATCAGGATCCGTGTGACTCTCCTATAGTGTTCCTATGGGATGGCCTTTTCCCAAATCACATTGATTGCACTTTTTTTTAAAAAAAGAAGGGGGTTTGAAAACTTTGAGGCAAAGGAAGAAAATGTTGACAACCAGCATTAATTTCCTCCTTTTGCCTCAATATTTGACCCATTCCCACACATTGACGCTTTTTGACGCCCCTCAAGATTTCGAATACATTGTTGGAAGTGAAGAATTGCTTGTGCCAAGAAATTACTTCATTTCCCACAATACTTTCTACCCAGAAACACTGAAAAATGTAGGGATTCATTTACTTGAAAATGTCGTCTGCAACATCTTTGATTTTAGGCCAGTCTAAGATACTGTTGTCTGGTAATGGGATATATTGTACAATTTTCCTTTTAAGATCCTTTATGCCATCTGCAGCAGCTTTCAAATTTAGGTAGGAAAGTTAAAAATTGTGGCATCATGGTAAAGAGTTAAAGTGGAAGCTGATAAACAGCATTTTCTCCTTGTCTTAAGAATTCCTATAAATGTATTGCTCTAAAACTTTACAAATGTCTGGAACCACACTTTTGGGTTAATCCTTTCCCAAACTAGGGCCTCTCCAATAAACTCAAACCAAACTAGGGCCAGTTTTGATGTTTTGTAGAAATGCTTTGTGAAAACGTCGAGACTAAAGAAAATGATGATCATGATCAGCCTTTTCTATTTTTGTCTCACTATTTTCTAGGCTTTAACAACCCATTTCTACAATTGAATTTTTTTTATCTGGCCTGCAACTTGGACCTGTCCAAATTTTTGCCGTTTGGAAATTGTAATTTATAAAGTGTGTCGGACCAAAATATAGGTTTAATACCGACAAGAATTTAGACAAAAAAGGTCAGTTTGTAGACCTGGTTTATTTTTTCTCACTTCTAACCATATAAACCTTTTCGGAAACAGTCTGGTTTAGGTCCAAATTTTTCATATTTGCACAAAGTTTTAATGCAGAAATCTTGACTTTGGCTTCAGAAAACTCATTTTATACTGGTCTAAAAAATTAGCTGCAGTCGAAAAAATTCATGTGGAAAACTCATTTTATACTGGTCTAAAAAATTAGTTGCAGACGAAAAAATTCATGTGGAAAACTCATTTTATACTGGTCTAAAAAAATAGTTGCAGACGAAAAAATTCATGTCAACTGATGTAAAAAATCGTTGTGACATGTATCTAGTAAGACACTATTGAAAAGAAAGGAGAGAATGTGGGTTATCACTTACTTATCAGCATTTTCTTATTTTCCTGAAAGGGTTTTGTGACCCATAACCCAGTGGGCAATCAACAGGGGTCACCTAATTTTAAGAAAGGATTGTCACTCAGATGATGTTGTGTCATCAACCCTTTTCAAAACAAGACTTGATTTTGATGCCAAAATAGAAAAGGCTTGGGAAAACATTGAGTCAAAAGAAGAAAATGCTGATTATAGAATCAGTCGGGATGACGTCATAGCTTCACTTTCATTTTTTCATCGAGGGTACAACCTCGGTCTTTATCGTTACGGGATACCAACTTTGAGGCAGATTATTTCAAAAATCCATCGTTAAAATTCATAAACAAAACTCTTTTTTTAAAGAATGTGATTTAAACTTTCTAACTACCAACGCATTTTTAATAATCAGGCGTAGTCGTCGAGATATTAATGCTGAAAGTTGGTTATGCTTCAACGAAAAAGACCGAAGCTTTCACCTCCACCGAATGAGTGCAGGTCCGCTGACGACGTTTTTGATTGGCTGAAAGAATTGTGCCGACCGGGTCAATCAGCATTTTCTCCTTTTGTCTCAATATTTTCTGAGCAACAATAAAAAATCATATTAACTGAATTATTTACACCAATTGTATCCTCTGTAGCAGCTTTTAAATTGGACGAGTCTGAATTTTGACCGTTAGGAAAGGGTTAAAAGGTAGATTGACTGGTAAAAATATCTTTACGCGACTAACTGAAGTACCCAAGAGCTTTGATTACTATCGCAGTTACTTCCCCTGATAAATCTCTCTACTATACAGTCGGCGATTTTTTCTCGCCATTCAGCAAAGTTTACCTTCTAGTTTCTTCTTTAAAACTCCATAACAACAGCCATTGGGTGAAGAAACATTATCTTACAGTTTATCTGTTGGTAAGGTTCCAATAGGGTTTATTTGCGAGCCGTTCGTTGTCGATTCTGTTGCTAAATCGGAGCGTAATGTCCCAATACCCGCCATTTTTCTTGCCTTTTCTTCATAGTTTCGGTCACTTATGACTAGAATGTTTCTCGATAAACAGAATGTTAGTTATTCTCTGCTTTTTCTTACTGGTTGATTGATCCCCCTTAACAGATGTTTCGAAAATTTTGACAAATGTGTGCTAGCTCTACTGTTTCTCCTTTTTCCTCAACGTTTCTTAAATTTCATTTTCTCTTCTTGGCAGAATGTTTCACAAACGGCATGATCACAGACCATTCTAAATTAATAAATGTGTTAGACACACCGCCGAGCCACAATAGATCAGTCGTAATGTCAATTCGGGGTCGAAAGTTCAAAACCCTGTCTCTGCTTAAGGGTCCGCTAAACAGTTTGACAGTGAATTTGCGCCATTGCTGGCTCCAAGTTAGACAAGTTTTTCAGTAAAAATTTGTTTTATGTTCTGTTACATCATGATTAAAACATGCCATAGGCATAGTTCATTTGACAGAAAGAACAAAGTTGAGCACCAAAATCAACAAGACAAGTCGAAAATTTGGCGTTTCTCCCAAAACCAACAACTTTTTCTAGACAACAAATTTTCTTCTTTGAGATATGCCAATATAATGTGCACAATCTAGTCCAGGTAGTACTACCTTGATATGTCAATATATCACAGCTGTTTTCATGATACTCCCCAAAGACCATTCCCGCCCATGCTTTTTCATGGGACGCCATTTGCAAAATCCATCGACTCCTATTCAGTAGTGTTTTGGGGGCATAAAAAGATAGGCAGCGAAAAAAATGAAAAGTACCTGTAAATTTGGATCATTGTTCATCTTCAAGTACGATGCATTACATCGATCGCGTCTTCACCTTCATATAATCGTCGATTCAAATGTCAGTCTTTAGTTTCCGGCATCTTCGGTAGACATCTTGTAAACAGTGGCTTCATACGCGCATATTCGTATCTTTGATAAAAGTTATTTTTCGTGACTATTATCAAGATTTTCAGTTGTAATTATCCTATTTATTATACTTACAAATATCTGTAAAAATTCGATCGGTAAATCAACAAAAAAGTTTCGCAAAATTCGGAACTATTTTCAGCGTTATTTGGTTGTGCCGGGAACCAGCATCCTCGAATTTGTAAACAAAAAGGCATACATCGAACAGATCTGCGTAAAAAACATATTTAATGAATGGCGAGTTGTCAGACACATTAGAATTGATATTTGAAAGGTGGTGTACGTATTACTATTCTTCGATTTTCAAAGAATTTGGAGTATGCCATGCATAAATATGAAATAATTTGCACCGGAAATGGACTCTCTTCATGTATTGAAATTTTTTCGAAAACTTTTATTTCGCAAAGACAAAACGTGCATGCATACTAAATACAATATGCATTCCGTCTCTACACAAAAAAATATTTTAAACGATATATCAAACGAAATTATATTGTAGCATAATTTAAGAAATGTATGGTGTAAAGCTTCGACCATTACAAATTAGTAGCGTCCAGATATGTATCATGCTTTTTTTTTTATAATTTTCCTTGCAATTACGGAGCAATACAACATTACAACAAAGGGAATGTTATGCTAACTTATAACACAATTCTGATAACAAGATACCTTGAAAATATGTTTACACTTTTGGAATCAATATGAAAAATGTAAGTGGTGTGTCAATAGAAAAATGGGGAAAGGTAATTATTATCATGTGACATATGTCTTCACTGTAGGAACCATCACTGATTTATTTCAGTTCATCAAATAAAGAAAAATAACAATTTTATTAGAAAACTTACTTTGACTGCTTGAGAATATGGCCAAATATTTTAACCATACGTAGTGTTTCAAAAAAATAGTTCCACCTTGAATTTCATATGAAAAATGAAGAAATGTCCAAAGTTTATTTCGTAAATGCACGTTTTTTGTAGAAAGTAACATCATGTAAGTAGTAGTACTACCAAGTTTAGACCATGGTGTATGTTTGTGTGAAAAACTAGCCAACTTCATTCAAGGATAACTATATTCTCGGTTTTCCTGGAAGTCGTCCTTTTTCGCAATGTTTTGATTATGCTTTACAAGGTAGACCAGAATTAAGTTGCTTAACATCTTCTACTCATGCAGAGCTTTAATTTGATATATGATATGGCATATACATGTTAAGAATAAATGCAAAAAGTAACTTTGAATTTTGTGTAGATACCGAAATTACCTGAACCTTAACCTTTTATCCATTCTGAGATTTGTTAAAAAGAAAAAAAAGAGAGAATTACTAGAAACCCACGGTTATGTGCTCCAGCCGCCGCGCGCTGAGCCTTGGCAACGTCAGAGTTTATCAATCCAGGGGTGGCGAGTTCAAACTCCCGACTCGACCAGTATCCATTCCGTCTTGACCAATGCAGGGATTTTTTTGGGGAATTGGCCCTTGGGCCTTTTTCTTTTGGAAAATTAGCACTGTAAACTCTGAAATTGGGAAATAAATTTCAAACATTATACACTTACCTCACATAAATTGTTAGATTAATAAAGTGAAATTCATTTATAAACAGAATGGGTCAATATATTGATATGCAGAGTTTCCATTTACGACGTATAAGTGTCTGTATACGCATGAAAATCAGCTCGGACGCAAAATATGAAGACTCGTCGCGTCCTTGGGACGCAACGTAAATTGGGTGGCAAGAACAATACAATTTGTTGACCTTAAGCAGAAACGTCAGTTTACTAGCGAGAACAATCCAAAATATTTCGAAGTACGACATATTTTAAGCAAGGTCGCCGGTTTTCCAAAGTAACTATAAATAGATTTTGCCAAAGTCTAACGGAACAGTTGCAATTGTGTAAGTTGGGCTTTCCGCTTTTTCGTTTGGTACTCGAACTGTCTTAAATATTGTTTTGCTGGCAATTTCATCGCCGGAAACCAACTGATACTTTCATTTTGTAAACAATAATGGCTTCTCCAGCCAAGGGTAGGGATGGGCACCGTTAGATTTTAACCGATTCCGATACCTACTCGATACTTTTTAACCGATTCCGATTCCTACCGATTCAGATACCAATTACTTTGCATTATGAGCATGGTATAATTAGACGCCAAATATTTGCGAAGATTGACCGACTAAAAATAGATTATCATAATTTAAATTAGCAATAATGAGCTTTGATTGGCTGACCAAAATACAATCATATCTAAAAATAACATTGAAAACATTTACTCACATTTGACGGATTTAGTTCATCGATTTTAATTTCTCTTTATGGAGTGTTGTGAGGTGTTTAATCATATTCGACGTAGTGTCAACCGTATCTTTAATGATTTTCTTACAGAAAATGCAGCGGCCTTCGCCACCCAAATCCTCGAAATACAACCAGGCTTTCGCCTTCTTTGTGCGATTACCCGGCTTTTTAAAAAATTACATGTGGATGGGATAAACGAATTCGACCAATACCCAGGGATAAAGACTGACAATTTTAACTTAGGGGCCCAGAATAGCAAAATTTGATTCTTAATATTAAGGGTATGGGCACTTTCTCTAAATATTCAGGGGCCCAGCCCAAATTCTAGGGGCCATGGGCGACTGGGCCCCTGTTAATCTTTATCCCTGAATACCCCGCGTTGGGATATTCGATATTCACTCGCCTAGAGGGATAAGCGAATTGGCACAATACCCCGGCATAACTCAGAACATAGGAAAAAACAAAAAATCTTTTCTGTTACGAAGAAATCATTGCGGTAAATGAATGTTAGATAAAACCTCTATATAATATTTAAAAGTAACAAAAAATAATAATAATAATAAAACATTCAAGGAGAGTAAACTGGCAGAAAGAAGGGGAGAATAACTTTAGACGACGCGCGATGACAGCTGCAAAGTGCCCCCTTTATGCTAATTTTTACAGTGATCTGACCCAATCTGATTGCGGGTTGGGCTTTGACCGTTTTAGGGAATGTAAACCACGCCTTCTTAACCTCGTTTCATCATCACTCAATCGGTAAGGTGTCAATCAAATAGAATTTTCGAAGGAAGTTTGCATTTTGTGCGAGAGTTATCGGATAGATGGAATAAATCGGGGAAGATGGGTGAAATAACACAACAACTCAATATTTGTATTTATTTACTATTTTTGTGGTCCCAAATTCTTCAATTTTTAAACACCCGACCTTAATTTGTGTGGCGTGAATATACATCGGAATCAGATGTAAGAACCGGTACCTTCAAAATGAAACGATACCAATTACTCGGGACATCATGGAACCAGGAGTAACCGATACCTGAGTACCGGTGCCCATCCCTAGCCAAGAGAAAGAAACACTCGCTGTTCTTATGACCAGTGGCTTTCCGATATGGTGTTTAAAGACTGGCTGATAAATGACTTGTCAGATTTGTCTGCTCTTCGAATAAAGTGCAGTATTTGTTGCAAAACTAAACAAAAGAACATTTTACTACGGGCCACACTGACTTTCATGTATGAAGCAGATGATAATTATCATTTGAGTATCACGCATTAGTACAGTATTGAAAGGATTTCATTTGCTTATACCAGCTGCCGTGAATATTTTACATTTAAAAATAATGTTAGAAAGCATTTCATTCTGTCAAATTTTGTTTGTTGTAAACCCATTACCTGCAGAAGGCAAAATTTTAGACTTGTCCAAATTCAAAGTTCATTAAGACCACAATTTCAAATGTCTGAAAGTTTCACTTTTCTGCAGTAGACAACATTGAGGAAAAAGAAGACATCACTTGTCACAAACAATTTCTTGGTTTTCCACAATGTTTTTCAAACCCTTTATCTTGAGCCTGGGGGCGGGGGGATATAGGGGCCTGTCTTGTTTTGGAAAGGGTTATTAAACCTGTTCAAGATTAACTTGAAGTTGATTTGTGGAAGTCAAAATTGGACTCAACTGAAAGTGATTGGGACTCAACTTTTTCGGTGACACTGGGTCCCAGGGACTCAATATTTTTTTTATGCAAATGGAAACACTGGATATGGATATTGAGTAGAGAGCTTTAATTTGTTCTCAAATGACTTGTAAAAGCAATTTTACTGATGTTTTGATATTTATGCCCCCTTTCGAAGAAAATGGGGGTATATTGTTTTGCAAGTGTCGGTCGGTCGGTCGGTCCGTAGGTCCGTAGGTCGGTCGGTCTGTCCGTAGACCAAACCTTGTCCGGAGCATAACTCAAAAAGTATTAAAGGTAAAATCATGAAACTTCATAGGTGGATAGATCTCATTATGGAGAGGTGCAGTGCATAAGAACCGTAACTCTGCCGATCATATTTTTGGAGTTATTGCCCTTTGTTGATTTTATATCTTGATTTTTGTCCGGAGCATAACTCAAAAATTATGTAAGATACAATCATGAAACTTTACAGGTGGATAGATCTCATTATGGAGAGGTGCAGTGCACAAAAAACGTAACTCTGCTGATCAAACTTTTTGAGTTATTGCCCTTTGTTGATTTTCAAACTTGATTTTTGTCCGGAGCTTAACTCAAAAACTATGTTAGGTAGAATCATGAAACTTTACAGGTGAATAGATCTCATTATGGAGAGGTGCAGTTCACAAAAACCGTAACTCTGCCGATCATATTTTTGGAGTTATTGCCCTTTGTTGATTTTCAAACTTGATTATTGTCTGGAGCATAACACAAAAAGTATGTAAGGTAGAATCATGAAACTTTACAGCTGAATAGATCTCATTATGGAGAGGTGCAGTGCACAAGAACCGTAACTCTGCCGATCAAATTTTTTGAGTTATTGCCCTTTGTTGACTTTATAACTTGATTCTTGTCCGGAGCACAACTCAAAAAATATATGGGCTTTTTTCAAAAAAAGTGCAATTTTCAGGTCCATTTCTTTAATAAAATGAAATGTGTGTTTCCTTCAATTTTTCGTGATAGGGCCAAGTGCAAATAAGCATTCAAAATGTATGGGCCAGGAAACAGCAAATCATTTTGAAAACATCTGTACAAGCATCATCAAAATATGTTAATTTTCTGAAATAAGGATGCATTTTTTAATTTTGCTGAAAATTTCAGACCAATCGGTCGAGTCGTTCAAAAGATACAAAAGATTGAATATCGCAAAAAGGCCTAAAAATCAGCATTTTTGTGTGACATTGATCAAAAATGTGATTTTGTTTTTTAAATATTTTTTTCATGAAGCGATAAATAGGATGTCGGTCTTTAAATTTCTCATCTATAGCCAGTTTCTAAAAAGAAATCAAACACAATCTGTCAAAAATCAAGAAATTCATTGTTTTTGCAAAACTTTTAAAAAACGCCCAAAATGGGCCAAAAATTCAAAATCTGGGTATGTCACTGTGGGTGGATGCCACAACCACAAAGAAGGTAGTTCATGAGATATTATAACACACATGCATGGTGGAAAGGATGTAGTTTCTGATTTACATCACTTTTTTCTTTTTGATTTCATGTAAAAAATTTGGTAGTCTTTTTCTTTTAACAAAATTTTGTCCCAACAGTAACGGTTGCCACCCTGCCTTTGTATTTTGATAGCTATTATCATTTTACAGATGATATCTGGTCTCATTCACAGCCCCAATTTTTCCCAAATGGTTGTCAATCACTTTCCATTTTAATACTTTGTTGTATGTACATATTTACAGCAAGCACATCAAAGAGAAGCAATGTCCCAACAGTAACGGAAAATGTCCCAACAGTAACGGTTACATTCTTGATAAGCTGCTCTTGTCTAAAAGACTATATAAGATGTTTATGAGCTGTCCTGTGAAACTTCAAGACATCCATCCTAAGTTGAGACTAGCATTACAAGTTTAATTTCAAATGAGCCAAACGTTTGAGGGGTTCAAAGCCAAGCCTTAATAGAATGGCTTCTGAAAGTCTTGCGTCCAAGCTATAAATTGATTCTTTTTAAATGACAGTATGCATTAAACTTATTAAATTTAATCTGTAAGACTCTGACAACAAAATACAAGTGATTAAGAATGACTGCATAAACCTTACTGTTATAAATGAATGCCTAAATTGATTAAATGGATGCCGTTACTGTTGGGACAGATTTCTAGACAAGTAAATTCAAGGAGCTATTTGGTTAAAAAATGGTTTCATTAACTTTCAAGAAGACTTGGCAATCCAAAAAACCTTTCTCAAGCTACCGAGTGCACTAAAAGACTCTCATTGTATGAACATTTCTGAAAAAAAAAATAAGACTGATGTAATTCTATTAGACGTACAGAATGCTGAATGGAAAGCAATTTCACAATTTATGATGTGCATGTATTCTTAATCTCTTTTACAAGATATGTCTCATATACATGTAGCAATTGATATAATCTAAACTTTGATAGACAAGATAGGAATTTCTTACACTTTCATTGTGTAGACCTCTACAAAATGCAGATTTGCCCAAGTCAAAAATGATACTTTTTATTAAGTTATTTAACCAATGAAACTTTGTACCTTTGAACCCAAACATAGCATTTAAAAGGGGTTGAAATAAAATGCCATGAATGTATCCTAAGAAAGAATATGATATACTTGTACATGTTTGAAGATGGGTTATATAGTTCATACTATCATATATTATAGTTTGATGTACAAGGTACAAAATATCCATGATATAGACAAAAATAAATTTGCACATTTTAAATTTTACTCTCTGGAGTTGTCGTAAATGGCAAAAAGTCATGAGATAATCATTTGAAAAACTTTGTTTTACCTTAATATACATTCACTTAGCCACTACTGACTATACTACCATACACAATTTATCAGCCCTGCAAGAGTTTAAATCAGATACTGTCTTACAGAATGAAGGTATACACCAAAAACAAAAATTTCATAGATGAAGTTTTGAATTAATGTATATGCATATATTTATTCATTCATAAGTTGGTATACTCAATCAATGTACATGTATTGGACTGTTTTAACATTTTTAGTTTGATTTTACTTCACATGTATATACTGAAAATGCTGCAGTAACTTTCAAGTTATGAATAATTGATTCACCAGTGCAGTCTGTTATTTTCTCGTCATTGTGGGAACAAACGTTGACTGGCATTAGCAGATCTGTTAGAATAAGTAGCACAATTTTATACATAGTATACAATGAGTTTGACCACTTCTATTGAAAACAGGGTTAATGCAGTAAGTTAGAAGATGTATTTAGGTATCACCAATGATTTAATTGTATTGGCTGGGAGAAAACCGTTACTGTTGGGACATACTTTAGTTTGAAGTAAAACTGTGGAAAATTGCCCCAAATCCAGTAAATGTTATTTAAATGAACCTATGCCCTTCTTTACCTGTTTCAATATATTTCTTAAAAAATTAACCATTTAAGGTAGCTACACCATCAGAGAGTTGACTATTTGGCTTTGAGCACTCACATGATGATGAAATACATGTAAACCAGAAATTTATATCTTCCTTTAGTGAAATCAATGCTTAGTTATCCTATCTAAACACCAAGATGATAAATCTCATTGATTAGTAGCCTTTTTTGAAATGTTATTTGACTCTAAATACATGGTAGCTAATGGTGTCCCAACAGTAACGGCAAATCAAGATTTTCCATTCATTTTTCAATCGCATATTACAATGTAGCAACACGAACTATTGAAGAAATTCTTTTTTTATATTATTGAGTTATGATGTCTTTTCATTCTAAAATGGTTTAATTTGACATACTATGCTTTTTCATCACCGAATAAAAATAAATACAGGTATGTTTTTGCAACTCATTACTTTTCAAAGCATTTATTTTAATATTTTCCTTAAATAATCAAATGAAATGGACGAAAAATGGGTAAAAATTTTGTGTATGGCATTGGATTACTATGAAACAAAATATAATTGACAATCCTCTGAGAAAAATTACTGTTTTGGTTCCTTAAAAAAACAATAAAAAATGAAAAATATGCCCCAAATATTATAAATAAAGCCCAAATATTTTTTACAGCAGATATAATTTCTTCGAAACTTTAACTTTTCTTTGAAATTGAACATATATGCTACCATAAAAAACATCTGAAGGATACAAAATTAAAAGTTCATTTTTGGACATTTTGTCACACCTTATTTGCACTTGGCCATAGGTTCACTTTTTGATATCTCACACAGCATGTAAATTAAAGGGGGACCTCCCAGACCTACTATCTTTTTGCAATTGTTATAGAATATGGCCATGTGACTACCTATGTCCCTCCTGTTACCAAATATGATTTTATGATATTTTTCCATGGATTGAATAAATTTGCATTATCTTTCATTCATTTTCATTGAAAAGTCTTCAATAAATTGATAATAGACATATTTCCCGTAAAAATGTCAGGAAACAACTTTTTTGATTGCTTTAAAGCTGCTTTTTGAAAAATATCAGAAATTTTTAAATATTCCAATGCATTTTTCAAAGGAAATAAACATTCTTTTTTCATCAAATGTATTTTAATACAAATGTTGTATTCCATTTAAAAACCATGAAATATTTACATTTGCCTAGCAACTGTTTGGTTCTCAGAAATTCTATTATTAAGTGTGGTAACAGGAAGGACAATATAGTAACAGGAAGGACAGATGGTAACAGGAAAGACATTCAACTATTTCAAGCAGAGTATTATCTTAAGAAAACATGTGAAAGCAAAGTTTAAGATATACTTTACCTTGAATTGTACATAGAAATCATAATTTGGCATGTTTATTCAATATATATCATGTACATGTTAGTTGTCTGTACTTGCAAAATAATGCAAAAATCTATTAAACAGTAACCGTTTGAACAATTCATTTCATGCTGTTTTCAGTGTTTTTCTTTATTATTCTATCAATTTCTATTTACCAATTTCTTTGAATTCAACTGATTTATGTCATGAACATATCGTCATATTAAAACTATATCATTTTTGCATTTTCATATGTTTCTTAATCATTCTTCTCTGTGTGCCTGCAAAAAAAATCTAATTTTGGTAAAAAATCAAGAATATTGTATACTTTGGTAATATGTTTTCATTATGTGCTCACTTTGAGGTTTAACCTTTCCAATCATATTAATGTCAAGGACACATAGCAAGGTCAAGGACATTGTTTAAGGTCATATTTAGTGGAAATTTCCATTTTTTGAGAATTTACCAAGTTTATGAGCTCAATACTCTTTTTACACTCCCTTTCTAACACTTTAGTAATTAAGACACAATATCAAATTTCTTTTATATCACAGGTTTGCAAATATATGCATATTTAAGGTTTTGTTTAAATTGTCCCTCCTGTTACTCTCCTGTCCCTCCTGTTACAATTTATATGAATGGTAACAGGAGGGAAGGTAACAGGAGGGAAATTTTCACTGTAAATTCTCAATAAATAATAACTGCTCCCTTGAAAGTTAATAGAGTGGGAATATTTTGGAAAGGACCTTCATCATCTTGTATTGTATTACTTTTTTCAACATTTTTTTGTAAAAAATGCTTTTGTAGGACCAGTAACAGGATAGACAGCTTAAGGTATACTCACCTTAAATTAAAAAAGTATTTTCCCCCAAAAAGCAGTTTTCTTTAAAGCATGCCTGCAGGGGTTGAAAAATCCACTCGCCCGCTCGCATTGGCGAGTAGAAAATGCCGTAGGACGAGTAGATTTGGGGACGAACTAGTCCGACGGGGCGAGTGCAAATTTAGGACTTGAATCACGCTGATTGAGCGGAAAAAATAAAGGATCGAAAAGGAAGTATTTATTTTAAACTTCATATCGGAAACAATAATATTCGCTGTAAAATACCTTTCCCTGTTTATGTCGATCAATCCCGAAAGTGAAACTAAACCAGGAAACTAGAGTAAATCTGTGTTACTCATATGCGATTATTTGAGCGAGATCAAAGATGCCGCAAACACAGTCAATTGATGACGTAGTCGTTCCAGTTTCAATATAATCACGTGATTTTTCCGCACCCAAATAAGGTTACGTTTTACTATGATTTGTTTACAAAAGTCGCGCGTGCTTCACAGCGCGGGAAAATTGGATGAAGCAATGAAAACAAAACGCTATCTAAGTAGTAAATACATTGACGTTAGATGGTTTTAACACAGACGCGTTGTCTCTTTCTGTTATGCCGCCTCGCGATTACACAAAGAAATTCTTTCACATTTACCGGGTAGTTGTACATATTAAACTGGTGTGCTCACTCGACCATTTCGACTGCTAATCTATCTTTCGACTTAAATAAAAAGTAAGTGTTTACTTTATGTTAATCGGCGATTGATTTATGGTAAAAGATGAAGTCAAGTCTGAGCCACATTCGATTTATTGACCATCTTTTTTGATAAAATTGTTGCCTTATTTGCCTATGACTTTTGAAGTGGTGATCACCAGCGCGAGCCCTGTCTGTCATTTTTAAAATACCGAAGAAACTTTATTTGTAGAGTCAAAGAGTTATGTTATTTGCATTATAATGCATCCGTAAGAGCCAACAATCTAAAATTTTCTTCATCTTTAAGGGCTAATCCGAGTCTTCTCTGATGTAAATACGCTCTTTGATATTTTGATTTTTCGCTATTTACATCAGAGAGCGTTGCTCTTTGAAAACAGCGGAAAGTTCGGTAACGTTACAAGTAACTTGAAGCTTTGTTTTTGTGTATCATATCGAATCACTCGGTAAAACACTGTAGGGTATAGGTCAATAAATCAGTTTTGTCATACCTGACCAAAAAATTTCATTTCAAATCGGCCTGCTGGATGAGTATAACCTTTGGTTTTGAATGGAAGGTCAAGGTAAACAAAGGCTGCTCAGGTGAGGGTTGTTGCATTTAACATTGCCTATTAACCTTTTAGAAATACTTTTTGGTCGTAATTTTTTCAGCAGCCATAACAATAAATGGTTCATTTATCGATATCATCAGGGGTTTTAACGATAACGTTTAAGATCGGACGGTGAACGATGCGCAACAATTTGTTGCGAACTTCTTGATTTTTTCAAAGAGCAACGCTCTCTGATGTAAATAGCGAAAAATCAAAATATCAAAGAGCGTATTTACATCAGAGAAGACTCGGATTACTTTAAGGGCGAGTTGGGTTGCCCTAAGGGCGAGTAGAAATTCAGAGCTACTAGTCCTACAGGACTAGTAGGTTTGAAGAAATTTTTCAACCCCTGGCCTGTTTTCATTGCCGCCATTGTTTGACTAAGGAGAGAGGACTTTTCAAAACCATTTTTAAGTATAAACACAGGACCGGTTATTTTTTTCTGTGACATTTCATGGCACGGTAACAGGAGGGACAAAAAAGTTGGGACACACCTTCACCTAAGAAAAAAATCAATATTTTCACTGAAATTGACAAATATTTTAGCATTTATGAAAAGTCATGCTATTTTAGATTACACATAATGATTTTCAACTATATCAGACAGGTTTTATGAAAACTGTGAATAAAAGTAGAAGGCTGATTGGCTCTGGGACATAGGTTTTTTTGGGTACTGGTCTGATTAAAAATGTCACAAAAGTTGCAAATATCTGTCTAGTTAAATGATTAATGGCTCATTTTAATTGTATTAAGATACCTTTTAGTCCTAAACCATAAATACAGAAATAGAGTGAGCTATTTAAAGATGATAGGTTGAGAAAGTCATGGGACAAGAATTAGCACTTTTTTTGAAAAAAGCCCATATAAGGTAGAATCATGAAACTTTATAGGTGACTAGATTTTATTATGGAGAGGTGCAGTGCACAAGAACCGTAACTCTGCTAATCAATTTTTTTGAGTTATTGCCCTTTGTTGATTTTACACTTTATTCTTAATCTTGCCTATATCTCATGTCCTTTTACACATACAGCCTTGATATCTCACACATAGATACCTCCTATCAACACAGTTCACATTTAACCATGACCTTGGACCTTGTGACCTTGACCTTGGAGTTTGCCCTACTTTAAAAAAAAATTAAACCCGGCATATATCTCATGACCTTTTACAAATACATCCTTGATATTTCACACATGGACACATCTTACCAAGACCTTTCACAATTGACCATGACCTTGGACTTTGTGACCTTGACCTTGGAGTTTGACCTACTTTTAAAAAACTTTAACCTGGCCGATATATCATGTCCTTTTACACATACAGCCTTGATATTTGACACATGGAAACCTCTGACCAAGACCTATCACATACACCTATGACCTTGGACCATGTGGCCTTGACCTTGAAGTTTGACCTACTTTTATAAAAATAAACTGGGCCTATATCTCATGTGCTATTGCACATAAAGCCTTGATATTTCACACATGGACACATCCTACCAAGACCTTTCACATTTGACCATGACCTCGCACTTTGTGACCTTGACCTTGGACTTTGACCTACTTTAAAAAAAAAAAACTTTAACCTAGCCGATATGTCATGTCCTTTTACACATACAGCCTTGATATTTGACACATTGACACCTACGACCAAGACCTTTCACATTTGACCATGACCTTGGACCTTGTGACCTTGACCTTGGTGTTTGACCTACTTTAATAATACATTAACCTGGCCTATATTTCATGTCATTTTACACATACAGCCTTGATATTTCACACATGGTCACTTCCAACCAAGATATTTCACTTTTGACCATGACCTTAGACCTTGACCTTGGAGTTTGACCTACTTTTAAAAACTTAAACTAGGCCTATATCTCATGTCCTGTTACCTATACAATCTCAATATTTTACACATGGACACCTCCTACCAAAACCCAGCGCATTTGACCATGACCTTGGCATATGTGACCTTGACCTTTGATTTTTACATACTTTTAGAAATCTTTAACCTAGCCTTTATCTTATGTCTTATTACACCTACAGCCTTGATATTTCACACATAGACACCTCCTACCAAGACCTTTCACATTTGACCATGACATTGAATATTGCAATTTTGACCTTGGAGTTTGACCTACTTTTAAAAAGACTGAAACCAGGCATATATATCATGTCCTTTTACACCTACAGCCTTGATATTTCACACATTGACATCTCCAACCAAGACCTTTCACATATGACCATGACCTTAACCTTGGCATTTGGCCTACTTTTAAAAACTTTAACCTGGCCTATGTTTCATTCTACTTTTACATATACAGATTTGATATTTCACACATAGACACCTCCTACCAAGACCTTTTATATTTGACCATGACCTTGGACCTTGTTAACTTGACCTTGGACTTTGACCTACATCAAATATAGGCCCTTGAGGGGGCATATATGTTTTACAAACATCTCTTATTTTTAGCTCACCTGAGCACGAAGTGCTCAAGGTGAGCTATTGTGGTCGCTTTTTGTCCGTCGGCGTCCGTCTGTCTGTCCGTCCGTCTGTCCGTCCGTCCGTCTGTTCACATTTTGTTGTTACCACTCTAGCACCCACAAATATTGACTAATCTTAACCAAACTTGGTCAAAACATGTATGACCATAAGTTCTCGAATGAGTTCGATTTTGAGTCAGATCGGACTAGGAAGTCCAGAGTTATGTGCCCTTGAACGTCAAAAATGGCTAGTTTTGACTTTGTTACCACTCTAGCATCTACAAATATTGATCAATCTTAACCAAACTTGGTCAAAACATGTATGACAATAAGCTCTTAAATGAGTTCGATTTTGAATAAGATCGGATCAGGAAGTCGGGAGTTATGCGCCCTTGAAAATCAAAAATTGCTAGTTTTGACTTTGTTACCACTCTAGCATCTACAAATATTGACCAATCTTAACCAAACTTGGTCAAAACGTGTATGACCATAAGTTCTCGGATGAGTTCGATTTTGAGTCAGATCGGACTAGGAAGTCCAGAGTTATGTGCCCTTGAACGTCAAAAATGGCTAGTTTTGACTTTGTTACCACTCTAGCATCTACAAATATTGATCAATCTTAACCAAACTTGGTCAAAACATGTATGACAATAAGCTCTTAGACGAGTTTGATTTTGGGTCAGATCGGATCAGGAAGTCCGGAGTTATGCGCCCTTGAATATCAAAAATTGTTAGTTTTGACTTTGTTACCACTCTAGCATCTACAAATATTGACCAATCAAGACAAAACTTGGCTAGAATGTTGGTAACCATACAATAATGAATGAGTTCGATTTTCAGTGTCATCGAAGTAGGAAGTGTGGAGTTATGTGCCCTTGAATTTGACAAATTTGCCGTTTTCGACTTTGTTTACACTTTAACATCTACATTTATTGACCAATCAGGACAAAACTTGGCAACAATGTTGGTAACCATAAGATGCTGAATGACTTTAATTTTCAGCTTGATCCAACCAGAAAAGTAGAGTTATTGGCCCTTGAATTTAACAAAATTGCCGTTTTCGACTTTATTTTCACTCTAAAAAACACAAATATTGACCAATCAAGACACAACTTGGTCACAATGTTGGTGACCATGAGATCTTATATGATTCCATTTTTCATATTGATAGGACTAGAAAAACCAGAGTTGTGTGCCCTTGATGGTGACAAAATTGCCGATTTCATTTTTAATTTCACTCAAACAGCAATAAATATTGACCAATCAAAAAAACAACTTGGACATAAGGTTGATGAGAATATCTTCATCAGAACAGAGTTATGTGCCCTGGATTATGACAAAATTGATGTGTTTTTGTATCGACTTGGTTTTCACTTTAACAGCCACAAATATTGATCATTAAAGATTAAGAATGCTGTTTTCAACTGGATCATAATCTCGCATCTTAAGTTTCATTTTTTTGTCTTAGAGATACCTAGGTCATGTAAAAGGTGGGTCTTGTTCTGCATGGAGAAAGTTTCAAACTTCTATCAGGTGAGCGATCCAGGGCCATCTTGGCCCTCTTGTTCTAGATTGTGATAGGGAATTTTTTCTTCAGATTGGGAAAAAAGTAGGCTAAATTCCATTGGGAAAGGGGCCGAATTTTGGCCCCCGAGACACCTAAAAAAATCCCTGCAATGGTGTCACAGTGTGAATTATCTATATGAGAGAGCAGCTGGAGATTTGGTTTGGATATTGTGGTGGTACTGGTGACAGATACTTAACCCATGGTTATGTGCTCCAGCCGCGTGACAAGACCCTAGTTGCTGAAAACGACTTTAAACCCCTGCCCAATATATCAAATTTTGATGTTTTGCCTTTGGAAAGATTAATGAAATTTCATCAAGCATGTTTTTTTCAGAGTGGGTCCCTGTTGGGGAAGGTGGTTTAAACAATGAGTGGATCAAAGTTAACATCTCTGCTACAGTACAGATTTGTAAAGAAGGACCAGAAAAGTCCACCAAGTTCCCAATCTTCTGGGTCTGTCACTGTCTCCCCCTCCCAGACGAGCTCACAACCGCCTGTGATTCCGGATAAATCTAGCCCACATCAAGTCTAGCCCACATCAAGTTTATTAAATCTGTGCATTTTGTTTTGAAAAACATTGTGGATAATGAAGAAATTGCTTGTGACAAGCAATTTCTTCATTTACTACAATGTTTTCCAAAGCATTTATCTACATGTGGGTGTCAAAAAACATCTCCATTTGGGAATGGGTTAACTTTGTATGCAACACATTAGAATTTTGTTGTTTTGGATAGGATTGACCCATTTCCACACTTTGATGCGCTAGAAGAAAAAGGCTTTGGAAAACATTGTAGAAAATGTAGTAGATCTAATTGCTTGTCACATATGTGACAAGCAATTTCTTTATTTCCCTCAATGTCTTTTGCTCAAAAAGACCAAAAATTGTAAAATTTCATTCACTTGAAATTGTCGCCTGCATCAACCTTGAATTTGTACAAGCCTGAAGTTTTGCTGTCTGGTAATTGGTTAAATACTTATATAAAATGGTCCTTTTAACCATTGTTCTTTCAGAGTTGGGTCCCTTTTCAGGGAAGGTGTTAAACAATGAGTGGATCAAAGTTAACATCTCTGCTACAGTACAGATTTGTAAAGAAAGACCAGAAAAGTCCACCAAGTTCCCAATCTTCTGGATCTGTCACTGTCTCCCCCTCACAGACGAGCACACAACCGCCAGTGACCCCCGATAAATCTAGCCCACATCAAGTCTAGCCCACATCAAGTTTATTAAATCTGTGCATTTTGTTTGGAAAAACATTGTGGATAATGAAGAAATTGCTTTTGACAAGCAATTTCTTCATTTACCACAATGTTTTCCAAAGCATTTATCTTGTGGGGTGTCAAAAAACATCTCCATGTGGGAATGGGTTAACTTTGTATGCAACACATTAGAATTTTGTTGTTTTGGATAGGATTGACCCATTTCCACACTTTGATGCCCTAGAAGAAAAAGGCTTTGGAAAACATTGTAGAAAATGTAGTAGATCTAATTGCTTGTCACTTATGTGAGAAGCAATTTCTTTATTTCCCTCAATGTCTTTAGCCCAAAAAGACCAAAAATTGTAAAATTTCATTCACTTGAAATTGTCGCCTGCATCAACCTTGAATTTGTACAAGCCTGAAGTTTTGCTGTCTGGTAATTGGTTTAATACTTATATGAAATGGTCCTTTTAACCATTTTTTTTTTCAGAGTTGGGTCCCTTTTCAGGGAAGGTGTTAAACAATGAGTGGATCAAAGTTAACATCCCTGCTACAGTACAGATTTGTAAAGAAGGACCAGAAAAGTCCACCAAGTTCCCAATCTTCTGGATCTGTCACTGTCTCCCCCTCACAGACGAGCACACAACCGCCTTTGACCCCCGATAAATCCACTACATCAAGTCAGCGGACACCTTCAAGCCCGGGCTCTCCAATATTTGGTACAAAGCCGAAGCTGCCTGGGAGAAACTTGATATCGTCACCCAGTCAACCGTCGTCCAGTTCCTCATCTCCGTGGCTGTCGAAGGAAAATGGAGTCCTACATAACGGGAATACAAATAATAATAAGTGAGTAGATTACCCCATTCCCATATTATACGTTTCAGTGTTCTCCCCAGCCTAATAAGCTGTATCGGCCCCACTACAGCTTCATGTACCGTATTTCACCTTATAGACGCGCCCTCCCTAATAGAAGCGCCCCCACTATATTTACAATCTCGGAAGCCATGGGACACCCCTCCCACCTTCACCCGACCTTACCTTGACTGTAGAGTAGACCGTAGAGTAGACGGTAATGACAAATTCCAAACTCAAACTCCACCAAACTTCATCTTTGTGATGATCATACTTGTGGAAAAACGCTTTATCTCAACAAGTAAAGCGTCTTATAATAGGGTATACGGCTCGGGTAATTGATTGAATAATTCAATTATGGTTATCCCTCTCTAGGTAGAATTGAAATTCATCCGGCCCCGGTACGAGCATTGATAAACTTTCCTTTATCATTCCCCTTGCAGAGTGACCGTTTATGCAGTTTATTTCAAAGCCCCGTAAGAGGTCACGTTTGATTTGTAAATTAAGAAGTGGAAAGCGAATTGATAGTACGCACACAAATGAAAAACAAATCATTTTTGCCGAAAATGAATTAATGAATATGGACAGATACCACAGGAAGTATGTTTTATTATTTTGTAAAGTGAAGAAGAAGAAGAAATCAAAACATTCCGAAAACGAAAGTAGAACACACCCGCCTTTTCGAGACAAAGGACTAGACTGGCAGGTAACTGTAGACTGGATGACAGTTATGTCACTTCGTCTCCGCCAACTTATACATGTACCCGGTGTGTATTTATAAGATACAACGTCATCTACTGATAAAGTGACATATCTTGATCGATAATTTACGGTAGGTTGATTTTCTACATTCAGCGAAGCACTTTAAAATTCAGTAAAAGTGGTACGAAATAAACGCGCCTCCACGGCGTTTTGCATCGCGCCGGGGCGCGTCTATTAGGTGAAATACGGTAAATCAATGTATTGCCCTATACAGCTTCATAATTACCCCTACAGCTTAATTTCTTCAAATGGTCACCAAATAGAGACATTAAGAGGTATTTCATGTCAAAAACTTATAAATAATGCATTATAATCAATCAAAATGTAATAATTCTGTATAAAAACATTATGAGAAAAGAAGAAATTGCTCAAATTGAGCAATTTCTTCTTTTCCCATTATGTTTTTATTCATGAACACAATGATTTTCAAGGTTTACCAATACTTATAATTTGCCACTACGGCTTCAAATTATTCTGAGGAGAACCCTGCGTTTTGTGATGCCTTGTGAGATAAAAACTGGCGAAAGCATCACGGAAATAATTTCCCACAATATTTTCTACCCAGAAAGACAAAAACATGTATAGTTTAATTCGCTTGTGATTATCATCTGCAACATCTTCAAATGAATTTGGACTAGTCTATAATAATAATGTTGTCTTGTAATTAAATGGGATACTCTACCCTGTACCAGATGATGAATTATCAGATTCAAATTCAAACATGCTGTAGACTATAAATAAAAAAAGCAAAGATGTTTTTAGCTCTAAGGTGGAAAATATTAATGATGTTACTGGAAATTGCTAAAAGACGCTAGTTTTGTTTTGTACGTTATTGTATCTGTATTCAAGATTGACTCTTCCTTATGATTCATAATCTGAATTACTTTCAATGAAAACCCTAACTGATAAAATCTTTTATTTGTACGTTTATTAGGAATTATCTAATTTGCATACATAAATATCAATGAGCAGTGAACTAACTTGGATTTTTATACCCCCGCAAACGAAGTTTGGAGGGGGTATACTGGAATCAGCCTGTCGGTCCAGTGGTTGGTTGGTTGGTTGGATGGTTGGTCTGTCTCCAAAACTTTGTCCGGACAACTCCTCCTACACTTGTGGACCGATTTAGTTCATACTTGGCACAAGTGTTCATTGTGACCTCTAGATGTGCAAGACGCAAATTTCAAGGAAATCGGACCGATACTTTTTGAGTTATGGCCCCTGATTTGACCCAAAAATGCTTGTCCGGACAACTCCTCCTACAGTTACTGTCGGATTTGCTTCATACTTGGCACAGGTGTGCATTAGGACCTGTACATGTGCAAGACGCAAATTTCACGAAAATCTGACCTTTATTTTCTGAGTTATGGCCCCTGATTTGACCCAAAAATGCTTGTCCGGACAACTCCTCCTACAGTTACTGTCCGATTTGCTTCATACTTGGCACAGGTGTGCATTAGGACCTGTAGATGTGCAAGACGCAAATTTCATGAAAATCCGACCGATACTTTTTGAGTTATGGCCCCTGATTTGACCCAAAAATGTTTGTCCGGACAACTCCTCTTACAGTTACTGTCCGATTTGCTTCATACTTGGCACAGGTGTGCATTAGGACCTGTAGATGTGCATGACGCGGATTTCACGAAAATCCGACCATTACTTTCTGAGTTATGGCCCCTGATTTGACCAAAAAATGCTTGTCCGGATAACTCCTCCTACATTTACTGTCGGATTTGCTTCATACTTGGCACAGGTGTGCATTAGGACCTGTAGATGTGCAAGACGCAAATTTCACGAAAATCCGACCATTACTTTCTGAGTTATGGCCCCTGATTTGACCCAAAAATGCTTGTCCGGACAACTCCTCCTACAGTTACTGTCCGATTTGCTTCATACTTGGCACAGGTGTGCATTAGGACCTGTAGATGTGCAAGATGCAAATTTCACGAAAATCCAACCATTTCTTTCTGAGTTATGGCACCTGATTTGACCAAAAATGCTTGTCCGGATAACTCCTCCTACAGTTACTGTCGGATTTGCTTCATACTTGGCACAGGTGTGCATTAGGACCTGTAGATGTGCAAGACGCAAATTTCATGAAAATCCGACTATTACTTTCTGAGTTATGGCCCCTGATTTGACCCAAAAATGCTTGTCCGGACAACTCCTCCTACAGCTACTGTCCGATTTGCTTCATACTTGGCACAGGTGTGCATTAGGACCTGTAGATGTGCAAGACGCAAATTTCTTGAAAATTCGACCATTACTTTCTGAGTTATGGCCCCTGATTTGACAAAAAAATGCTTGTCCGGATAACTCCTCCTACAGTTACTGTCTGATTTGCTTCATACTTGGCACAGGTGTGCATTAGGACCTGTACATATGCAAGACGCAAATTTCACGAAAATCCGACCATTACTTTTTGAATTATGGCCCCTGATTTGACCCAAAAATGCTTGTCGGGACAACTCCTCCTACAGTTACTGTCTGATTTGCTTCATACTTGGCACAGGTGTGCATTAGGATCTGTAGATGTGCAAGACGCAAATTTCACGAAAATCGGACCATTACTTTCTGAGTTATGGCCCCTGATTTGACCCAAAAATGCTTGTCCGGACAACTCCTCCTACAGCTACTGTCCGATTTGCTTCATACTTGGCACAGGTGTGCATTGGGACCTGTAGATGTGCAAGACGTAAATTTCACGAAAATCTGACCATTACTTTCTGAGTTATGGCCCCTGATTTGACCAAATTTCAAGAAAATCGGATTGACCATATCTGACTTATGGCTCTTGATTCAACAAAAATGCTTGTCCGAACAAAAGTGGTGGCGGGGGTATTTTTATCACCTTCAGTGATAGATTTCTAGTTCATTTCTAAATTAGACCCAGAAGATCACTTCCCAGTTTCCCTGACCAAGAAGTTGATTTCAACAGATTGTTCTCCATAAAAGATTATGAGGGTAAATTGTCAAGTCTGCGGCAGATGTTTCCGAGCAAAGAGGAATCCGTCATACAGCAAGGATTGATCGATGGCAGTGGCGATGTAGAAAACGCCATTGATATCATAATTGGATTAAAAAGTAGGTTCTTTTCAGATTTCTCCTTTTGTCTCAATTTTTATGTCCCCGTATCGAAAGATCAGTGGCATATTGTTTTATATGTGTGTCTTTGTGTCTGTCTGTCCAGTGGCCTTTTCTCAAAAAGTATGCCATTGCCGGGGCATTGGTGTTTCACAAACACATCTTATTCATAGCTCTATTGTGCATGAAAATTCTTAGAAAAAATTGTCAGTTTTGCCGCCAGAAGCAGACTTCAAAATGGACCACCCTGATGTTGTGTTGTTTTGGAAAAGGTAAATTTATAGTTAGAATTTTAACAATGTGCAGTTGCTCATTTAATTACAGACACACTTGATTGGTTGAGAGCTTTATTGGAATACCCATTGATTTAACATAAAAAGAAAGAAACTTCCAAAATGCTCAAATCATTGCACAGAAACATTTATTCCAACCTTAACCCATTACCAAACAACAAAATTTTACCCTAGTCCAAACTCGTAGGTGTTGCAAATGACGATTTCCATTGAACAAAATTTAACATTTTTTGGTCTTTCTTGGTAGAAAACACTGTGGGAAATGAAGAAATTGCTTGTGACAAGCAATTTCTTCAATTTCCACAATGTTTTCCAAAACCTTTATTTTGTGGGGCGTCCAAAAGTGTCAATGTGTGGGAAAGGGTTTTAATAATAAATATCTGTATTTCCAGACAAAGGTAGCTTCAAGCGAATTATAACAGACAATCATGACAGCACCTCTGATCCCGACACACCGATACAGCCACGTAAACGGATACGCACAATATCCAGTGATAGCGACGAAGCTCTGGACTCGCAACAAACGGTGTCATATGGTCTGGAGTCGCAGCGGTCTGACGCGACAGAGTTTTACGATCTTACACAAGATGATGAGGGGGAGGAAGAAGAATTGACGGACGAAATGGAGAAGAAAGTTAAATTTTTATCAGACTGCTTTAAAGACAAATCGAGAAAGGTAAATTGCAAGGCAACAGATTCATAATAGGGGTTGAAGACATTCTAAATTTGTTATTTCAAATCCAAACCCTATGTTTGATCATTTGAAAGAAGTGCTCATAATTTGCATTTCTCATTTTCCTTCAAAGTTATTGAGGATATTTACACAAAGTTTTGTTAGTAGCATTATCATAAAACTATTTCTAATGGCGTTGAAATTGCACAAATCTTTAATTTTCGAGCAAGATTATAGTAATCAAATTCAATAGTTATAGATGATATAAATTAGCATGTAGGTAAACTCTACCAAGTGCATAAATTTTAGATGAAATGATTTGTGAGGGTAACTTTTGGCTGCTTAAAGCCTTTTTATGCTCCCCGAAGGGAGAGCATATAGTCGCCGCTTTGTCTGTCCGTCCGTCCGTCCGAAGTGATTTCTCGATAACCCTTGGGCCAAATCAAATGAAACTTACCATGTGAACTCTCTATGACATAATACCGATGTACTTTTCCCGGTTTTTGGATTTGAAGCCTTGTCATGGGAAAAGGGGACTTAAGGTCAAATACAGTTTTTCTTTAAAAGGGGACTTAAGGTCAAATACAGTTTTTCTCTAATTTCTCCTAGTCTAATGGTCAGAATTTGATGAAATTTCATATTTGAGTAGTAAATCAGATGCCCTTGACAATAAACTATGTGAAATTTGGGTATAAAAATTATGTCATGCAAAAAGGGGGCTTAACATTTGTTAGCTTTATATTAGCTCTGCATGGCATACATTTATTGTAACAATGCCTTATTCGGGGAGCATTGTCCGTCTCTGACGGCTCTTGTCCTTCAAAGTTATTGAGGATATTTACACAAAGTTTTGTTAGTAGCATTATCATAAAACTATTTCATATGGCGTTGAAATTGCACAAATCTTTAATTTTCAAGCAAGATTATAGTAATCAAATTCAATAGTTATAGATGATGTAAATTAGCATGTAGGTAAACTCTACCAAGTGCATAAATTTTAGATAAAATGATTTGTGAGGGTAACTTTTGGCTGCTTAAAGCCTTTTTAGCTCACCTGAGCAACATGCTCAAGGTGAGCTTTTGTGATCACCCTGTGTCCGGCGTGCGTCGTGCGTCGGTCGTCGGAAGTCGTCAACAATTGCTTTAAACATCTTCTTCTCCTTAACCACTGGGTCAATCCAGACCAAACTTGGCAGAAATGTTCCTTGGGTGGCCCTTTTCAAAACTTGTTCGTGAATTTTTGATTCGTCAAAAAATGTGGGCGTGGCAGGGCGGGGCTTATCAGACTTAAAGAAATTATTAGATAATTCTTCAAAAATCTTCTTCTCCTCAACCATTGGGCCAATTCTTTCCAAACTTGGCAGAAATGTTCCTTGTGTAACCCTTTTCAAAACTTGTTCGTGAATTTTTAATTTGTCAAAATTTGTGGGCGTGGCAGGGCGGGGCTTATCAGACTTAAAGAAATCTTTAGGTAATTCTTCAAAAATCTTCTCCTCCTCAACCACTGGGCCAATTCTTTCCAAACTTGGCAGAAATGTTCCTAGGGTGACCCTTTTCAAAATTTGTTCGTGATTTTTTGATTCGTCAAAAATTGTGGGCGTGGCAGGGCGGGGCTTATCGGACTTAGAGAAATCACGTGAAAAATCTTTAAAAATCAATTATCAGGCCAATTTGAATCAAGCTTGGCAGAAATGTCCCTTGAGTGAATGTTTTCAACATATGCTCATGAATTTTTGATTGGGTGAAAATTGTGGGCGGGCCAGGGCGGGGCTTATCAGACTTCGAGAAACCGTAAGATAATTATTCAAAAATCTTCTTCTCCTTAACCATTGGGCTAATTCTTACCAAACTTGAAAGGAATGTTCCTTGGGTGACCCTTTTCAGAACTTGTTTGTGAATTTTTGATTTGTCAAAAATTGTGGGCGTGACAGGGCGGGGCTTATCAGACTAAACAAAATCTTTAGGTAATTCTTCAAAAATCTTCTTCTCCTCAACCACTGGGCCAATTCTTTCCAAACTTGGCAGAAATTTTCCTAGGGTGACCCTTTTCAAAATTTGTTTGTGAATTTTTGATTCTTCAAAAATTGTGGGCGTGGCAGGGCGGGGCTTATCGGACTTAGAGAAATCATGTGAAAAATCTTTAAAAATCAATTATCAGGCCAATTTGAACCAAGCTTGGCAGAAATGTCCCTTGAGTGACTGTTTTCAACACATTCTCATGAATTTTTGATTTGTCAAAAATTGTGGGCGTGGCCAGGGCAGGGCTTATCAGACTTGGAGAAATCATAAGATAATTATTCAAAAATCTTCTCCTCCTTAATCACTGGGCTAATTATTATCAAACTTGAAAGGAATGTTCCTTGGGTGACCCTTTTCAAAACTTGTTTGTGAATTTTTGATTCATCAAAAAATGTGGGCGTGGCAGGGCGGGGCTTATCGGACTAGGAGAAATCATGTGAAAAATCTTTAAAAATCAATTGTTCGGCCAATTTGAACCAGAGAATTTTTGATTTAATGAAAAAATGTGGGCATGGCAGGATGGGGCTTGTTGATTTTTAAATTAGTTATGTCCTTTTGTTGAAAATTAGTATTTTTCGCAACATTTACACGTGTTGTTTGGTCTGGGTTTTTTTTTGCTCTTTTTCCCAATTGATCAGATCAAATGAAATGTACTTCTCAAAATGTACGAAAACAGTGCTTTTGGGGGGTATGATCACTTTCAGTGATATTCTAGTTTACAATAATTTAATGTGACATAATACTGACATACATATTTGTTTACAACAAAATTTATACCGGTATTGTACACAATCAAATACACGAAGAACTCAGGTGAGCGATATCAGTGCCTTTCAGGCACTCTTGTTTGCTCTTATTTTCACAATTCCTGACTGTCAAGATTCTTGATAGTGCAGACAATTAGACAAGAAGGAATATTTGGATCCTGATGTGTTGTAAGTATTTCATTTTCAGGGTTCTCCACAGAATATTTTGAAGCCGTAGTGTCATTGGTAAACCTTGCAACACATTATGTTCATGCAAATAGTTGTGAATAAAAATATAATGGGAAAAGAAGAAATTGCTCAATTTGAGCAATTTCTTCTTTTCCCATAATGTTTTAAGCATATTTAAGCATATTTATTTAACAAAATACCTAAAATCATCAGTTTATGACATGGAATAACTCAAATTCCTCAATTTCGTGACCATTTTGAAGAAATTAAACTGTGGGGTACTTTTGAAGCTGTAGTGGCATTACACTGATTTCCATGAAGCTGTAGTGGGGCCGATACAGCTTATTGGGCTGGGGAGAACACTGATTTTGTTTTTCAGCAAATAGTTCAAGCTCTATCCAGGAATGGGTGGGTGGTAGCTGATGCCACAGGTGCATTAAGTGAGGACATCTCCCTTAAATCTGTAACATCATCAGAACACAGGGCCAAGCCAAAAATTACTAAACCTACAAGATTAAGATTTTTGAAATCATTTTGGAAAATGAAGAAATTGCTTGTGACAAGCAATTTCTTCATTTCCCACAATGTTTTCTACAAAGGTAAACCATAAATTGTAAAATTCCATTCACCTAAAATTGTTATCTGCAACATCTTTGAATTTGGATAGGTGTAAAAAGGTGCCATTTGGTAATGGGCCAAAACAAGCATTTAATTTTGTTTTTTCAGCAAATAGTTCAAGCTCTATCAAGGAATGGTTGGGTGGTAGCTGATGCCACAGGTGCACTAAGTGAAGATATCTCCCTTAAATCTGTAACGTCATCGGAAAACAGGGCCAAACCAAAAATTACTAAACCATCCAAACCAGCGAAAGGTAAGTCATCATAGTTTCCTACCAATTACTAATGGTTTGATATTGTTAACCTATGTGGGGAAGCAGCTGGAGGCTCAGTTAAGGTGTTGTGATAGTACTGGTATGAGAATCCACAGGAATCCATGGTTAGGTGCTCCAGCTGCTGCGATATGACCATAACAGTTGAAAACAGTGTTAAACCCCAATAAAGCAAACAAATCCTACAAATAATTTAATATGTCAGTCTTTTTGTGGGAAAGGGTTAAGGGACACCAAAATCAGGTCGTGTTTGAGAAATGGTTAATAATTGGGAGAGGGATTTGCTATGTTTGTTAGCTTATGCTCTTCTATTATCGTTTTTGTTATTAGGAAAAAATGCTAGAGAGCATAAATGTTTTATTGCTTTAAGATAATATAGTTTGCTTAAGACAAAACTTGTTTGTTAATGTATTGAACATGTAGGCCTACGTTATTTCGTGGAAAGTATTTTCTGTTCACTCAAAGCTTTCCAAACCTTTCTATATTTGAGATCTTAAACCATGCATTGTAGCAGAAAGTGTAAACCCATGTACCAAGGTTCTTGGGCAGGAGTCATGGAGCAGTTGGCAGTGCATTGGACTCTTACTCGGGAGGTACCAGGTTCGGATCTCGGGCTGTTGCAAAATATTCTTTCTAAGGAAATTGTCACCCACCAATGGTTTGATATTAAACTATGTGGGCAAGTATGTGGAGGATGGGTAAGGCTGTTGTGGTTATACTGGTATGAGAAACAACCCAAATTCATGGTTAGGTGCTTCAGCTGCTGCGATATGACCATGGTTGAAAGAGGAGGTTAACCTTATCAAACCAATCTTGTATGGTCTTATTGAGTAAAGAAATGATTATGTCTCCAAATATTTAGTTTTAATTTTTTTTTTACCAGGCCTAGCAAATGAATTATAGAAAAATAACCATTTTAAGGTCATTGATGTTTCACAAACCCATCTTGTCTTATTTACACAGATATAGTGGCGCTTGATGATGATGATGACGATGAAGAAGATTATGGTGGTGAATCTGATGACAGCATTGAGGTATGTATATATCAATGAATTATCTACATTTGACCCTTTGTTATATAGATCTACAGATAACTGGTTTTAACCCTTTCCTAAACAAGACCGGGTTTTGACATCCCTAATAGAAAAGATTTTTGAAATCATATGATAACCAGCAGTTTCTCCTTCTGCCTCGATATTTTCCTTGCTCAATTGTACACATATCCTGTTTTATCAACATCCATTTTGTCATCTTGAATTATCATTCAAATGGGAACAGACCAAGTTTTTGCTATTTGGGAATTGGTTAACCCTTTCCCAAACAAGACCTGGTTTTGACGTCCCTTAAAGAAAAGGCTTGGGAAAATATTGAAACAAAAGAAGAAACTGCTGATAACCAGCAGTTTCTCCTTTTGTCTCAATATTTTCTGTGCCATTTTTTACACAAATCCTATCTTCAAAAACATCCTTTTTGTCATTTGTGGCAATTTTTGAATTGTACCACCCTAAAATTTTGTCGCTTGGGAAAGGGTTAAAAATATATTTAGATATTGTCTTTTCAAAACAAAAAAGTCTTTCAATTTTCATCATACCCTATGTTGTGGGTACTCATTAAAATTGTCTCATCTAGAAAACATTGTGTGAAATGAAGAAATTGTGTGTGACCACAATCAATTTCTTCATTTTCTGAAATGTTTTCAAAGCCTGTATCTTTTCAGTAGTCAAAAAAGTCAATGTGTGGGAACGGGTTAAAAATGTCGTAGAAGCTAAAGATACATTTCTCTCTTGTTGTATTTGTAGGAAGAGAGCAATGATGCCAAGTCAGTGATTTTGAATTTCTTTGATGATGCTTCATTTGAAGAGCTGATTGTAATGCCAGGCTGTTCGAAGAAGAAAGCTGAGATGATAGTTAGTCAGCGGCCTTTCAAAACATGGGAAACAATGGTAAATATTCATTTCTTTATCCTTTTTTTAGAAATAGCAAATTTTATGCTGGTCGAATTTGGAAGTAGTTGCAGAAAACTTGCAATATTTTCGTTATTTCGGATTTTGTAACTTATATCATGGAAAATGGAGAAAATGCTGGAATGCTTGGCATTTTCCAGTCTGCCTCTCATTCGAGAGGTCCTGGGTTTGAAACACGGCCGCGGCAAATAACCTTACTGACAAAAATGTCACCCATCAATGGTTTGATATCCTGAACCTATGTGAGGGAGTAGCTGGAGGCTCTGTAAGGGTGTTGTGGTACTGGTATGAGAAACAACAGGAATCCATGGTTAGGTGCTCCAGCCGCCGCGATATGACTGCGATATGACCTTATTAGTTGAAATCGGCGTAAAACCCTCCATAAACTTGACATTTTCCAGGAGTGATAAAGTTCAGGATTGATCCAGATTTCCGGATTTAGCACTCCTATATTGTTCATGTAACATCACATATATTTGTCTCAGAAGACAATTAAACTAAATTAACTGAGATATTTGCCTTATATTTAGAATATTTCTGTAGATTGCTTGCGATAATCATTTTAAGGTCTTTATTTCTTTAATTATTCAAGAACATCCTGGTACCTTTTCTGGATTCTTTTCATAGAATTTCTGGCTGTTATCACCCCTAATTTTCATGTGACTTCACTAGAACATATCGAAATCAAAATTAGAGGTAATGTTGCTGTTTTTTGGTAGTTTTGGTTTTATCTAGGAAAATTACTTTTTATTCTTCACAGACAGAGAAGTTCACCACAGTGAAAGGTTTGTCCTATGATCTGATCAGCAGTTGTCGAGAAGTAATCAAAATTCGTGAAGTAATTATCCGCCTTATGCAGCGATGTGAGAAAATCGCGTCGTCAATGGGAGAAACAGTGTCCAATCTTATCCATTCCAACACACAGCTTGATGATGCCAATCACATCACTAAACAGCCCAGCAATCTTAACCCAGAGTAAGTATCTGATAATCTCTGTTTTATTTTCAATCCATCTTTTATATAGTGTTTCTTAGATCATAGTCATCTTTCTGTCATAACTTTAACCCATTCCCACACAATGACGCTTTTTGACACCCCAAAAGATAAAGGCTTTGCTTCATTTCCCACAATGTTTTCTACCCTCAAAGACCACAATATGGCAAATTTCATTCACTTCCATGGGAGAAACAGTGTCTAATCTAATCCATTCCAACACACAGCTTGATGATGCTAACCATATCACTAAACAACCCAGCAATCTTAATCCAGAGTAGGTATTTCTGTTTTGCGCTTGTAGCAAAATAGTTTTATTTTTCATCTGTCTGTTATTCTTTCCTTGGGAATTGTTCATCTGTGTATCACAACTTAATCCATTCCCACACAATGACGCTTTTCGATGCTCCAAAAGATAAAGGCTTTGGAAAACATTGTGGAAAATGAAGAAATTGCTTGTGACAAGCAATTTCTTCATTTCCCACAATGTTTTTTACCTGTAAAGACCAAAAAATGTGGAACTTCATTCACTTCAATGGGAGAAACAGTGTCCAATCTAATCCATTCCAACACACAGCTTGATGATGCCAATCATATCACTAAACAACCGAGTAATCTTAATCCAGAGTATGTATCTGTTATTCCTGCTTGCCCTAAGGATGCATATGTGTCGGCTTGTTGGTCTGTCTGAAAATAATCATGGGCATTTTGTTTAAACTTCACTAATGGACCAGGTTTCAAACATATTTAAGGGTTATTTCTAAGGACTTGAAAACAACTCGCCTGAATAACCTTTGTTTTCAGGGTAACAAGTAATAATACCATACTTTTACAACTTGGCATGGATAGGTGGAAAATTTAAGCAGTGGTTCTTACTTATTAGCTCGACTTTTCGAAGAAAATGAGAGCTTATACTGTCACCCGGGCGTTAGCGTCGGCGTCGGCGTTGCAACAAAGGTTAAAGTTTTTTCAAACATCAATAACTTCCATACTATCAAAGGGATTCAACCCAAACTTGGAATACTTATTCACCATCACACCCTCTACCTTACTACTAGGGCCCATGACCCTGGCTCCACTATATTTGGAGTTATGCCCCCTTTATACTAAGCAACTTCGAGAAAGTCGAGCGGGCTGTCTTCGGACAGCTCTTGTTTTTGTTATGCAATCCAGCCTACGAGTATGGACAAGTTTGACAAAAAAGAAACCCTGATACATACATACTATTTGTTTTACAGTTTACAACTGAAGCCCTTTCAAATGGTTGGTTTAAATTGGTTGCGACTCATGCATACAGAGGAGCTGAATGGTATATTGGCGGATGAAATGGTAAGATTTAAACCTTTAACAGACACCAAAATTTTAAGCTTGTCCAAATAGAAAGAATTTGCAGACGTACTTTAAAGTAAATGAAATTTCACAATTTTGGTCTTTTTAGTGTAGAAAACATTGTGGGAAATGAAGAAATCGCTTATCACAAGCAATTCCATCATTTTCCAAAATGTTTTCCAGTCTTTATCTTGTGGAGCGTAAAAAGGTGTTACTGTGTGGTTATGGGTTAACCCTTTCACAAACAAGACCTGATTTTGTTGTCCCTAATAGAAAAGTATTGGGAAAAGATTGAGACAAAAGAAGAAAATGCTGATGACCAGCATTTTCAACTTTAATAGACAATATCATGAGCATGGAATTTATATTCAATGCTGATTTTGTTTGGAAAACATTCTGGAAAATGAAGAAATTGCTTGTCTTTAATGGGGAATTTAAGCGATGGAGTGGATCAGAGTTAATCTGATCGGCAGTGGGAACCTAGCATTAGTTGAAATTAAGACATTGATTCAAATTTACCAGGTATTTTTGTTTCTTGAAAAATATCACTAGAATTATACTTTGGCTACTTTCTATATGCCAATTTTGTATGTCTGTGTTTTCTGTCCAGTTCATCACAGTGGTAGTTACTCACTAAGAACAGTTTATGCTATTGTTGATTTTATGTTCATACCTTCTTCTTGACAGGGACTGGGGAAGACAATTCAAGCAATATCATTTCTGGCACATTTACTCTCGGAAGATGAAGTGGGACCACATGTTATTATTGTACCGTCATCAACTATAGGTGAGTTGGTATTTGTTTCTTACCAATTGATGAATAGTGGTATGAGCTGCTGGAAGGTAGGATTGTATATTGTGGTACAATGGGTGAAAGAAATCTTGGGTATCCATGGTAAGCAGTATCTCATAATGGCTTGGTAAATTCCTGTTAAGGATAAGATGGTTAGGGTGCAATGAAAGGTCGTTTTTAGCTCGACTTTTGGAAGAAAATGAGAGCTTATACTGTCATCCGGGCGTTGGCGTCGGCGTTGCAACAAAGCTTAAAGTTTTTTCAAACATCAATAACTTCCATACTATCAAAGGGATTCGACCCAAACTTGGAATATTTATTCACCATGACACCCTCTACCTTACTACCAGGGCCCATGACCCTGGCTCCACTATATTTGGAGTTATGCCCCCTTTATACTAAGCAACTTAGAAAGTCAAGCATGCTGTCTTCGGACAGCTCTTGTGTATTTATAAGATAATATGAAAAAGGCAAAGCCTCTGACCGGGGCCAACACAGCCGAACATTATTGATTTAATCAACAATACATGAGAATTAAGCTTTTGAATTTGTAAGAAATCGTTTTGTGATGTAAGTCCTACGGTAGAGGTGCCGAACAAGCAGAACCAATTTGTTTGCAAAAGGATCCGCAAAATAACATTGCTTGACGTTCTGATAATGCGCGGGAACTTCAACGTCGCGAGAATGCAGAAATAACGACGTCATATCGACTTTATGACGTAACAAATAAAAAAAAATTGACTGGTTTACTATACCTTGATGTTTTTTTAACGGAGCTTCAAATTACGGATGCAATTTACACTAAACCAATTTACAATCTCAACATCTTGGATAAAGGCCAGCAAAAAGACTTCCGAGAAATCTATTGCCGGAAGGAGCTTAAAACGAGGTTTGACACAGAAACCCAAACTCACAAAGTAACAAAATCGTTCAGTTCGATACGCCCACAATACCGTAAGCCGTGGTCAATTCCATTGACCCCGGTATAAAACAGTATGTGAATCACAATCCACACTGTAATGCATTTCATTTAATGTGACTTTACTTCAGATAACTGGATACGAGAGGCTAAACGATGGTGTCCGTCTCTCAAAGTGTTGGTATACTACGGGTCGCAGGAGGACAGACGGTCAACCAGACAGTACATCCTGCAGAATACTGATGAATTCCATGTCATTATCACTACGTAAGTTTTCCATGTAACATGCAAGATTGGTTGTTTGTCTGTCTGTCTTTGTCTATAATGGTGTCCGTCTCTCAAAGTGTTGGTATACTACGGGTCACAGGAGGACAGACGGTCAACTAGACAGTACATCCTGCAGAATACTGATGAATTTCATGTCATTATCACAACGTAAGTTTTCTATAATGGTGTCTCTCAAAGTGTTGGTATACTACGGGTCGCAGGAGGACAGACGGTCAACCAGACAGTACATCCTGCAGAATACTGATGAATTCCATGTTATTATCACTACGTAAGTTTTACATGTAACATGCAAGATTGGTTGTTTGTCTGTCTGTCTTTGTCTATAATGGTGTCCGTCTCTCAAAGTGTTGGTATACTACGGGTCACAGGAGGACAGACGGTCAACTAGACAGTACATCCTGCAGAATACTGATGAATTTCATGTCATTATCACAACGTAAGTTTTCTATAATGGTGTCTCTCAAAGTGTTGGTATACTACGGGTCGCAGGAGGACAGACGGTCAACCAGACAGTACATCCTGCAGAATACTGATGAATTCCATGTCATTATCACAACGTAAGTTTTCTATAATGGTGTCTCTCAAAGTGTTGGTATACTACGGGTCACAGGAGGACAGACGGTCAACCAGACAGTACATCCTGCAGAATACTGATGAATTCCATGTCATTATCACTACGTAAGTTTTCTATAATGGTGTCTCTCAAAGTGTTGGTATACTACGGGTCACAGGAGGACAGACGGTCAACCAGACAGTACATCCTGCAGAATACTGATGAATTCCATGTCATTATCACAACGTAAGTTTTCCATGTTACTTACAATTTAACCCCTTCCCAAACAGAGAAATTTAAGGGTGGTGTAGTTTAAAAGCAGTTGCAAAAGACAAAATGGATGTTGCTAAAGAAAGGAACAGTGATCAAAATAGCTCAGAAAATATTGAGGCAAAAGGAGAAAGTGCTGATCATCAGCACTTTCTTCTTTTGCCTCGATGTTTTCAAAAGTCTAATCTTTAAAGGACATCAAAAGCAGGTCTTGTTTGGGAATGCCCCTGTGTAGAAAGATTAGTTGTTTGTCTGTCTGTCTTTGTCTATAATGGTGTCTGTCTCTCAAAGTGTTGGTTTACTACGGGTCGCAGGAGGACAGAAGGTCAACCAGACAATACATCATGCAGAATACTGATGAATTCCATGTCATTATCACTACGTGAGTTTTACATGTAACATGCAAATTTTATGCCTCCATATAGAAGATTGATTGTCTGTCTGTCTGTATGTCTTGTCTATAATGGTGTCTCTCAAAGTGTTGGTATACTACGGGTCACAGAAGGACAGACGGTCAACTAGACAGTACATCCTGCAGAATACTGATGAATTCCATGTCATTATCACAACGTAAGTTTTCTATAATGGTGTCTCTCAAAGTGTTGGTATACTACGGGTCACAGAAGGACAGACGGTCAACCAGACAGTACATCCTGCAGAATACTGATGAATTCCATGTTATTATCACAACGTAAGTTTTCTATAATGGTGTCTCTCAAAGTGTTGGTATACTACGGGTCACAGGAGGACAGACGGTCAACTAGACAGTACATCCTGCAGAATACTGATGAATTCCATGTCATTATCACTACGTAAGTTTTCTATAATGGTGTCTCTCAAAGTGTTGGTATACTACGGGTCACAGGAGGACAGACGGTCAACCAGACAGTACATCCTGCAGAATACTGATGAATTCCATGTTATTATCACAACGTAAGTTTTCTATAATGGTGTCTCTCAAAGTGTTGGTATACTACGGGTCACAGGAGGACAGACGGTCAACTAGACAATACATCCTGCAGAATACTGATGAATTCCATGTCATTATCACAACGTAAGTTTTCTATAATGGTGTCTGTCTCTCAAAGTGTTGGTATACTACGGGTCACAGGAGGACTGACGGTCAACCAGACAGTACATCCTGCAGAATACTGATGAATTCCATGTCATTATCACAACGTAAGTTTTCTATAATGGTGTCTCTCAAAGTGTTGGTATACTACGGGTCGCAGGAGGACAGACGGTCAACCAGACAGTACATCCTGCAGAATACTGATGAATTCCATGTCATTATCACAACGTAAGTTTTCTATAATGGTGTCCGTTTCTCAAAGTGTTGGTATACTACGGGTCACAGGAGGACAGACGGTCAACTAGACAGTACATCCTGCAGAATACTGATGAATTCCATGTCATTATCACAACGTAAGTTTTCTATAATGGTGTCAGTCTCTCAGTGTTGGTATACTACGGGTCACAGGAGGACAGATGGTCAACCAGACAGTACATCCTGCAGAATACTGATGAATTCCATGTCATTATCACAACGTAAGTTTTCTATAATGGTGTCTCTCAAAGTGTTGGTATACTACGGGTCACAGGAGGACAGACGGTCAACCAGACAATACATCCTGCAGAATACTGATGAATTCCATGTCATTATCACAACGTAAGTTTTCTATAATTGTGTCTCTCAAAGTGTTGGTATACTACGGGTCACAGGAGGACAGACGGGTCAACTAGACAGTACATCCTGCAGAATACTGATGAATTCCATGTCATTATCACAACGTAAGTTTTCTATAATGGTGTCTCTCAAAGTGTTGGTATACTACGGGTCACAGGAGGACAGACGGTCAACCAGACAGTACATCCTGCAGAATACTGATGAATTCCATGTCATTATCACAACGTAAGTTTTCTATAATGGTGTCTCTCAAAGTGTTGGTATACTACGGGTCACAGGAGGACAGACGGTCAACTAGACAGTACATCCTGCAGAATACTGATGAATTCCATGTTATTATCACTACGTAAGTTTTCCTTGTTACTTACAATTTAACCCTTTCCCGAACAGAGAAATTTAAGGGTTGTGTAGTTTAAAAGCAGTTGCAAAAGACAAAATGGATGTTGCTAAAGAAAAGAACAGTGATCAAAATAGCTCAGAAAATATTGAGGCAAAAGGAGAAAGTGCTGATCATCAGCACTTTCTTCTTTTGCCTCAATGTTTTCAAAAGTCTAATCTTTAAAGGACATCAAAAGCAGGTCTTGTTTGGGAATGCCCCTGTGTAGAAAGATTGGTTGTTTGTCTGTCTGTCTGTCTTTGTCTATAATGGTGTCCGTCTCTCAAAGTGTTGGTATACTACGGGTCACAGGAGGACAGATGGTCAACCAGACAGTACATCCTGCAGAATACTGATGAATTCCATGTCATTATAACAACGTAAGTTTTCTATAATGGTGTCTCTCAAAGTGTTGGTATACTACGGGTCACAGGAGGACAGACGGTCAACCAGACAGTACATCCTGCAGAATACTGATGAATTCCATGTCATTATCACAACGTAAGTTTTCTATAATGGTGTCTCTCAAAGTGTTGGTATACTACGGGTCACAGGAGGACAGACGGTCAACTAGACAGTACATCCTGCAGAATACTGATGAATTCCATGTCATTATCACAACGTAAGTTTTCTATAATGGTGTCTCTCAAAGTGTTGGTATACTACGGGTCACAGGAGGACAGAGGGTCAACTAGACAGTACATCCTGCAGAATACTGATGAATTCCATGTCATTATCACTACGTAAGTTTTCTATAATTGTGTCCGTCTCTCAAAGTGTTGGTATACTACGGGTCACAGGAGGACAGACGGTCAACTAGACAGTACATCCTGCAGAATACTGATGAATTCCATGTCATTATCACAACGTAAGTTTTCTATAATGGTGTCTCTCAAAGTGTTGGTATACTACGGGTCTCAGGAGGACAGACGGTCAACCAGACAGTACATCCTGCAGAATACTGATGAATTCCATGTCATTATCACAACGTAAGTTTTCTATAATGGTGTCTCTCAAAGTGTTGGTATACTACGGGTCACAGGAGGACAGACGGTCAACTAGACAGTACATCCTGCAGAATACTGATGAATTCCATGTCATTATCACAACGTAAGTTTTCTATAATGGTGTCTCTCAAAGTGTTGGTATACTACGGGTCACAGGAGGACAGACGGTCAACTAGACAGTACATCCTGCAGAATACTGATGAATTCCATGTCATTATCACAACGTAAGTTTTCTATAATGGTGTCTCTCAAAGTGTTGGTATACTACGGGTCACAGGAGGACAGACGGTCAACTAGACAGTACATCCTGCAGAATACTGATGAATTCCATGTCATTATCACAACGTAAGTTTTCTATAATGGTGTCTCTCAAAGTGTTGGTATACTACGGGTCACAGGAGGACAGACGGTCAACCAGACAGTACATCCTGCAGAATACTGATGAATTCCATGTCATTATCACAACGTAAGTTTTCTATAATGGTGTCCGCCTCTCAAAGTGTTGGTATACTACGGGTCACAGGAGGACAGACGGTCAACTAGACAGTACATCCTGCAGAATACTGATGAATTCCATGTCATTATCACAACGTAAGTTTTCTATAATGGTGTCTCTCAAAGTGTTGGTATACTACGGTTCACAGGAAGACAGACGGTCAACTAGACAGTACATCCTGCAGAATACTGATGAATTCCATGTCATTATCACAACGTAAGTTTTCTATAATGGTGTCTCTCAAAGTGTTGGTATACTACGGGTCACAGAAGGACAGACGGTCAACTAGACAGTACATCCTGCAGAATACTGATGAATTCCATGTCATCATCACTACGTAAGTTTTCTATAATGGTGTCTCTCAAAGTGTTGGTATACTACGGGTCACAGGAGGACAGACGGTCAACTAGACAGTACATCCTGCAGAATACTGATGAATTCCATGTCATTATCACAACGTAAGTTTTCTATAATGGTGTCTCTCAAAGTGTTGATATACTACGGGTCACAGGAGGACAGACGGTCAACCAGACAGTACATCCTGCAGAATACTGATGAATTCCATGTCATTATCACAACGTAAGTTTTCTATAATAGTGTCTCTCAAAGTGTTGGTATACTACGGGTCACAGGAGGACAGACGGTCAACCAGACAGTACATCCTGCAGAATACTGATGAATTCCATGTCATTATCACTACGTAAGTTTTCTATAATGGTGTCTCTCAAAGTGTTGGTATACTACGGGTCACAGGAGGACAGACGGTCAACTAGACAGTACATCCTGCAGAATACTGATGAATTCCATGTCATTATCACTACGTAAGTTTTCTATAATGGTGTCTCTCAAAGTGTTGGTATACTACGGGTCACAGGAGGACAGACGGTCAACTAGACAGTACATCCTGCAGAATACTGATGAATTCCATGTTATTATCACAACGTAAGTTTTCCACGTATCATGCAAATTTGGGGCTGGGGAGAACACTGGTATAACTTAACCCTTTCCCAAACGGCAAAATTTTAGGGTGATCCACTTCAAAAAGTGCCACAAATGACAAAATGGATGTTGATAAAGATAGACTTTGTGTAAAATTTGGCATAGAAAATATTTAGACAAAGGGAGAAACTGCTGGTTATCAGCAGTTTCTTCTTTTGTTTCAATGTTTTCCAAGCCATTTTGATTAGGGACGTCAAAACCAGGTCTTGTTTGGGAAAGGGTTAAGGTTTACAGACCCTCAAAAAATCACCACTTTCTAGCCATAAGAAATGCATCAAATTACACACACTTGTAAATACACTTCAAATAAGTTGATTCACCGTGACAGATTTCAAAATTATACTTCAAGAAGAAAATAATTTACAAGTATTATTTCACTCTTTATTCATATGCAAGGGAGGTAATTTTGAACATTTTTGTCAAATATTTCAATAAGTATGCATTAATTCAAAATTCTAAACCGTTCAAAATGCCTATGTTTGTATTTGGAATGGAAAAGTAGCACAGTTTAGGAATAACTGGCACTTTTCAAATTTCGTATCTGGGTCTTCGGTGCTTTTGAGGGGTTGAATACCATTTTAAAACAGCCTAAAAATATTACAAAAGCCATTATTTGACATGCATGTGCATCTCATCAATGAACATCTTTTGGTTCAAATACTTTCTTTATCTGTCATGTTTGTCTTGTTTTGACCTTTAACCTTTCCCAAACTGCAAAATTTTTGGACTGTTCCAATTTGAAAGGTGTTGCAGTTGACAATTTAAAGTTGATGAAATGTTACAAATCTTTCCATTTTTGTCCAGAAAACATTGTGGAAAATGAAGAAATTGCTTGTCACAAGCAATTTACTCATTTTTATACGCCCGAAGGGTCGTATTATGTTATGGCCCCGCTCGTCTGTCTGTCCGTCTGTCCGTCTGTCCGTCCGTCCGTCCGTCTGTCCGTCTGTCCGTCCGTTAGCAATTTCTTGTGTGCGCAACTCCTCCTACAGTTTTGATCGGAATTTGATCAAACTTGCCACAATGAATCTCCATGGTGTCTAGTTGTGCATCCCGCTTACGGAATTTAATTTACTCTTTTCGTTCTTGAATTATCTGCCCTTGAATTAAAAAAATGCCCATTTTCTTGTGTGCGCAACTCCTCCTACAGTTTTGATCAGAATTTGATCAAACTTGCCACAATGAATCTCCATGGTATCTAGTTGTGCACACCGCTTACGGAATTTAGATAACTGTTTTCCTTCTTGAATTATCTGCCCTTGAATTTAAGAAAAAAATGCCCATTTTCTCAAAAATGTCCATTTTCTCCTGTGTGCAACTCCTATAGTTTCAAGCAGAATTTAATCAAACTAGCCACAATTAATCTCTATGGTGTCTTGTTGTGCAAACAAAAACTTTTGATAACGTTTCATTTTTGAATTAACTGCCCTTGAATCGAAAAAATGGCCAATTTTACTGACAAGCCCCTCTCGGGCGTATATGCGCCGCTTTGCGAAGCTCTTGTTCACAATGTTTTCCCAAGCCTTATTGTGTGATAGAGTCAAAAGGCATCAGTGTGCAATAATGGGTAAACCATTTTCCAATTGGCAAAAGAAATTTGGTGTTCCTAGTTGAAAGTGGCTGTGGATGAAATAATGGATATCCACAGGAATAAAATTGATGTATATTTTAGCACAGTAAGCATGGAGGCAAAAGGAGAAAATGCTGATTATCAGCATTTTCTTAAATGCATCTTTGTTGTCCCAAACCTATTCTATTAGGGGACATAAAAAATAGGCCTTGTTTGGGAGAGGATGAAAGTGCCATCATATTGCACATGTGTATTCTTCTTGACAAGACCTTAACTTTTATACCTCGATCAAGGTTATTGGTCGCATTCACATATCAATGCCATGTTTTTGAGAAAAAATCCTGTTACAGGAGCATTATTAAAAGCTCCAGATAAGAGAGGGTGATGACTTTTCAAAGTGCAATAATTCTGTTATTATTCATTAAACCTTATACTGTGGTTACTCATTTGTATCGTCTCGTCGAAATGATTCAAGTAAGTACCCACAACATAGGGTTTGGAATTGAAATAACAAAGTAAGAATGTCTTTACCCCCACTTATTTGTAGCCCTGCATTAAAAATGGCAAACACATCTTATTCCAGATACAATATGGTAACTGGAAGTTTAGAAGACCGATCGTTGTTTAAGAAGTTTGAGTTCCACTATGCCATATTTGATGAAGGTCATCTCCTCAAGAATATGTCCTCACTCAGATACCAGAATCTCATGAGAATTAGTGTAAGTATTCCCAGGCGTTTATTAGAAACTTGGTCGATGGAAAAGTTAGGGGTGGGTGTTTATTAGAGGTATTGTGATTTTTTTAGTCAAAACTTGCAAATCAATTGCCAATTCATAAACTCGAAATTATTCAGGTCAACTTTATTTGTCAACAAGTTTTGTTATAAGGACTACAAAATATGATTTGGGGGTGAAATTTTGTCATTTCAAACAGATTGGGGGACCTGAAAATTGTCAATCTCATTTCTTTTGGAAATGACCTTTTTTATGACATGCATTATTTTCGTCAGGTATTGATGGGGATAGGGGTTTATTAGAATATGGGTATTTAAAAGAATAATTATGGTGTATCAACTCCTTTTAATTTGGAATAGTAAAATATCTTGTCATTTGAGAAAAGTTAAAAATTTGTCAGAATATGGTCATACTGATCCCAAAATATTGTGACTACTTTGACAGGTAATATAGAACAAGGTCAAGCTGAACATAGAGTCACATGCTGTTTGAATTTATACTACAATGGCTGTACGTTTTAAATTTAGCAAGATTAACCCTTTCCAAAACAAGAGCTAGTTTTGATTTTCCAATTTAAAAGGCTTGGGAAAACATTGAGGCAAAAGAAGAAAATGCTGAATATCAGCATTTTCTTCTTCGGTCGCAATATTTTTTGCGCTATTTTGTGCACAAATTCTTTACTCATTGATATCGGTTTTGTTGTCTGCAATAGCTCAGCTTTCAAATTCGACCACCCTAAAATTTCACTGTTTGGGAAAGGATTAAAAAATGACTGAAAATACATTTTACATTGATAAATGACTGAATATATTATCTATATTTCCAGGCTCAGCGTCGACTGCTGTTAACAGGGACCCCACTACAGAATAATCTTCTAGAGCTAATGTCACTACTGTGTTTTGTTATGCCAGATATGTTTATTGGGAAAACGGAACAGCTGAAGAGAATGTTTACAATGATAACTGTAAGTTTGAATTCTTTCTCAAACGAACAATTTCTTCATTTCCCACTATGCTTTCTACCCAAAAAGACCAAAAGATTTTTTTTTCATTCACTTGAAATTTTTGTCTGCAACATCATTGATTTTAACCAATTGTGACTAGCAATTTCTTCATTTCTCATTTCACACAATGCTTTCTACCCCAAAAGACCTTTACTTCTTTACTATCATTTATTCAAAATCTTTGGATTTTGACCAGTCTGAAACATTTCTGTTTGGTAATGTGTTAACCCTTTCCCAAACAAGACCTGGTTTTGACGTCCCTAATAGAAAAGGCTTTGGAAAATATTGAGGCAAAAGAAGAAACTGCTGATAACCAGCAGTTTCTCCTTTTGTCTCAATATTTTCTATGCCATATTTTACACAACTCTATCTTTAATAGCTTCTATTTTGTCATTTGTGGCAGTTTTTTAAGTGAATCACCCTAAAATTTTGCCGTTTGGGAAAGGGTTAATTTAGCTAAAACATGTTCCTATGTTGTTGCAGAAAACCGGTGGTGATGAAAAGAGAAGCTCGTACGAACAAGAAAGAATAGCACATGCAAAGAGAATTATGAGGCCTTTTGTGCTTCGGCGACTGAAGTCTGAGGTGAACCATTGCTTATCCCATTCCCATACAATGACGCTTTTTGATGCCTTACAAGATAATGGCTTTGGAAAACATTATGGAAAATGAAGAAATTGCTTTTGACAAGCAATTTCTTCATTTCCCACAAAGTTTTCTATCCCAAAAGACACAAAAATTTACAATTTCATTCATTCTAAATTTTAGTCTGCAACCTCTTTGAATTCATACAAGCTTAAAATTTTGTTGTTTGGTAATGGGTTATAATATTTATCCTGACTTACATGATGTGGTACTACATTGGACATCTCACATGATTCTGAAAAGTCTTTATCTAAAAATTCCCATTTCTTGACTTAGAATTCTTTTTAATGTTTTACATACATGTTTCTTTACATCCATATAATTGAGAGGCCGCGGCCTTAGCGCAGTTGGTAGCGCATCTGACCCTCATACGAAAGGTCCCGGGTTCGATACCCGGCCGCGGCTAATACCCTTTCTGACAAAATTGTCACCCACCAATGGGTTTGAAATCGTTAACCTAAGTGGGCGAGCAGCTGGAGGCTCGGTAAGGGTGTTGTGGTAGTACTGGTTTGAGAAATAACAGGAATCCATGGGTAGGTGCTCCAGCCGCCGCGATATGACCCTGGTAGTTGAAAACGGCGTAAAACCCCAATAAACTCAAACCCATATAATTGAGATAATGAAATATGGATGCGAATGGATGTCTTTTGCTTTTGAATTTATTCGTATTTGCCAAAGTCAAATTAAAAAAATTCTAAAGGGTCTGAAATTCAAAAACTTCTTTCTTATTCTAGGTAATGAGCCAATTGCCGAAGAAATCAGAACAGCTAGAGTACTGCACAATGATACCGAGCCAGCAGGAAGTTTACGACAAACTGATCACGAGATTTAGTTCCCAAATAGAGGAGAGTTACACAAATGGCGGAGCTGGGATGTTGATGCATTTAAGGAAGGCAGCCAATCATCCTTTACTGCATAGAAACATATATGACAATGATAAGTTGAACGAAATGGCAGAAGTTTTAGCTCAGGTAAAGTCTATAGAAATAATGATTTTGACAAATTCAAATTTTGTATTATTATCTATTTGCTAGGCATGTAAAATTCTGTATTTAGCGTAAGCTTTAAAATTTGATTAGGTCTATAGTAAAAGAGCAGTAGACATCATTTCCCTGGTTTTGACTTCCAATAGGCAAGACTTTGGTAAATATCAAGGTAAAAGAGAAAATGCATGTGATCAGAATTTTTCCCCTCTCTGTTTTCTTTTCCATTACATTTCAATGTTATGTTTTGGTAACACATTTTCTTGTGTATTTCTTATTTCAATTTGATCATTCAAGAATTGTGTTGGTGGAATTTGGGAAAGGTTTTATTTATTAGTGGGAGTTCCTAACTTAGTAAAATTGGTAGTTAGTATAAGCTTTAAATTTGGATTAGGTGTATAGTTAAAGAGCAGAAGACAGTATTTCCCTGGTTTTGACTTGCACTTGAGGGTTCATTCATTAGTGGGAGGTCCTAACTTAGTAACTACAGCTTGAAAGAGTTTTTGACCTCCCTGGAAGAGTTGTTTCTAACCTTTACATTGTTACTTATTTGTAGGAACCCTCCCACAAAGAGAGAGGGGCGGTGCCCAAATTGATCTCTGAAGACATGCAGGTCATGTCTGACTTTGAAATTCACAACACATGCAAATATTACAGGGTAAGAATATTTGTTTGCTAGCCGGTAGGAATAGGGGGCTAAATATCATTTCCAGCTGCAAGGCTTTTAGGACATTTTGCATCAGATATGATTGAATTAATTCTTTTTCACAGAGGCGCAGTTTTCAAAAAGCCTAAGTATTCTGTACACTTACTTTAATTCATAAAACTACATGTATTTGATATTTCTTCAATATTTAGGAAAACAATATTTAAGCCAAGATTCAAAGCAAAGCATACTATTTCAGTTGTTATGAGTTGAATAGTGTTGCAATTCAAACATGCAGCTATTATTACATAATGTACCATTTTTCAGTTTTGAAAACCAAATAGAACCTGTGCATGTTTTTCTTCTTTATGTGAAGTTTTGTAAATTTTTGCCATAATATTGTCACAGGACTAAAGAATGATGTTTGTATATTTGCAGAGTTGTCTAGCAGGCTTTTTGTTAGATGAATCTCTGGTAGAAGAATCAGGGAAGTTCCGGTTGTTGGACGATTTGTTAGTGAAGCACAAAGAGAGAGGAGATCGAGTGTTGTTGTTTAGCCAGTTTACATCCATGATGGACATCATGGAAATATACCTGAAACGGAATAAATACAAATTTGTACGACTAGATGGGTCCACACCTGTACCTGATAGGTGTGTTTTCATACTTTTGACTTAACCCATTACCAGACAGCAAAATTTTGAACTCTTCCAATTTGAAAGATGTTGCAGACGACAATTTCAAATGCATGAAATGTGACATTTTTTGGTCGTTCTGGGTAGAAAACATTGTGGGAAATGGAGAAATTGCTTGTCACAAGCAATTTCTTCATTTTCCACAATGTTTTCCCAAGCCTATTCTTGTGAGGGAGTCAAAAGGCGTCACTGTGCAGTAATGGGTTAAATTTTTATGCGCTCAAAGGGTTGTAGTATGTTATGACCCTGGTTGTCCGTCTGTCTGTTAGCAATTTTTTAGCTCGACTTTTCGAAGAAAATGAGAGCTTATACTGTCACCCGGGCGTCTGCATTGCAACAAAGGTTAAAGTTTTTTCAAACATCAATAACTATCATACTATCAAAGTGATTCAATCCAAACTTGGAATACTTATTCACCATCACACCCTCTACCTTACTACCAGGGCCCATGACCCTGGCTCCACTATATTTGGAGTTATGCCCCCTTTATACTAAGCAACTTGGAAAGTCGAGCGCACTGTCTTCGGACAGCTCTTGTTTGTATAATTTAAATGATTAGATGGGTCAACTCCTGTTACGGATAGGTAGGCTTTCTTTCCCCTGACATACTTGTAAATGTTTCCTTAAAAAGTTATATAATAAAATAATAAAAACAGATATCTTAAAGTTCAATTTAACCCTTTCCCAAACAAGACCTGGTTTTGACGTCCCTAATAGAAAAGGCCTGAGAAAACATTTAGACAAAAGAAGAAACTGCTGATAACCAGCAGTTTCTCCTTTTGTCTCAATATTTTCTTGGCTATATTATACACAAATCTTATCTTGAACAACATCTATTTTGTCGTTTCCAGCAGCCTTCAAATAGGAAAAGTCCAAATTTGGCCGTTTGGGAAAGGGTTAAATGTTGGAAAAAAAGAAGATTATGAATATGATTTTATTTGAAACACTTAGAAATTAAAAAGAAGATTGAAGGAACAAAATGGAATAGCTAATCTTGCAGTGCATTTGAAATAGTAAAAAAAATGCCTATGATATCTAACTGAACTCTTAAGGTAAACAAAAATGAAATTTTATAGTTAAAGAAGAATCAAAATGTTCTCCAAACATAAATGTTTAATTTGAAGGTAAACAATCATTAAACTTTGGAAAGCAACAAAGGGAGTCATTGAATGATTTTACTCATGAATCTCGGGATATTTGTGATTTAGGGTATTCTATTCATCATTAGATACCAAACACTTTGGGCAACTTTGGGCGTCATCCGTGACAACGAAAATTGACGAGAGTATCCCTTGTCAATTTCTGTTGTCATGGATGATGCCCAAAGATGCACAAAGTGTTTGGTATCTAATAATGGGTTGTAATCCTCAACCCATTACCAAACGATAAATTTTTTGACTTATCCAATTTCAAAGGTGTGGCAGACGACAATTTGAATTTAATGAAGTTTTAAACTTTTTGGTCTTTTTGTATAGAAAATGTTGTGGGAAATGAAGAAATTGCTTGTCTCAAGCAATTTCTTCATTTTCCACAATATTTTCCAAAGCAATCATCTTGTAGGGAGTTAAAAAGAGTCACTGTGTGGTAATGGGTTAAGTAAGCAGTTAGTGGATGTGCATATAAGGGTAAACAATTACTGAGGCTGATTTTGGTCTACATTATCTGTAAGTCATCTTATTTGCGATTAGCATGAAAAAATAAGAAATGAATATGAGCCAGGATCTGGAAAAGGTTGTTTATGGTATTTGAGCCCAACATGGAACCAGATCGGCCTATGCATACTCACAGGCTTATCCAGATCCATATTGTTCTAAAATAGGTTTTCAGCTCCCTATTGTCATGGCGTTGTACCCGTCGTGCGTCCGTGCGAGTGTCCGTTAACTTATTCTGTAAAAATCTTCTTCTCTCAAACCAGTGCGCCAATTTTGACCAAACTTTGCAGGAATGTTCCTTGGGTGACCCTTTACTTAAATTGTTCAAAGAATTTTGATTGGTCCATAAATGTGGGCGTGGCAGGACAGGGCTTATCAGACTTAATAGAGAAATCACAAAATAATTCTTTAAAAATCAACCATTTGACCAAACTTGGCAGAAGTGTACCTTGGCTAACTCTTTACTTTATTTGTCCCTGTAATTTTGATTGGTCCATAAATGTGGGTGTGACAGGGCTGGGCTTATCAGAATAGGAGAAATCACAAAATAGTTCTTTAAAAATTAACCATTGGGTCAATTTAGTACAAACTTGGCAGAAATGTTCTTTCTGTAGGTCCTTTACTTACATTGTTAGTAAAAATTTTGATTGGTCTATAAATGTGGGTGTGGTAGGGCAGGGCTTATCAGAAATGGATAAACCATGATATAATTCTTTAAGAATAAACCAATGGGCCAATTCAGACCAAACTTTGCAGAATGTTCCTTGTGTGACCCTTTTCAAGATTTAGCTGTGCGAGGCTTATAAGAAGTCATGAGATAATTCTTTTACTTTAGCCAGTGGAGCGATTCAGACCCTCTTGGGCCTCTTGTTCATTAGCTGTAACACCTATAAGCTAGCATAATGTATCTTTATTAAACACATTTAAGTCACAGGCTGATCTAGGAACATGGTGAAGTCAAATGCTATAAGGGACCCCTTTTCAGATTCTGGCTCAATAATACTTTATCTGTTTTTTCAGACAAAAGTTGATAGACGACTACAACAATGACAAGTCCATCTTTATCTTTATCTTGTCTACAAAAGCTGGTGGTTTGGGCATCAACTTGACATCGGCTAATGTGGTTATACTTCACGATATAGACTTTAATCCTTACAATGATAAACAGGCTGAAGATAGATGTCATAGAGTAGGCCAAACCAGGTAATTATAACCCTTTCCTGAACAACAAAAATTGAAAGTTGTCCGATTTTAAAGTGAGCCTCTCCCGGACAAAATTTGATGGTTTTCCAAGTTGAAAGGTGTTGCAGACGACAATTTCAAGTTAATGAACTTTTAAAAATCTTAACAATATGGGTCAGAAAATGTTGTGAAAAATTAAGAAATTGCTTGTCACAAGCAATTTCTTCATTTTCCACAATGTTTTCCTACGCATTTACATCGTTGGGCATCATTCAAAAATTGCCACTATGGTTGTAAATCTACAGTGAACAAAAGTTGATAGACGACTACAACAATGACAAGTCCATCTTTATCTTTATCTTGTCTACAAAAGCTGGTGGTTTGGGCATTAACTTGACATCGGCTAACGTGGTTATACTTCATGATATAGACTTTAATCCTTACAATGATAAACAGGCTGAAGATAGATGTCATAGAGTAGGACAAACCAGGTAAATATATAATCTATGTCTGGTGGTTTGGGCATCAATTTGACATCCGCTAATGTGATTATATGTTATAGACTTTAATCCATACAATGATAAACAGGCTGAAGATAGATGCCACAATGTAGGACAAACCAGGTAATTATGTTATCTTTAACCCATTATCGGATGACAAAATTTTAGACATGTCCAAATTCGAAGATGTCACGGACAACATTTTCAAGTTCATGAAATTTTAAAAATCTAAACATTTTGGGTCAGAAAACATTGTAAAAAATGAAGAAATTGCTTGTCACAAGCAATTTCTTCATTTTCCACAATGTTTTCCTACCCATTTACATTGTTGGGCATCAAAAATCGTCACTATGGTTGTAAATCTACAGTGAATAAAAGTTGATAGACGACTATAACAATGACAAGTCCATCTTTATCTTTATCTTGTCTACAAAAGCTGGTGGTTTGGGCATTAACTTGACATCGGCTAATGTGGTTATACTTCATGATATAGACTTTAATCCTTACAATGATAAACAGGCTGAAGACAGATGTCATAGAGTAGGACAAACCAGGTAACTATATAATTTATATCTGGTGGTTTGGGCATCAATTTGACATCGGCTACTGTGATTATATGTTATAGACTTTAATCCATACAATGATAAACAGGCTGAAGACAGATGTCACATTGTAGGACAAACCAGGTAATTATGTTATCTTTAACCCATTATCGGATGACAAAATTTTAGACATGTCCAAATTCGAAGATGTTACGGACGACATTTTCAAGTTCATGAAATTTTAAAAATCTTAACAATATGGGTCAGAAAATGTTGTGAAAAATGAAGAAATTGCTTGTCACAAGCAATTTCTTCATTTTCCACAATGTTTTCCTACGCATTTACATCGTTGGGCATCATTCAAAAATCGTCACTATGGTTGTAAATCTACAGTGAACAAAAGTTGATAGACGACTACAACAATGACAAGTCCATCTTTATCTTTATCTTGTCTACAAAAGCTGGTGGTTTGGGCATTAACTTGACATCGGCTAATGTGGTTATACTTCATGATATAGACTTTAATCCTTACAATGATAAACAGGCTGAAGATAGATGTCATAGAGTAGGACAAACCAGGTAAATCTTTGACCATTTCCGGCCGCAGCCTTAGCGCAGTTGGTAGCGCATCTGACCCTCATTCGAGAGGTCTCGGGTTCGATACCCGGCCGCGGCTAATACCCTTTCTGACAAAATTGTCACCCACCAATGGCTTTGAAATCGTTAACCTAAGTGGGCGAGCAGCTGGAGGCTCGGTAAGGGTATTGTGGTAGTACTGGTTTGAGAAACAACAGGAATCCATGGGTAGGTGCTCCAGCTGCCGCGATATGACCCTGGCAGTTGAAAACGGCGTAAAACCCCAACAAACTCAAACTCAAACTTTGACCATTTCCCAGGACAGCCTTTGACTCTGATAGAAAACAGCTTGGGAAAAACATTGAGGAAAAAGTAGGAAATGTTAAAAAAAATGATGAAATGTTGGATTTGCAAGTGATAAGATATGAGTATACACCTTTTCTATAGATGAATAATTGCGTAAAAGGAGATTAGTTGCATTGCAGGCATTTTGAGATCATGCATATCTGATTATTCATAATAAAAACTTGGACAAAATGAATTCAAAAAGTAGTATAGAAGAATTAATTGAGGAAATTTCATATATTTATTTATTTATATATATATATTTTTTTTTTTGAGAAAAAAAAGTATTTGTTATGGTCATGTAGGTTTACATATGGCTGACCTCCTTTTAAGAATAAAAACATTGGATTTGCCACTATATTAAAGTGATATTTCAGGAAGGTACAGATTGTTAAACTGATCTCTAAAGACACAGTATATGAGGCTATGTTGAAATGTGCCCAGGAGAAATTAAAACTCCAACAAGCTGTCATTGTGAAAACATTTTGGGAAATGAAGAAATTTCTTGTGACAAGAAATTTCTCCATTTTCCACAATGTTTTCTAAGCAAAAACACCAAAAAATGTGAAATTCCATGTACCTGAAATTGTCGTCTGCAACAACTTTGTATTTGGAATGGTCCAAAATTTAGTCTTCAAGTAATTTGTTAATTTTGTGTTGTAGGGAGGTACAGATTGTTCGACTGATATCTAAAGACACTGTAGAAGAAGCAATGTTGAAATGTGCTCAGGAGAAATTAAAACTCAAACAAGCTGTCATTGTGAAAACATTTTTGGAAATGAAGAAATTTCTTGTGACAAGAAATTTCTCCATTTTCCACAATGTTTTCTAAACAAAAACACCAAAATATGTGAAATTCCATGTACCTGAAATTGTCGTCTGCAACAACTTTGTATTTGGAATGGTCCAAAATTTAGTCTTCAAGTAATTTGTTAATTTTGTGTTGTAGGGAGGTACAGATTGTTCGACTGATCTCTAAAGACACAGTAGAAGAAGCTATGTTGAAATGTGCCCAGGAGAAATTAAAACTGGAACAAGATGTCATCAGTACTGATATTAAAGGTAATTCTCAATAAATGGCTTTTTTAGCTCGACTTTTCGAAGAAAATGAGAGCTTATACTGTCACCCGGGCGTTGGCGTCGGCGTCGCAACAAAGGTTAAAGTTTTTTCAAACATCAATAACTTCCATACTATCAAAGGGATTCAACCATTCCATCCATACTGTAGCCCTATCCCCATTGCATCCAATCATTTCCCTTCATTTTGGATGGCAACCTCCTAATTCAATGGTTGGAGAACAGTTCAAAATGATATGCATTTAGTATAATTTGGTAAATAGTTTAATTCATCACTGCATGTTGCCTCTTTTTGACGCTCTACAAGATAATGGCCTTAAAGGGACATTTCATTCCAATTTCATTTTTTATGCCCCCGATAGGGAGGCATCATAAATTTGACTTGTCCGTCCGTCTGTCTGTCCGTCTGTCTGTCTGTCTGTCCGTCCGTCTGTCCGTCATTCCGGCCAAAAACTTTAACATTGGCCATAACTTCCTTATTACTCAACATATTCGCTTCATACTTTACCACAACATTCCTTGTTTAAGTATGTCTTGATGCCAAGATTGGTTATTCTAATGAGTATAAATGCTATTAGTTTTTAGCTAACCTGAGCACGAAGTGCTCGAGGTGAGTAATTGAGTTATTGTGGTCACTTTTTGTCCGGTGTCCGTCCGTCTGTCAACATTTGGGGTGTTTACACTCTAGCATCCACAAAAGTTACTCAATCTTGATCAAACTTGGCCAAAACAAGTACGATCATAAGTTCTTGGACAAGTTCGATTATGGGCCTGATCGGACCGGAAAGTGCGGAGTTATCTGCCCTTGAATGTCAAAAAATGCTGTTTTTAAGTTTGTTTACACTCTAGCATCTACAATTATTGATCAATCAAGACAAAACTTGGACATAATATTGGAGACCATAAGATCTTGCATGAGGTCAATTTTCAGTCTGATCTGACCAGAAAGATGAGAGTTATGTGCCCTTGAATTGGGCAAAATTGCCACTTTTTTGCTGTATTCAAAAAAAGAGTTAATCTAAGGGAAGGAACTCTGACACTACTTTTATTCAGTATAAGTAGAGTTATCTAGTTTGATAGAGGATATAAATAGATTTGCACTCTAGATCCCATTACCAAACAACAAAATTTGAGCCTAGTCCAAAATCATAGGTGTTGCAGACGACAAGTTCCATTGAACAAAATTTAACATTTTTTGGTCTTTCTTGGTAGAAAACGTTGTGGGTAATGAAGAAATTGCTTGTCACAATGTTTTCCAAAGCCTTTATTTTGTGGGGCATCCAAAAGCGCCAATGGGGTCAATCAAGACAAAACTTGGACACAATGTTGGGGACTATAAGATCTCAGATGAGTTTGATTTTCAGTCTGATCTGATCTGAAAGTCAAGAGTTCCGTGCCCTTGAATTTGACAAAATTGCCATTTTCGGCTGTTTTCAACCTTTTTTACTCTCTAGAATCTACAATTATTATTCAATCAAGACAAAACTTGGACACAATGTTTTGGACCATAAGATCTGGGATTAGTTTGATTTTCAGTCTGATCTAATCAGAAAGTCAAGAGTTATGTGCCCTTGAATTTGACAAAATTGCTGTTTTTTACTGTTTTCGACTTTGTTTACACACTAGAATCTACAATTATTGACCAATCAAGACAAATCTTGGACACAATGTTGGAGACTATAAGATCTCAGGTAACTTCGATTTTCAGTTTGATCTGATTAGAAAGTCAAGAGTAATGTGCCCTTGAATTTGATAAAATTGCTGTTTTTGGCTGTTTTTGACCTTGTTTATACTCTAGAATCTACAATTATTTATCAATCAAGACAAAACTTGAACACAATGTTGGGGACTATAAGATCTTGGATGAGTTTGATTTTCAGTCTGATCTGATGAGAATGTTGAGAGTTATGTGCCCTTGAATTTGACAAAATTGCCATTTTCGGCTGGTTTCGACCTTGTTTACATTCTAGAATCTACAATTATTGATCAATCTATACAAAACTTGGACACAATGTTTTGGAGCATAAGATCTCATATGAGTTTGATTTTCAGTCTGATCTGATCAGAAAGTCGAGCGTTTTGTGCCCTTGAATTTGACAAAATTTTGACAAGTTTTCGACCTTGTTTATACTCTAGAATTTACAATTATTTATTAATCAAGACAAAACTTGGATACAATCAGGGCTAAAGATAAGTGGAGGTGAAGACATACTAACATTGCTTTTTCGAATTCAAATCCTATGTTGTGGGTACTCATTTGAATCGTCTCGACGAGACGATACAAATGAGTACCTACAACATAGGGTTTGATGATCACTGACAGCATTATTGCAGTTTGAAAAGTCACCACCCCCCTCTTATCTGGAGCCCTGTACAATGTTTGGCACCATAATTTAGATCTTGGATGAGTTAGATTTTCACAACCTAATTGGCCATAAGTTCTTTTTCAGTCTTAAAGTAATAAATATTAATTGAATTGAACAAAAGTGTTGCTCATATCATTTAGGTTCAGGTGAGCGATATAGGACCATCATGGTCCTCTTGTTTGAAGTTGTTGCCAATAAGCGAGAAACACGCATTTAAAGTTGAGACATAATCGATAAATTGCTTATAAATCCGAACTGTTGTCCACAACAATTTGTTCAATTTTAACACATAAATATAAATTTCTCGTAAACGGCGCAATATTTTGGCTTGAAATTTTCAGAATTTTCATAAGGAAATATGCTCTTTCAGATAAAAATAAAAGTAAAATTTATGACAAAAAATTCTGAAATGTCACTTTAAAAAACATTGTGATAAATGAAGTAATTGCTTGTGACAAGCAATTACTTCATTTCCCACAATGTTTTCTACCAGAAAAGATGGATAAATGTAAAATTCCATTCACTTGAAATTGTCGTCTGCAACATCTTTGAATTTGGACTGGTCTAAAATTTTGCCATCTGGTATAGGGTTAACAATCTACAAATGACTTGTATTTCAGACGAAGAGACGGGCAATATGAAAGATGTCGCCTCTATATTGAAACAAGCATTAGCCCATGATACGAAGAAGAAATCTTGATGTTGGCGAAATATAGAACTGAAATCATATCATTCATTATACAGTGCTGAACATTACACAAAAAGGGACATGTTCTGTAGTCATTTATCCATTCCCAAACAGTGACGTCCTAGTGACACCCTACAAGATACAGGCTTTGGAAAACATTGTGGTAAATGAAGTAATTGCTTGTGACAAGCAATTACTTCATTTCCCACAATGTTTTCTACCAGAAAAGATGGATAAATGTAAAATTCCATTCTTGAAATTGTTGTCTGCAACATCTTTTGGACCAGTCTAAAATTTTGGCGTCTGGTTTTTGGTTAACAATGTACAAACAACTTGTATTTCAGATGAGGAGACAGGCAATATGAAAGATGTGGCCTCTATATTGAAACAAGCATTAGCCCACGATACGAAGAAGAAATCTTGATATTGGTGAAATATAGAACAGATATCATATCATTCATTATACAGTGCTGATCAATACACAAAAAAGGACATGTACAGTGATCTGCCCGAACATTACCTTACTTGTGAAATATATCGCAAGCATTAGCAGGCCATGACATGAAGAAGAAATCTTGTTATTGGTGAAATATAGAACTGAAATCATATCATTCATTATACAGTTAGTCCGTCGGATGAAATCAAATAAGGGGGCTATTTAAGGAGTTCGCTGCACCCCCCTAGGTACCAAGGTTGTTATATACCATTTTAAAGCTTGAAATATGCTGGATACGATGCACAATGTTGTCAAGTTGTAAACCTGTGCAGAACCCGTGGAAACACAAAAATGTGGGTGGGGTAAGATAACATTTAAATTATTTGAAATACATTTGTAAAATAAAAGTCGTTTAAAACCCAAAAACTTGTAATGTACCCATTCGAATTCATACAATAGTTATTGAATAAACCAGATGAGACATACAAAACATATTTCAACCGATTATACGTAGAGGTAAGGCTCAGATATTTGGTCAATTTGCATATGGTGGGTGGGGTAATTTTAACACAGTAAAATACTTGGTCACAAAAACAAATTATCGCATTATTGTTCCATGAAACGTTGTACAACCGTTTTTAGATTAAATACAACTTATTTGGATCTTAGTAAAACACATTTACCAAAAATCTAATCGGATATTCACAAGAAACGGTTCTAGGCTTATCTTGAAAGTACCCCCTATTTCCCAGTAAATTACAACACCGTCCGTCAAATGATTTCAGATAAGGCGGATTTGTATGGAGATCGCTGCACCCCTAATCCCCGATGTACCAAGACTGTTATATACCATTTTAAAGCTTGAAATATGTTGGATACAATGTACGATGTTGTCAAGTTGTAAACCCGTGCAGGTCCCATGTAAACAAATACATATGTGGGTGGGGTAAGATAACATATGATATATTTGAAATACATTTGTCATATAATAATCGTTTTAAACCCAACAACGTAGGAATGTATTCATTTAAATTCATAAAATTATAATAGAATAAAACAGAAGAGACATACAAAACACATTTCAACCGATTATACGAGGTAATAAAGCTCAGATATCTCGTCAAATTGCATATGGTGGGTGGGGGTAATTGATACACAGTAAAACACTTAGCCACACGAACAAATAATCGCTTTATTGATCAGTGAAACGTTTGTGCAACCGTTTTTGATTTGAAAACAACTTATTTGGATCTTAGTTAAACATCTGCACCAAATACTTAATCAGTTATAAACAATATATAGTTCTAGGCTTTTCTTGAAAGTGCCTCTTACTTCACTGATATTACAACAACGTCGTCAAATGATTTCAAATAAGGAGGGGTGTAAGTAGATCTCTGCACCCCTAACCCCCGATGCACCAAGGTTGTTATATACCATTCTAAAGCTTGGAATCTGCTGAATACAATATACGATGTTGTCAAGTTGTAAACCTTTGCAGGTCCCGTATAAACAAATACATATGTGGGTGGGGTAAGATAACATAAATTATTTGAAATATATTTGTCAAATCAAAATTGTCTTAAACTCAACCACTTAGGAATTAGCACATTCGAGTTCATAAAATTATCATTGATATAACCTGAAGGGATATACACAAAACGTTTCAATAGATTGTAGGCAGAAATAATGCTCAGATATTTCGTAAAAAATGCATATGACGGGGGTGTTTTATACACAGTGATATACGTAGCCACACAAATAAATTATCACAGTTCTGTGAAACGTCAGTCCAACAGTTTACAGATGAAATGCAAACTTATTTGGATCTTAGTCATCCACCTTCACCCAATATCTTATCAGATATATACAAGACAGAGTTGCAGACTGCGCTTGAAGATTTCCCACCCACCCGCTGTTACTTACAACACAGTTTTTTAGTTAATATCTCGCAAGGCGACTATTACGGGAGTTGCTAATTCCGACCTTGATGTACCCATGCTGTTATATACCATTTTAAAGCTTGAAATAGGCTGGATACGATGCACAATGTTGTCAAGTTGTAAACATGTGGAGGTCCCGTGTAAGCATACAAATATATGGGTGGGGTTAGATAACTTGTTTTTGAAAAGCAATTGTCAAATATAAATCGTCTTAAACTCAGAAGAAATGTTCTCAATCTTCAAATGCATGAACTTATTATATAAATGGCCAGAGGCGATATACAAAACACATTTCAATCGGTTATACGCAGAAATAGTTCGAGATAGTTAGTCAATTTGCATGCGGTTGGTGTGTGGTTTGTGTGTGTGTGTGTGGGGGGGTAATTTATACACAGTTAAATACTTAGCAACACAAACAAATATTCCATTTATTATTCCGTGAAACGTTTGTACACCATTTATAGATTAAATACAAATTATTTGGAGATTAGTTCAACATCTTCACCCAATTGAACATATATAAACAAGACATAATAGTTCTAAGCTGCTCTCATATGTTCGATATTCATCTCTAACTTACAATTATCTCTGCTTTAACTATCCATTGTCATATAGCAAAAATACCTATTGTATGGACAGTTCATCTGAGCAAGAACATCTTTTGAAAATATTTTAGCATTTTTACATAAGATATATTGATTTGTGAATGAAAAATATTTTACTGTAGCATCATTGGACAACACACTAATAACATGATGGCGTCCAAGATGACGGCCAACAGCCGATTTACACATGGAATAGGCGCATAAAACATTCGTTTTGTTTCTAAATTGATGTGGAAAAGTAATACAAATAATTCTAAGGACAGCAAAGATTCATAAAAAGATGTATATGCCAACTTGAAATCGATAATATAGTCCGGTAATGATTAATACGGGGACGTATTCTATTTGAAACTTTTGTGAGTAAAAGACTTCCACGGGCTCTTTTAGAGAATGGTTTTGTTGGGTTCATGTTTCCCTTTATGTTGTTCATTTCTTGATATTTTTCTATTTTTATTAAAATGAGAAACGAGGGACACAATTCAGCTATTTTGATCATCTGGGCTTGCAATTTAACTCTTCTATTTGCACTTCCGAATAAATCAGACCATTGTATCAAGAGTTAACTGTCCTCAAAAATTGATTAAAGGATTTTTTTTGTCTTAGCTTACACCTATATGTTATGTTCTACCGAACTTTGGAGACTTACACATTACAATCAGTTTAATAGCTGTTACATGGTTGATGTCCATGATTATCATAATCACTGCAGCCATCACGATTGTAAGCTGTCATTGTGCGATTATGTGCTCCGGTAGCACATCTGTGGTGTGAATCACCACAAAAAGAATCTGCAATATTTTTTCTGATCACAATCTAATCGTTATTATCCAATTATTGTGTGAAAATTCCCAATGAGCACCCAGATTTCCCCAAGATAAGGCAAAATCTTCATTTGCAAACCTTTTGATTACAGTTTTTATGAATGTTCTTAAACAAGAGTATTTACAAGTGTATCTTACATACATACAGTCTAATTGATAGCTGTCATACATTTTTAGTTTTTCCAATTTACGACAAAACATCGCCATTTGCCCAATTCCACCGGCCCAGGGCCAAAACAAAAATTTGGAACAAGACCTCAGGACACTGACATCACCTTTTTTTATTTAATAGAAGTTAATATAGTTGATTTTTCCAATTTTTCAGGTCGAATATTGAAGAAAAAATGGATTCATTTAGATGGAATCCTGGATCCGCCGTAGCCTTTTTCTTGGCGTAATCGATTGAAATGTATTTAGTAGATCTCTTCAGGTAATTTCAATTATAATTCCATGCATTTGAATGAGCACATTTCTAAAATGGTGGGTTTAAGACGATATGTATTTGACAAATACATTTGAAAAAATGTTTATCTTACCCCATCCACATATTTATGTGTTGACACGGGACCTCCAAAGGTTTACAAATTAACGACATCGTGCATTGTATCCAGGATATATCAAGCTTTAAAGTGGTATGTAACAGATTTGGTAAATTGTGGTCGGATGCAGCAACTCCTTCAATAGCCCACATGAGTGATATCATCTAAATGACTATGTTGTAAGTTACAGGGGGCATTTTCAAGTACAGTCTAAAACCCTGTCTTGTATGTATCTGTTAAGATATTGGGTGAAGGCGTTTTACTAAGATCCAAAAAGGTTTGTATTTTATCAATAAACGGTTGGACTGACGTTTCACAGAACAATAATGATATTATTTGTTTGTGTGGCTACGTATATTACTGTGTATAAAACACCCCACCCGCCATCAGCAATTCTACGAAATATATGAGCATTATTTCTGCCTATAATAAATTGAAACGTTTTCTGTATATCAATTCAGGTATATTCAATAATAAAATCATGAATTCGAATTTGCTAAGCCATAAGTTGTTGGGTTTACGACAATTTCAATTTGACAATGTATTTCATATAATTTGTTTCTTACCTTACCCCATTCACATAATTATGTGTTTACACGTGACCTACACAGGTTTACAACTTGACAACATTGTGCATTGTATCCAGCATTTTCCAAGCTTTAAACTGGTATATAACAGCCTTGGTACATTAGGGGTTAGGGGTGCAGATATCTCCTTAAAAACCTCCTTATTAAAATCATTTGACGGACGATGTTGTAATTTACAGGGAAATTGGATCGCTTTCAAGATAAACCTAGAACTGTATCTTGTTTATATCTGATACGATATTTAGTAAATATTATTTACTAAGATCCAAACAAGTTGTATTCAATCTAAAGACGACTGTACAAATGTTTCACGGAACAATAAAGCGATTATTTGTTTTTGTGACCAAGTGTTTTACTGTGTTTAAATTGCCCCACCCACCATATGCAATTAGACGAGATATCTGATCCTTATTACCTCGTATAATCGGTTGAAATGTGTTTTGCATGTCTCTTCTGCTTTATTCTATAATAATTTTATAAATTTGAATATATGTATTTGTTTACACGGGAGCTGCACATATTTACAACTTGACAACATCGTACATTGTATCCAGCATATTTCAAGCTTTAAAATGGTATATAACAGTCTTGGTACATCGGGGGTTAGGGGTGCAGCGATCTCCATACAAATCCGCCTTATTTGAAATCATTTGACGGACGATGTTGTAATTTACTGGGAAATAGGGGGCGCTTTCAAGATAAGCCTAGAACCGTTTCTTGTGTATATCCGATAAGACTTTTGGTGAATGTGTTTAGCTAAGATCCAAATTAGTTGTATTCAATCTAAAAACGATTGTACAAACTTTTCACGTAACAATAAAGCGATTATTTGCTTTTGTGGTCAAGTGTTTTACTGTGTCAAAATTACCCCACCCACCATTGACGGTATTGACGATATATCTGAGCCTTATTTCTACGCATAATCGATTGAAATGTGTTTTGTATGTTTCTTCTGGTTTTTTCCATAATAATTTTATGAATTTGAAGGAGTGAATTCCTAAGTTGTTGGGTTTAAGACGATTTTTACTTGACAAATGTATTTCAAATAATTCATATGTTATCTTACCCCACCCACATATTTGTGCGTTTCCACGGGTTCTGCACAGGTTTACAACTTGACAACATTGTGCATCGTATCAAGCATATTTCAAGCTTTAAAATGGTATATAACAACCTTGGTACCTAGGGGGGTGCAGCGAAATCATTTTTTACCTGGGTCATCAGACGGACTAAGTGCTGAATTGCTGATCATTATACAAAACAAGGGACATGTACAGTGATCCTTAAATAAAATGGACCTCAAGTCTTTCCCAAACAAGACCTGGTGCTGATGTTCCTGTGATTGGTGGTTTGTGAAAATACTGAGGCAAAAGAAGGAAATGCTGCTAATCAGCATTTTCTCCTTTTGTCTCAATATTTTCTCTGTTATATTATAAACCATTTTGTCATCTGCAAAGGCCTTCAAATCGCACCAGTCTAAATTCTTGCTGTTTTGGAAAGAGTTTTACAACTCTTGTCCAAACATAACCTAACTTGTGAAAGATGTCACAAGCATTAACAGTCCATGACGTGAAAAATGTTGTCTTGATGTTGATGAAACTGAGACCAGAAATCATATCATTCCTAATCAGGGTTACAGAAAAGAAGGGGTAATGCTTTTCCAAAATGCAATATTTCATTTAGTGTTCATCAATCCCTATGTTGGGGGTATTCATTGGAATTGTCTCATCGAGAATATTCAAATGAGTACACACAACTTTGGGTTTGGATATGAAATAACAAATTTAAAATGCCTTTACCACTCTTATCTGTTGCCCTATTCATAATTCAGTGCCAATCACCACACAAAATAGGACTGAGCATCTATTCATAGCATGAAAGCCTTCAGCGAACATTACTGAAGCCTCTCTTACAATCTGTCATGCGTCTTAATACACACAATTTATAAAGACACACAATGGGTTGTAAGAGAGGCTAAAGAATTATCCGGTCAATTCTTTGCTATGTGCAGTCTGTGTCGTTTTTGCATCCACCAAAGTCGTATGTTGCATGTGCAAGTTTTAGATGAACACCGCACGCAGGAGCATGCACGACCGGTTGTAAGAGGCTTTGGTTCTGATGTTGATTGCCAAAGCTGTTTGAAAAGCATCAAGAGAAAAGAAAATCATTAAATGCTGGAAACCAACATTTTATTCTTTTCCTTTAGAGTTTTTCATACCGCGATTTACATGGTTTAATCAAAGAGAAACATTAGTACTTCTTATTGTTAAGACCAGTCGAAATCTTATTATTATTCAGGAAAAATCAACCCTATTTAAAAAAGTACCAGGGTTTTATGTTCCTATCAGAGAAAGCTTTAGAAAACATTGAGTGAAAAGAATTACTTGATGATAACCAGCAATTTCTCCCTTTCACATCATGTGACATGGTATTTTCTACCAAATGAATTTTCTATAAAAATCTTGTGTTGCTTACTTTGTAGTTTCTTGCTGTTGAAAACAGTTACCTGGTCAAAGTTATGTTATATGGTGAAGATGACCCATTAATACCAAACGGCAAAATTTTAGATAAGTTGGATTCAAAATTTGCTGCAGAGGAGTTAAATGCATGTTCAAAAAGCTTGGATTTATGTAAATTGTAGCATAGAAAATATTGAGGCAAAATGAGAAATTGCTGATAATCAGCATTTTCTTCTTTTGCCTCAATGTTTTCCTACGCCTTTTCTGTTAGGGATGTCAAAACAAGGTCTTGTTTTAGAAGGGGTTAAATCAAGGCATGATTATTTCATATACATTTTTACAGTAGCTATGGGCTAACCTGTCAAAATGCAGTTATTAACCAATCTCATGATGTTCCCATCACATTCCTGCTGTAACTAAAGCATTGGCAGACAGTATAGACTAAGATCAGTCGGCACAAATGTGCAATGACTCTGATCTTGGCCTACACTGAATGCTTTCTTCTAAATTATTGTCGCAAAAAATTGAGATTATTTATTGAAATGTCTTTTAAATTGACAATTTGTTTGAAACAAATTTTAAATCAATCGGACAAGGGTTTAGCTTTTAATGTGAATCTAGAGGGTTATATTTTTGTTGAGATTGTTGCCAGTTTGTTGTTAGTCTTTCTTCCAAGGAAAAAATATATAAGGATAATGCCGTTTATGTAATTTTTTGTGAGCAATAACACTTTATTTAGCAACAATAATTTAGAACCATTCAAATTCTGCATAGCATTGTCTCTTTCTGTGCTCAATTGGGAACAAATCTAAGCCATCTGCAAAAGCTTTTAAATTGGACCATCCTGGCATAATCTTATCATTTGAAAAAGAGTTAAGAGTTAAAAGGTTATTTTCTTGTAATATGTTGAAGAAATGTTAAAATGATCATTGAATGATCACAAGAAATTGTTATACCCCCCACCTACGAAGTAGAGGGGGGTATATTGGTTTCACCATGTCTGTCTGTCCGTCCGTCCAGTCGTCCGTCCGTCCGTCCGTCCGTCCAGTCGTCCGTCCGTAGACTTTTTCGTTTCCGTGCTCTAACTCAAGAACGGTTTGACCTAGGATCATGAAACTTTACACAGTTGTTGCCCTTGACCCAAGGAGGTGCCCTATTGTTTTTGGGTCACCAAGGTCAAAGGTCAAGGTCACAATCAGACTTTGTTTAAAATCCGTTTCCGTGCTCTAAGTCAAGAACCGGTTGACCTAGGATCATGAAACTTTACACAGTTGTTGCCCATGACCCAAGGAGGGGCCCTATCGTTTTTGGGTTACCAAGGTCAAAGGTCAAGGTCACAATCGGACTTTGTTTAAAATCCGTTTCCGTGCTCTAAGTCAAGAACTGGTTGACCTAGGATCATGAAACTTTACACAGTTGTTGCTTATGACCCAAGGAGGTGCCCTATTGTTTTTGGGTCACCAAGGTCAAAGGTCAAGGTCACAATCGGACTTTGTTCAAAATCCATTTCCGTGCTCTAAGTCAAGAACCGGTTGACCTAGGATCATGAAACTTTACACAGTTGTTGCCCATGACCCAAGGAGGGGCCCTATTGATTTTGGGTCACCAAGGTCAAAGGTCAAGGTCACAATCAGACTTTGTTTAAAATCTGTTTCCTTGCTCTAAGTCAAGAACTGGTTGACCTAGGATCATGAAACTTTACACAGTTGTTGCCCATGACCCAAGGAGGTGCCCTATCGTTTTTGGGTCACCAAGGTCAAAGGTCAAGGTCAAAATCGGACTTTGTTTAAAATCTGTTTCCGGGCTCTAAGTCAAGAATCGGTTGACCTATGATCATGAAACTTTACACAGTTGTTGCCCATGACCCAAGGAGGTGCCCTATTGTTTTTGGGTCACCAAGGTCAAAGGTCAAGGTCACAATTGGACTTTGTTTAATATCCGTTTCCGTACTCTAAGTCAAGAACCGGTTGACCTACAGCACTTTTTCAGTGACAAGGCGCTAGTGGGGGGGTATTTGTCCGCTTTGCGACAGTTCTAGTTTATACTGTTGAAATAGCATGTACAGAATTGTTAATAAATCTGTGTTGTAATATGAAAGATGAGTAGTTTATTACTTTCTTTTGCACCCTTGGGGTAAATCGATCAGGGGTAATTTGTTAGAGACAAACAATGTTATTGCAAAATCCCGTAACTCAAACTATATTGAAGCTGGAGTTACGAAGTTCTGCAATATCACCAATGAAATTTAATCTGAAAGGATATTCATTGACCGGTATCAGAGCTGGGATGTTGAGATAGTAAGAGTTTAAACCATTTTGTTATGGCTGGAGTACCTAACCAAAGATTCCAGTTATTTCTCATATCAGTCATACCAGTACTACCACAGCATCCTTACAGAGCCTCCAGCTGCTTGCCCACATAGGTTAACAGTTATCAAATCATTTGATTGCATTGAGAAAAATAAAGGCAACTAGATGGGAAACACTTGTGACTAAACTAGTCCTTCGATTGTTAAATGTTAACCCTTTGCCAAACATCTACTGACTTTGATGTCGGTAGTGAGAAAAGATAGGGAAAACATTAAGACAAATAATAAATTGATGTAAACCAGAAATTCCTCCTTTCCCATCAATATTTTCTATCCTACTACAAATATAACTGGCTTAAATGGCATTAACATAGGCCCATATTTATTCATTTTAACCAATTACAATAGTCCCAGCCGAAAATGACAGTGACGTAGGCTGATGTTTACTGCTGCAAAACCAATCAATTCGTCTGATTTGCACCGTTACAAATACGAACAGAGTTGATTGGTTGTCAAGTAGTAAACATTAGTCCACGTCAGTGTCATTTTCGGCCGGTACTATTGTACCAGCAACTTCTTTTATTATGTGCACAATGTAAACAGTACAAATTAAAAAAAGTTGATTGGTTTGAAGTAGTAAACATGGGCCTATTGCACTCCCATTTTAGCCTGGTATACATTGCACATACATGTTTTCTACATTTGACATTCACTACCATGTATTTTGTCAGCAGCAATACCTTTCAAATTGTATCATTTAGGATAGGTTCGACTAAGAGTTAACATATACTAGAGGAAAGAAGAAACGCAACAACTATTTTTTGTTATTTCTCTTAATTCTTTTATGTTATTGAGTCAAAGTTGTTACTGATTATTACCTGGAACTTTATCTTGATATTGATCATTGTGTTTACGTTAGATCATGTCTTACGTGTGAGATAATGTCAAAATAGACGTTTACATGTTTTCCACATGCAAACCTTTAAATATCCAAACTTTACATAAAACTCTTTTGATTTGTGTAGATGCACGTCGACTCGACAAAAGGTAAAACAAGAGGACCATGATGGTCCTATATCGCTCACCTGAACCAAAATGATATTAGCAAAAATTTTGTTCAATTCAATAAATATTCATGACTTTAAGACTGAAAACGAACTTATGGTCAATAACACTGTGAAAATCACACTCATCCAAGATCTTATGGTGCCCAAACATTGTTTTCAAGTTTTGTCTTGATTGTTAAATAATTGTAGATTTTAGAGTGTAAACAATGTTGAAAACAGCCAAAAATGGCAATTTTGTCAAATTCAAGGGCACATAACTCTCGACTTTCTTATCAGATCAGACTAAAAATCAAACCCATCAAAGATCTTATAGTCCCCAACATTGTGTCTAAGTTCTGTCTTGATTGATTGATAATTGTAGATTCTAGATGGTAAAGAAGGTCGAAAACAGCCAAAAATGGCAATTTTGTCAAATTCAAGGGCCCATAACTCTCGACTTTCTTATTAGATCAGACTAAAAATCAAACTCACCCAAGATCTTATAGTCCCCAACATTATGTCCAAGTTTTGTCTTGATTAATTTGTAATTGTAGATTCTAGAGTGTGAACAAGGTCAAAAACAGCCAAAAATGGCAATTTTGTCAAATTCAATGGCACATAACTCTCAACTTTCTAATCAGATCAGACTTAAAATCAAACTGATCCAGGATCTAATGGTCCCCAACACTGTGTGCAAGTTTTGTTTTGATTGGTTAATAATTGTAGATTCTAGAGTGTAAACAAGGTCGAAACCCTCGAAAATGACAATTTTGTCAATTTCAAGAGCACATAACTCTTGTCTTTCTTATCAGATCAGACTGAAAATCTAACTCATCCGAGATCTTATGATCCCCAACACTGTGTCCAAGTTTTGTTTTGATTGATTGATAATTGTATATTCTAGAGTGTAAACAAGGTCGAAAACAGTCAAAAACGTCAATTTTATCAAATTCAAGGGCACGTAACTCTCGTCTTTCTGATCAGATCAGGCTGAAAATCAAATTCATCAAAGATCTTATGGTTCCCTACATTGTGTCCAAGTCTTGTCTTGATTGATAAATAATTGTAGATTCTAGAGTGTAAACAAGGTCGAAAACAGTCAAAAACGACAATTTTGTCAAATTCAAGGGCACATAACTCTTGACTTTCTGTTCAGACCAGATTGAAAATCAAACTCATCCAAGATCTTATGGTCCCTAACATTGTGTCCACGTTTTGTCTTGATTGATTTATAATTGTAGATTCTAGAGTGTAAACAAGGTCGAAAACAGCCAAAAATGGTAATTTTTGAGAATTCAAGGGCACATAACTCTGGTCTTTCTAGTCAGATCAGACTGAAAATTACACTCATCCGAGATCATATAGTCCCTAACATTATGTCCAAGTTTTGTCTTAATTGTTTAATAATTGTAGATGCTAGAGTGTAAACAAGTTTGAAAACAGTCAAAAATGACAATTTTGTCGAATTCAAGGGCACATAACTCTCGTCTTTCTATTCTGATCAGACTGAAAATCGAACTCATCCGAGATCTTATGGTCTCCAACATTATGTCCAAGTTTTGTCTTGATTGATCAATAATTGTAGATGCTAGAGTGTAAACAAAGTTAAAAACAGCATTTTTTGACATTCAAGGGCAGATAACTCCCCACATTCTGGTCCGATCAGGCCCATAATCGAACTCATCCGAGAACTTATGACCATACTTGTTTTGGCCAAGTTTGATCAAGATTGCCTAACTTTTGTGGATGCTAGAGTGTAAACACCCCAATTGTGGACAGACGGACAGACGGACAGACGGACAGACGGACAGACGGACGGACGACGGACAAAATGCGATCACAATAGCTCACCTTGAGCACTTTGTGCTCAGGTGAGCTAAAAATCGTTTTGATTTTATCCCTCATTTCATTATGTGACTCATTTAAAGACGTCGTTCGGTAGCAAATTGTGATGTCTACGAATGGAACATCTCAACCCGCGATTGCTGCTGACTTTGGTGAACATCAGTTTACAAGATATTGCTTGAGATAACGTCTTAGAACAAACAGAACAACTGCCAGTCGCCGGAAAAGCGGTCGTCAATGTCTAACGTCACGACGTCAGGACCATAACGTTAGCTCATTTTACCAACGGAAACGAATTCTCTTATCGAGAAAATCTGTTGATGCTATTCATGGACAGTACAGCAATAAAATTTCAGCCAGGAATCGTGAACCTCAGTTTGGATTGCGTGCAAGAACGCATTTAACGTTGACGCCAAACAGCTCTAATTTAAACGCATATTGATGAAACACAGAACCTGTGACCTTGATGAAATTTTGACACTAGAAGGTCAAATAGTGAAGTTTTACTATGTATTGAAAAAAGTACTCAAATGGGGGTGATTTTGAGAAAAACAAAAAACAAAATGTATATTCAAATTAATTTTTTGTTGCGTTTCTTTTTTCCTTTAGTATATTTACATTAACAAGGTTGATAGTGTAGGCAGCCGGCGGGTAAAAATGTCAGGCGATTAATAAGCTTTGGAAATCAACTACCAATGATAGTTTCACTAGCTGATATAGACTGAGAACGGCTCGTCTGGATTTCTGCTACACGCGATCTTGTTCAGGACTATGCGAAGCTTTGCGAATTCATTTGAAAAGGGCCTCTGGTTTCCACTGGGACATAAAGGGGCAATTGCAATGGTCAAAGAGAAAAGGGGATTTTTGGCAACTGACAAGATAAATTGATTAAACAAGCAATTTACCTAATCAAAAAGGGCTTCGACAGAGCTTCCGTAGTCCATCATAGTAAAAAGGGGCCTATGAGTTTTGACTGACATAAAAGAAAAGGGTCAACTGCAAGTAGATCCAGGGGTCACAGAAAAAGGGGCCTCTGGTTTCCAAATGACAGGGCAAATTGGGAAAAATACCAATTTCTTCTTGTCAGGATTTAACCAGTCAAAATTTACCAGCAGGTCATTGTGAAAAAGAAAGTCTCCTGGTTTTGACAGTCATAAATAATGGAGAAAGGCGTAGTTAGAGCTATACTACAGTAATTTAATTATGCCCCCTTTCGAAGAAAATGGGGGTATATTGATTTGCAAGTGTCGGTCGGTCGGTCGGAAGGTCGGTCGGTCGGTCCGTAGGTCGGTCGGTCTGTCCGTAGACCAAACCTTGTCCGGAGCATAACTCGAAAAGTATTAAAGGTAGAACCATGAAACTTCATAGGTGGATAGATCTCATTATGGAGAGGTGCAGTGCACAAGAACCATAACTCTGCCGATCAAAATTTTTGAGTTATTGCCCTTTGTTGAATTTATAACTTGATTCTTGTCCGGAGCATAACTCAAAAAGTATGTAAGGTACAATCATGAAACTTTACAGGTGGATAGATCTCATTATGGAGAGGTGCAGTGCACAAGAACCGTAACTCTGCTGATCATTTTTTTTGAGTTATTGCCCTTTGTTGATTTTCAAACTTGATTCTTGTCCGGAGCATAACTCAAAAACTATGTTAGGTAGAATCATGAAACTTTACAGGTGTATAGATCTCATTATGGAGAGGTGCAGTGCACAAGAACCGTAACTCTGCCGATCATATTTTTGGAGTTATTGCCCTTTGTTGATTTTCAAATTTGATTATTGTCCGGAGCATAACTCAAAAAGTATGTAAGGTACAATCATGAAACTTTACAGGTGGATAGATCTCATTATGGAGAGGTGCAGTGCACAAGAACTGTAACTCTGCCGATCAAATTGTCTGAGTTATTGCCCTTTGTTGATTTTATAACTTGATTCTTGTCCGGAGCACAACTCGAAAAATATGTAAGGTAGAATCATGAAACTTTACAGGTGAATAGATTTCATTATGAGAGGTGCAGTGCACAAGAACCGTAACTCTGCCAACCCAATTTTTGGAGTTATTGCCCTTTGTTGATTTTTACACTTAATTCTTAACCTTGCCTATATCTCATGTCCTTTTACACATACAGCCTTGATATCTCACACATAGATACCTCCTATCAACATGGTTCACATTTAACCATGACCTTGGACCTTGTGACCTTGACCTTGAAGTTTGACCTACTTTAAAAAAATTAAACCCGGCATATATCTCATGACCTTTTACATATACAGCCTTGATATTTCACACATGGACACATCTTACCAAGACCTTTCCCAATTGACCATGACCTTGGACTTTGTGACCTTGACCTTGGGGTTTGACCTACTTTTAAAAAACTTTAACCTTGCCGATATATCATGTCCTTTTACACATACAGCCTTGATATTTGACACATGGAAACCTCCGACCAAGACCTAACACATACGACTATGACCTTGGACTATGTGGCCTTGACCTTGGAGTTTGACCTACTTTTAAAAAAATTAAACTGGGCCTATATCTTATGTGCTATTACACATACAGCCTTGGTATTTCACACATGGACACATCTTACCAAGACCTTTCACATTTGACCATGACCTTGGACCTTGTGACATTGACCTTTGACTTTGACCTACGTTAAAAAAAAACTTTAACCTAGCAGATATATCAATTCCTTTTACACATACAGCCTTGATATTTGACACATGGACACCTACGACCAAGACCTTTCACATTTGACCATGACCTTGGACCTTGTGACCTTGACCTTGGTGTTTGACCTACTTTAATAATACATTAACCTGGCATATAATTCATGTCATTTTACATATACAGCCTTGATATTTCACACATGGTCACTTCCAACCAAGATATTTCACTTTTGACGATGACCTTGGACCTTGACCTTGGAGTTTGACCTACTTTTATAAAACTTAAACTAGGCCTATATTTCATGTCCTGTTACCTATACAGTCTCAATATTTTACACATGGACACCTCCTACCGAGACATTTCACATTTGACAATGACCTTGGCCTGTGTGACCTTGACCTTGGATTTTTACATACTTTTAGAAATCTTTAACCTAGCCTTTATCTTATGTCCTATTACACCTACAGCCTTGATATTTCACACATAGACACCTCCTACCAAGACCTTTCGCATTTGACCATGACCTTGAATATTGCAACCTTGACCTTGGAGTTTGACCTACTTTTAAAAAGACTGAAACCAGGCATATATATCATGTCCTTTTACACCTACAGCCTTGATATTTCACACATGGACACCTCCAACCAAGACCTTTCACATTTGACCTTGGCATTTGGCCTACTTTTAAAAACTTTAACCTGGCCTATGTTTCATCTTACTTTTACATATACAGCTTTGATATTTCACACATAGACACCTCCTACCAAGACCTTTCATATTTGACCATGACCTTGGACTTTGTTAACTTGACCTTGGACTTTGACCTACATCAAATGTAGGCCCTTGAGGGGGCATATATGTTTTACAAACATCTCTTGTCAAACTTGATTCTTGTCCGGAGCATAACTCAAAAACTATGTTAGGTAGAATCATGAAACTTTACAGGTGAATAGATCTTATTATGGAGAGGTGCAGTGCACAAGAACCGTAACTCTGCCAATCATATTTTTGGAGTTATTGCCCTTTGTTGATTTTCAAATTTGATTATTGTCCGGAGCATAACTCAAAAACTATGTTAGGTAGAATCATGAAACTTTACAGGTGAATAGATCTCATTATGGAGAGGTGCAGTGCACAAGAACCGTAACTCTGCCGATCAAATTTTCTGAGTTATTGCCCTTTGTTGATTTTATAACTTGATTCTTGTCCGGAGCACAACTCAAAAAAAAATGTAAGGTAGAATCATGAAACTTTACAGGTGAATAGATTTCATTATGGAGAGGTGCAGTGCACAAGAACCGTAACTCTGCCAATCAAATTCTTGGAGTTATTGCCCTTTGTTGATTTTTACACTTAATTCTTAACCTTGCCTATATCTTATGTCCTTTTACAGATACAGCCTTGATATCTCACACATAGATACCTCCTATCAACATGGTTCACATTTAACCATGACCTTGGACCTTGTGACCTTGACCTTGGAGTTTGACCTACTTTAAAAAAAATTAAACCTGGCATATATCTCATGACCTTTTACAAATACAGCCTTGATATTTCACATATGGACACATCTTACCAAGAACTTTCACAATTGACCATGACCTTGGACTTTGTGACCTTGACCTTGGGGTTTGACCTACTTTTAAAAAACTTTAACCTGGCCGATATATCATGTCCTTTTACACATACAGCCTTGATATTTGACACATGGAAACCTCCGACCAAGACCTTACACATACGACTATGACCTTGGACCATGTGGCCTTGACCTTGGAGTTTGACCTACTTTTTAAAAATAACAAACTGGACCTATATCTTATGTGCTACTACACATACAGCCTTGGTATTTCACACATGGACACATCTTACCAAGACCTTTAACATTTGACCATGACCTTGGACCTTGTGACATTGACCTTTGACTTTGACCTACTTTAACAAGAGTGCCATCGTCACAATATACGCCGCCACTTATAAAACTTGAGACAAAAAAATGACATTGACAAGGATTTATAAATATTCACTGAAAAACCTTTAAAAAATTGTGTTCACAAAAAGGTTTTTATAAATATCCAGTGAAAAACCTGGAAGGAATTGCATTCACGAGGCTGAAATATCATTAAGCCCCAGAGACTAAGATTGAAGGGGGCATAATTCTGGCAAAAATCAATGAACCATGAAATCCTTCCTTCATGCACATCTACCAATTGAGGTGATAACATCCACCAAGTTTCATTAAGATCCAGCCAGAAACTTAGGAGGAGTTGTGTTGACAAGCCTGCAATTTCAATAAGCCCCAGAGACTAAGTTTTTAAGGGGCATAACTCAGGCAAAAATCAACGAACCATAAAATCCTTCCTTCATGCACATCTACCAATTGAGGTGATAACATTGTCCAAGTTTCATTAAGATCCAGTCAGAAACTTAGGAGGAGTTGTGTTGACAAGCCTGCAATTTCAATAAGCCCCAGAGACTAAGTTTTTAAGGGGCGTAACTCAGGCAAAAATCGACGAACCATAAAATCCTTCCTTCATGCACATCTACCAATTGAGGTGATAACATTGACCAAGTTTCAAGAAGATCCAGCCAGAAACTTAGGAGGAGTTGCGTTGACAAGCCTGCAATTTCAATAAGCCCCAGAGACTAAGTTTTTAAGGGGCGTAACTCAGGCAAAAATCGACGAACCATAAAATCCTTCCTTCATGCACATCTACCAATTGAGGTGATAACATTGACCAAGTTTCAAGAAGATCCAGCCAGAAACTTAGGAGGAGTTGCGTTGACAAGGCTGCAATTTCAATAAGCCCCAGAGACTAAGTTTTTAAGGGGCATAACTCAGGCAAAAATCAACGAACCATAAAATCCTTCCTTCATGCACATCTACCAATTGAGGTGATAACATTGACCAAGTTTCAAGAAGATCCAGCCAGAAACTTAGGAGGAGTTGCGTTGACAAGAAAAGTGGACGTACGTACGGATGGACGGATGGACGGACGGACAGACGGACGGACAGACGGAGAAGATGACGCCAATATACGTCCGCCTCCGGCGGCGTATAAAAAAAACTTAAACCTAGCCGATATATCAATCATTTTACACATACAGCCTTGATATTTGACACATGGACACCTACGACCAAGACCTTTCACATTTGACCATGACCTTGGACCTTGTGACCTTGACCTTGGTGTTTGACCTACTTTAATAATACATTAACCTGGCCTATATTTCATGTTACATATACAGCCTTGATATTTCACACATGGTCACTTCCAACCAAGATATTTCACTTTTAACCATGACCTTGGACCTTGACCTTTGAGTTTGACCTACTTTTAAAAAACTTAAAGTAAGCCTATATCTCATGTCCTGTTACCTATACGGTCTCAATATTTTACACATGGACACCTCCTACCGAGACCTTTCACATTTGACCATGACCTTGGCCTGTGTGACCTTGACCTCGGATTTTTACATACTTTTAGAAATCTTTAACCTAGCCTTTATCTTATGTCCTATTACACCTACAGCCTTGATATTTTACACATAGACACCTCCTACCAAGACCTTTCACATTTGACCATGACCTTGAATATTGCAACCTTGACCTTGGAGTTTGACCTACTTTTAAAAAGACTGAAACCAGGCATATATATCATGTCCTTTTAAACCTACAGCCTTGATATTTCACACATGGACACCTCCAACCAAGACCTTTCACATTTGACCTTGACATTTGGCCTACTTTTAAAAACTTTAACCTGGCCTATGTTTCATTTTACTTTTACATATACAGCTTTGATATTTCACACATAGACACCTCCTACCAAGACCTTTCATATTTGACCATGACCTTGGACCTTGTTAACTTGACCTTGGACTTTGACCTACATCAAATGTAGGCCCTTGAGGGGGCATATATGTTTACAAACATCTCTTGTTAAGTTAATAGATTTGAACAACCAATCATGACAATCTTTCAACAACAAAAAAAAACTAGCCAGAGCAAGGGTAGATTCTGGCTAAACGCAGAGACTAGTGTCTCTTTTCTAGGCTAAGCCAGCAAAACAACGAAAGCTGGGACGGAATAAGAAAGAAAGACAAGTGTCCCCATGCTGAAGCAACGTTAAAGAAATTTGAAGTGTTTGAAGCACGGAAAAAAATAGGAAAAGAGACTAAGGTCTCTCTAAGAAATTAAATCAAGAAGTTTGGAAAAGGCTAAATGATGAAAAGAGACCAGAGTCTCCTTTCTAGGCTTAGCCAACAACGTTAAGAAGATAGAGACCAATGTCTCTAAGTCAGAGACTGCTGTTTTAGTTGCATTTAAAATCAGTTAACTGTTTTTTTTTTCATTTTTTAGTTGTTTTTAGCTCCACTGGCCTTTCAGGCCAGCGGGCTATTGTCATGGCGATGTGTCCGTCGTGCGTCAGTGCGTGCGTCCGTAAACTTTTTCTTTAAAAATCTTCTTCTCAGAAACTACTGAATGTATTTCAACCAAACTTCACAGGAATGATCCTTGGGTGACCCTCTCTCAGATTCCTTCAAAGAATTTTGATCGAACCAGAATAACCTGAGTTATCTGCCCTTGAATGTCAAAAATAGCTGGTTTTGACTTTATTTTTACTCTAAAATCTACAAATATCAACCAATCAAGACAAAACTTGGACAGAATATATATAAGCATAATATCCTGCCTGGGTGTAATTTTCAGCTTGATCGGAAGTATATATCATGAGTTATGTGCCCTTGAATTTGACAAAATTGCCGTTTTCAACTCTATTTTGACTTTGATTTCACTCTAGCAACTACAAATATTGACAAATCTAGACAAAACTTTTACAAAATGTTGGTGACTATAAGATCTTGCCTTGGTGTAATTTTCAGCTTGATCTCAATATTACATCATGAGTTATGTGCCCTTGAAATTGACAAAATTACAATTTTCGGCTCTATTTTTACTTTGTTTTCACTCTAGCAACTACAAATACTGATTAATCAAGACAAAACTTGTACAGAATATTGGTGACCATAAGATCTTGCCTTGGTATAATTTTCAGCTTGATCTGAAATTTATATCATGAGTTATGTGCCCTTGAAATTGACAAAATTGCCATTTTCAGCTCTATTTTGACTTTGATTTCACTCTAGCATCTACAAATATGGACTAATCAAGACAAAACTAGAACAGAATGTTGGTGACGATAAGATATTGCCTTTGTGTAATTTTCAGCTTTATCCATAAGAAATTCAGGCCTGTGGAGCGACTCAAGACCTTCAGGTCTTTCTAGTGTTGACTTTTGATTTGTTCAAACACAAAAAGAAATTAATAAAGCTTAATTATAAGTTTAAACCTGTTTGTAAATCCATAATTCCAATTATTAATCCAAAATATTCACTATAACTCCAAAATCAACACAAAAAAAAAAGACTTTTCGAAATTTCGCGCTACAAAACTTGACCAGACGAGCGCGCTCCAGTAATTTATACGGGCTGGCGAGTATGCACGTGAATGATTGACCAATAAGAGTCCAGAGCGATTTGGCCAAGGCAGAGTGACCGACTTATTTTCCTGAAAAGATCAATTCAAGCCTAAACAAAAGATAGATTCTAGGGAAAAGAGTATCAGAACTCAGTTCCAGAGATTCTACAATATCAAATGGCTATATTATCTTCTGTACTGAGCTCATCATTTATACAAGGATTTGGAATACATTGAAAAGGAAAGAAAACAAGATGTGTTTGTGAAACACAAATGCCCCCGAAATGGCCATTTTTCTAAAATGTTAAGTTTTGTAGAGTAAAGGGTTGATAAGGGTTAACGGATGACCTTGAGGAAGGTCAAATTGCTTGGAACAGATAGATATCATTGAAAGGAAGTTGCATACCAAATTTGAGCTTTGTATGTCAAATAGTTTTGGAGAAAAGGCAAAGGTTAAGTTTTCAGGTTAAGTTTTCGGACAGACAAACAGACAGACAGACAGACATGAGTAAAACAATATGCCCCCGATCTCTCGATACGGGGGCATAAAAAGCTGATGATCAGCATTCTCTGCCTTTCCGACAATATTTCCAAGCAGTGCAATAATTGTCTTAAAATCTTTTTATGAAATTGTCTTAAAATCTTTTTATAAACTTATTTTATCATCTGTATGTTTCTGTCACAAAGAAAGGGTGATGCAGATCTATTTCAAAATCTATGTTATCAACTTGAGAAATTCTCCATATTATGGCACAGGAAACCTCGGAGGAAAAGGAGAAAATGCTGGTCATCAGCATTTTCCACTTTTCCTGCAAGGTTTTCTAAACCCTTAGATTATGGAGGGGGTCAATAAAATGAATCAAGGTTAGGTTTGGTAAAGAGCTGAAATCACTCTTCACGATTCATGTCTTTAATCAGGTTGTCAAAATAAAGTTTCAGATAAAGTCAATGTACTTTTCCAGCATCAACACTATGAACTCCTGTTTCTTCAGTATTTTCAATGGCCTGCCCGTCAAAGTCTTGACAGTTTCATAAAAACAAGTCTTGTCTTTACATCCAGATTCTATTGCTTGTATTGCTTCCTCGGAGAGCGGAGGGTTAAGATCAGGCCTCCGACAGAGAATTGTTTTCTTATCATGTCTTAATTGATCTTCCATTAGAATGATCTCCAAGTTTCTGTTCGACGCCAACATAGCCAATATAGAGGAACTCATCAATACTTCTTTCACAATGAGCGTTCTCAATTTTGTGCATGCCCTGACAAAGTTCAAGATTTGAACATTGATATCCACAAATTTACTGTCTCTCTTCGCAAATTCATATATTTTCATCGAGAATGATAGGTCTATAAATGTCTCCAGCGTTGATGAATAACTTGCCAATAAAGGACTCAATGTGTCATAATGAAGCAAATGGTCTTTTTGATATTTAAATGTCTTTACAGGCATTTCCTTCTTTAGCATCACTTCTTTCTCCGTCCACTCATGACCTACACCAAAATGACAATGGACCCTTAAGTTGTGCCCTTGATTGCATATCTGCTTCCATTGCCAGTTTTGTAGAGCTTCGTTGTAGAATTCCACATGCTTCGACAGAGCCACAATATGAAGGTCTGTTAACGCCTGGCCTGCCAGATGATATAGCAGGCTGTAACTCAACACTTTTGGCTCTATTGCTAATTCTCTCAGATTCACTAAATACATAAGATTGCCAAGGTTGTTAATTTGAAAGGATTGGAAGAAATACAATTTATTCAAATTCTGTGAATGTCCAGCTCCTAATGGCAACACTTCTCGCTGTTGTGTAACAGTTGAGTCGTATGTGTCTAGATCTTTTACTTGCAAAGCTTGAAGTCCTGTGTTTTGTTTGATGATCCTATACACTGCTTGCTTGCAGGGATTTTGATGATTTTTAACCACATTAACAAAACTATGGATTCTAACAATTTTTAGAGATTTAATGCTAAAACAATTCTCTGCTATACAGTTTATTATCTGGCTTGAGTTATTCCCCCTGTAGTAAACCTTAATGACTCTGAAATGCTTGCCAACCCTCTGTATTGTTGTAACAAACTTCTGTCTCATGTGAATATCCATACATATATTTCTGTCAAACTTGTATCCACCTTGTAACAATGACCCGCTGTCAATCAAACATTCATCTTCAGAGAAAGTGAAAGTATGCCAGACTTCTGGTCGACACGACGCTTCACCCCACTGTGGACAAACATCATTGAGAAACAATTTATCTATTGTGGGTAAATATCCGAAGATATGTCCCAATAGCAGGTCTGGTAAATGGTCCCACCTCGCCATCATATGATATGCCTGAAAATAGCAATTCATTCATAGACCTGTGAGAAAAGCATCATTATTAAAAATCTGTATTGTTATGTTAACATCAAAACAAGAGGACCATGATGGTCCTTAATAGCTCACCTGAACTGAGATTCACAAGCTGAGAAATGATTGCACCTTGTCTCATGATATCGAAAAGAACATTCTAATTCTCAATAGTCTTCATCCTTGTGACTAGACATACCTTCTGAACACGTTTCATGAAGATTGGACAAAAATTGTATCATCTACATTGCTAACAAGGATTTTGTCTTTAAGGCCACTTTTCCCAGGATATCCAACAGAACATTCCCATTGTCAATAGGCTTCATCCTTGTGACTAGACAAATAATCTGACTAAATTTCATGAATATCGAGCCAAAATTATTGTCTCTATAGCGCTAACAAGGATTTTGTCATTAAGGCCCCTTTTCCCGTGGCATCCCATGGAACATTCCTATTTTCCTCAGAGTTCATTATTATGACTAGACAAACACAAGTTTCTTGAAGATTAGACCAAAATTGTTGTCTCTAGAGTGCTAACAAGGATTTTGTCATTAAGACCCGTTTACTCATGATATTGACTGGAACATTCCAATTTTTTATATGGTTTATCCTTGTGACTAAAACAAACATTCTTTTTAGTTTCATGAAGATTAAGCCAAAACTGTTGCATCTAGAGTATTAAAAAGGATTTTGTCATAAAGGCCCCTTTTCCCATGATATCAAAATGGAAAATTCCGATTGTTGATAAGCTTCATCCTTGTGAATAGACAAATATTCTGATCAAGTTTCACGAAGATCAAGCCAACATTAAATTTAAGCCTTTAAATTGCCAACACGGATTTTATCATTATGGCCCCTTTTCCCGTGGTATCCAATGGAATATTCCAATTTTCTGTAGGGTCTATCTCTGTGACTAGACAAACATTCTGACTAAGTTTTATGAACATTTGGCCAATATCATAGCCTGTACAATGCTAACAAGGGTTTTGTCTTTTAGGCCCCTTTTCCCATGATATCAATGAGAAGGTTCCAATTTTCAACAGGGTTCACCCCATATAAACCCCAAGAATCAACAACATGGGGGCCCTATGAAAAAATACTGTTACTGTATCTTGCACAATACATAGCTAATGTTTTGAGATGAAAAGGTTTTCTAAGTTAAAGATCAAAATATTAGAGAAAGAACTCTTAACCCCTATATAAACCCCAAGAATCAACAACATATTTCTTCATTGCAAAATAATTAATTCTATAATAATTTAGTAAAGAGCTAAAGAGAATATAAGTTGCAAAATAGAAGCAAGTCTGATTATAAATCCAAAGAAAAGATAACAGAACACTGATAAAAGCTAGATTAAATCCTCATTTTGTTTACTTAAGCTGGGGAAAGTCTAGATCATTTATCAGATAAAATCCAAGTTTATCAAAATGGACCAAGGGAGGCAACTTTAACACTGAAAGTCTTACAGCTTCACTGATTGGTTATCTTCCTTAGTAAGTCTGATAAGCTCCACCCTGCCACGCCCACATTTTTTGACTAATCTTAAAATTTGAAAACAAATTTTGAAGAGGGTCACTCAAGGAACATTCCTGCCAAGTTTGGTTCAAATTGACCCAATGGTTGATTTTTAAATAATTTTCTTATAATTTTTAAGCCCCGCCCTGCCACGCCCACATTTTTTGGAAAATCGAAAATTAACGAACAAGTTTTGAAAAGGGGCACCCAAGGAACATTCCAGCCAAGTTTGGTCAAAATAGGCCCAATGGTTTAGGAGGAGAAGATGTTTGAAGAAATTGTGAATGGACGGACGGACGGACAGACGGACGGACGACGGACGGTGAGCGACCACAATAGCTCACCTTGAGCATTTCGTGCTCAGGTGAGCTAATAAATAAACCTGCTCAGGCTTTATCTCAACATTATTTTACAAATTTACATATACATTCATTTAATATTAACTCGGAATTCAAAGAAAATTACAAATGACCTACCCTTATCATTCAGAAGTTTCAAAGAATAGACGCAACCAAAAACAAATAGAATGATTTATAAATTGCAAGACCATCTCAAAATAATATTTAATTTGTATTGATCAGGATAATGGTTTAGAATAATTTGATAAAGCTACGAATAAAATAATTTCAAACTAAACTGTTATCTTCAACCTTAATTCTGTAAACCATTTCCATTCAATACCCGACAGAATATACAGTCAATCTTGTATTAAGAGACCACCCTTGGGGAATTCCAAAAGCGGTCGCTTAACAAAACGGTCTCTGAATACAATGTCTAACTTTTCATGCGAGTTCTTCCTTGAACACAATGTTTATCCAACATTTCTACTTCTAGAAAAGAGGGCTATTGAATAATGACCAACGGTATGAAAGATCAATTTATTGTTAAGTTAAAGGAAATATATCTCTGATTTAGGGAAAAATAGTTGATTTAGTCAACATGTGAAAAGAAATGAAAGAATTAATGACATACAAGATATTATTTCACCATCTCTGGGTGATTAATTTCAGTTTCATTTTCCCGATTTTTGGTAAACATTACAGTTCTATTTTCTTTTGTTTATTTATTTCAAAGGTGAGTTCATTTATTTTGTTCTTAAATTTAATCGAACAAAAAATATTTTCACTTTATATCTTCCTCTTTATATGGTTAAATAACGCATACTCGATAGGCCAGACTTTATTATTACCGATAGGACATGATCTCCCCGTGTTTTGCCATCCAAATATTATTCTTAAATTCTGATCAACGTATAAACAGATTATATGGGGAACATTATTCCAAATCAATTACGGTAATCCAGATTGCATAACAAACAAAACGCAATCTGTCATTTCATTAAACAGTTTTGATTGACTTCACAGGTGTCTAAATTGCTGTTAATTAGGACAATTTCACAGCTTTCACATCCATTACATTCGTTTGACACCTTTCCTAAATGATCAGTAATGTGGGACGGTCGCTTAAAATAACATTCCATTGTTTGAGGGCCCCAAAAATGCCGGTCGCTGGTCGCGTTAGGGGAAAAACGCTTAATGCAACAATTTAAAGAAGGAATTTCATCGGGAGGACCTGAGAGTGGTCGCTTCAAACAAAAAGTCGCTTAATGCACGTGGTCGCATGAGCAAGATTGACTGTAAGTCATTTCGCAGAATGTAACGAAAATCATTGGTGCGATACTCAATGGGTACAAAACTTTACTGTGCGAAAATCGATGATGCTTTTGCGAAGGAACTAATGCATTTACCTTTTCTATTTAACTTTGTCATATGAATGTACCATTCTTATTTATCATTGACGAATGTTTTAATGATATTTACATGTCATATGACGATGATTTTGGTTCAGGTGCTTCAGCGCAGAATGCGTCGGGTACCAGCTGTAGTTGCCAATGTTTAACTTCCGTAAATGCGCAGATGCGATGCGCGAAAACCCTTGAATTCCAAACATAAAAATAGAGAGAAAATAACAGCAGGTGAAAACTAAAGGTAAATGGCATTGTTTCTTTTACAACTGTTTATAGATCATTTTGGTTACAACCACTGACCGGAATGGTCGTTCACTCATATCTGCTCTTTGAAATTGACCGATGATTCTTGACAAATGAGAGCTTGATGAATCTTGACAAATGACAGATCTGACAATTTTTTGACTTTCAAAAAGTCTCTCATCAATTAAGGAACTGTTTATGAAAGGGCATATGAAACAGAATCTTTTAAAATTATGTACAAATGGGATCAGAAGCTTGAGGTCCGGATTAGATCATGTTATGTTTGTGAGAAATACAGGAACACAATGGTTAGGTCAATAGCTGTGGAAACATGATAATTATGAGTGATCTTGCGCTGAACCGGAAACATCGGAAACACATGACGATCGATAACAAATGACGCACCGATAAACATCTATGGTCAGGTTTTGATAAAAAAGACACATTAAGGTATTGGATTTCAAATAACTTGATTAAATGGGAAAATATGTAACAAAATCTTATTTATGGAGTTACGGCCCTTGTCTGTTTTGTGACATGGAAATTGTTGTTTTGACATGATTATAACAAGTGATCTTCATATTGCTGCTTTTCTACAAAAAACCTTGTAAATGTAGCTTAAACCAAGCTGTAGTTACAAGGTTTTTGTTGAAAAAGTGACAATAGTTATATGTTTCTTTATCATGCGTTTCAGATAGTCGTTGTATGGCAGGTGTGAACCGTATGAGCATGATGGAACAAGTGCATCTTGCTGGAGAAGACGAAGATGACATTTATGGAGGGTTCAATGATTATAATGCTACTCTCGATACAGATGTAAGTTACAGAGCTACAAATAAGAAGGGGTGATGGTTTTTCAAAATAAAAAATATCATTTATTGTTCATCAAACCACAACAACAACATAGGGTTTGGATTTTAAATAACAATTTTAGAATGTCTTTAACCCCAGGGTTTCCGTTTTACCCGGGAGCTCAGGTTTTGACGCATGAAAAATGAAAATGACCCTAATTTGACTCTCAGAAATTTCAACTGATGCATCATTCTGACTCTTGATTTTTACGACCCATGCGTCAACCATCATTCAAGATCAAGGGATATCTACTAATTGACCCATTATTCAGGTCACACCTTTAGTTCAGAGCAGTAAAAATCGATAATCTGTGTTACGCAATCTTTAGCTGATTTGCAAGTCGTGTGTAAAGTGTTGATTTGACTGATGCATGCAGATTATCAGTCGTAAATCCATTAATTAATTTGTCACAGTCCATGATTTGATTTGAAGTAGCTATGTGGCAATAAAATATACAATCTGCTTGTAAAAATACCAAGAACTTGAAGAAGTTTTTCATCAATCAACAGGTAGCTCTCGGCGACGGCCATGAATTTCTGATTACATTATCATTGAATATCAAACAGAATCCCTTGTACCTGGATTAATTAATGCTTAGTTTTCTTACTTATTCGAAATATAATAATTGATCTAGCTGGTTTAAGTTCTTACAGAAAAGGTAAAATGATCAGATATCGTAGTAATTGTCATGGGTTTTCGTGGTTTAGACACTGCATTATCAAAGGAAAATTTAAAGGTGCACTTTATCAAAGATAAATATTTTTCTACGAAATTTCCTTGGCATAAATGAAAAATACCAGCTTTTCAATATCAAGAATTCGATTTCTACTATTTTACACAAGATTTCAATCTTGTACTAAATTTGTTAATAAAGGGGGGGGGGGGTGTAAAATGGGGGCACATGCATTCCTAACCTTTAATTTCAAATCCAAACCCCATCTTGTGGGTACTCATCTGAATAGTATCAATGAGTCGATTCCAATGAGTACCTTCAACATAGGGTTTAGATAGCAACAATGCTTTTTGAAAAGTCAATATCCCTTCTCATCTGTAGCACTCTAAAGGTTGAAAAGGTGTTACATTTACTCTTAAAATAAGCACTTTGGTCTTATTGAAACATTTTCATATAAATCAGCATTTTTTTCATTTCCCCAATATTTTCAAAAGCAGTTCAACCTTGTTAAGTTTGGGAGAATGTTACAATGAACTCTAAAGAGTGAAGAAAATATCTTAACATTGCCGCCCCCCCCCCCCCCCCCCCCCCTCATTACCAATTGATTACGGTTGCATTTTTCTCGCGCTTCATTTTGACTCTTGGGATTTTGGCCTCAAGGGTCAATGACTCTTGGGATTCTTGTCCTAATGGAAACCCTGAACCCTTTCCTAAGCAAGACCTGGTTTTGATGCCCTAATAGAAATTGCTTGGGAAAACATAGCTGCGATATCGTAGCCACAAACTTGATGATGGGTATTGGTTTGTGGCTACGAGTCCACCCTATTCCTTCTTGTGGAGCAAGATAAAAGAGTGGAAAACACATTTTCTTGCATAAATTTTGGAATACTAACATATCTAACCATATGTGTATACCATAAAAAGATATTCCATGGCACAAATTCAGTTAAAAAGTATCAACAAGAATTGTTATCAATTATTTCTTCCAACAGAAAATTCAAGTCTCAGGAGAATAAAATGGGTGGGTACTCCACTTCAAAATTGAATTGAACTTTATTTGAAAATGATTTCAACATAAAACTATGTTGGATTGACAGAAAAATAGTTAACCTGTTGTCAGGTTACATTTTTACTACATTCCATAGCTTTATTTTGAAGTTTGACTATGCTAAACTTGCTGGAATGAATCATTCCAGCACCTGCTCCATTGCAACGAATGGGAAGGAATTGTAACCGAAACCAAGATCAAAATTCAAAAAAGGTTTCGGTTACATTATTGCAACTAGGGAAAACACTGAGACAAAAGAAGAAAATGCTGATAACCAGCATTTTCTCCTTTTGCCTCAATATTTTCTGTATTATAATGTATGCAAATGCCATCTTTATCAACACCTATTTTGTCATTCGCAGAAGCTTTAACACGGGAACAGTCCCAATTTTTGCCTTTTGGGAAAGGATTAATCCATCTTATCTGTGTGCTCTGTAGTGATACATAATTCAGTGGCGGATCCAGGATTTCTGAAAGGGGGGTTCGAATTCACAATTAGGGGGGTTCGTTTTCCTATTAATACACAATTTTGACTGAATTTCTGCATGAAAATGAAAGAATTAGGCTTCAGAGGGGGGTTCGTTTGAACCCCCCAAACCCCCTCTGGATCCGCCACTGTAATAGTTACAGCAGAGCTACAGATCAGTGGGGGTAAACGGTAAAGACATTCTAACTTTGTTATTTCAATTCCAAACCCTATGAATTGGGTATTCATTTGAATCATCTTTTTGAGACAATTCCAATGAATACCCACAGCACAGGGTTTGATGAACATTTAAAGATATTTTGCATTTTGTACATATATATTATAAGGGAAGATGCCAAAAACATTTCTGATTACATTTGAAGATTTTATTGCTTATTATATTATGCCTTATATTTTATTCATTCAGACAAAACTGTAGACCAGATTATACAGCCAGTAATATTTTTCTATCAGAAGTAAACATGTTACTTTATTAAGATATTGTAGTCTTATGATACTGATATCAGATGTTTTGGTTTAAGGACAGATCCTCCAGTTGTTACTGCGCAACTTACTGCGCATACCCTAAATAATGAAATAAAGGTGTTTCAATAATTGGCCTTTTTCAGCAAATGTATTTTTTACATTTAGTTTATGTTTGGTTGATAAATGACAAGACCCCTTTCGGTTATTTCTATTTTCTCTGTTTGGTCAATTAAAGTGTAATAGTACTCAGATGGTACATTTTGCTTTTTGTCAAGCGTTCAACATGTGGCGTTAGCGATAGGAAAAGGAGCAAGAAAAAGCAAAGTGGTGTCTTTATGAGCTAGTCCGCTTCAGATGGACACAAAAGATGACACTTTTTATTATCTAAAGCTGGTAATAAGGAAGAAAATGGATAAAAGTAGTGAAACAATTTCGGACAGAGCTGCAAAAAGTAAACCAAATTTTACTTATAACTAAGAAAAACGCTTGGTTTGATATATTTTTCTTTTTTTGTTTTTGTAGGTATGACCAAGCACTTTGTCTATACCAAAAAAGAAAAAATTCTTACTGCTGGAATATTTTTTATTATCAGAAACGTTGCGAAATAAGAGCAATTTCAGCTACTTTTGAAAGAACGTTTTCCTAAAAATTTCAAAATCATCACTAAATTTTCCCAAATTGATACTCATTTAGACAGAATAAAACATATCGAACACAATAAAGTCTTATTTATGTAATCCTAGTCATTTCAAACACCTTTTTTGTGGGTATTTAAGTGACACCTCATGTTTGCAATTTTAGACAAGAGTAGTCTCCCTTGAAATCCAATAACTTTTTAATTCGCTTGGTGACCTATAGTTTTTAAGTCATTTTTTTACGTCTCTATATATTTAAATATCAGTACAGAAAAAATAAAAAAAATCTTACCGTAGGAAATAAATGGAGGATCTGTCCTTAACATTTTGAACTACCTACTCTCAAATAAAACTTGAATAAATGATTCAAAAGTCAACTCTGAATGGATATTGGATAAATTTTTAACCCATTGACAATTCCCACATAAAGAAGCTATTGACATCACACAAGATTAGGGCTTTGGAAAACATTGTGGAAAAACTTTAAACTGTCTGAAATTTTGCTGTCTGGTAAAGGTTTATATGCCAATACTTTATCATTGCAGGATTTAGCTAATGATCCAACCTTCCAGAAAGCTGTGTTGAGAACAAGTCATGGGAGAAGACCCCCTCCGGTAAAATATTAATTATGTATTATTATACGCTGAATGGGTAATTATGAAAGGCCTGGCCTGGTTGTCTGTCAGTTCGGTCATCTGTATGTCTATGAATAATTTATTAGATACGCAACAATTTCTTAAATGCGAAATTTGATAAAACTTGCCACAATGAAGTGTCTAGTTGTGCATGCTGCTTATGGAATTCAGATAACTCTCGTCCCCCAATTATATGCTCTTGAAAAAATGTCTTTTTTCACTGACAAGCCTTGAGCTGCTGCAATACAACTAAATGTTGTTAAAGCTTTCAATTTGCTTCAGACATTTTGATCATTTGTGATTCACAATCACTTCTTGAGTTGTTGTCCAGCCCAGATAGCTCAGTTGGTAACATTTGAGTCTATCAATCCAGGGGTTGTGAGTTCGGACCCCGGCTCGCCTTTATCCATTCTGATATTTGACAATAGTCATTTGCCTCACACAAATGGGTGTGAATCATCTATGTGAGAGAGCAGATGGAGGCTCAGTTTGGATATTGTGGTTGTACTGGTGGGAGAAATACCATGAATCCATGTTAGGTACTTCAGCTGCCACAATTTGACCATAGCAGTTGAAAACGGCATTAAATGTGAATAAATCAAATTTGGAGTTGTCTGGTAATGGATTAATCTATAATTTTTCAGACTGGTTTCCGAGGTCCTGCTGCCGGCGCTGGTGCCCCAGTTCTGGGAGGAGCTAGGATGGGAACCGCAATGCGAGGTGGAAGGGCTGGCCCCTCATCCATGGGTAGATTAAACACGGGAGCAGCGGGAGGTCAGGACGGAGCCGCAAGACCCATGACGGCAGTTAGGGCAGCTGGTTATACTGCTGCTGGTAAAAGAGGTCAGTTTGTAAACATTTTCCTAAATGACAAAATTATTGGCAAGACAAATACAAGTTTGTTGCAGAGGAATATATCAACCTAATCAAACCTTATATAAGGGTATGGAAAGGATTTAGAGAAAAGTGAAACTGCATATAGAATCAATGTAGGAAAAAGAAATTTGATAAAGAAAAAAAATATGATTTTTACCCCACATGGCTGTGTTTGCAATGAAATTGAGGTTAAAGATGAGGTTAAAGATCTAAAAAATGATGTTTCCAAAATCAACCTTTGTGTCTGTTCAATTGAAAAAAATAATGAAGAATAACTTTTCAATTTCCAGTTTTATTTTATGCAGGTAATGGTGTTTCACAAGAGTTTAGCTTCATGTTTATTTGCATTCTGTGTTTCAGGACCAGCAGGGTTTGATCCCCTCAATCAAGCCAGTGGTCCGGCTCCACCACTTGAACCAAAGCCTGAAGACAGGTCAGTAGAAATTTTTAGATCCCCTACTTCTTTATAGGGTAAGCGGGGACTAAGCCAGTCATTTGAGCATCGTCTGATGTTTATCGTTTTCTTTGGTATTATTATTGTGAACATATTTTGTGTGTACAGGGCTCGAATTTCCACTAGCATACTGGCAATTTGCTAGTTAAAATCTAAAATTGCTAGTGATTCTATCTGGCACCAGACTTTTTTGGCAAGTGGAAAAATATTCCCCACCAACAACCATAATACTATTATGCTTTTATTTTCACCAGGGCTCACCAAAGCGGGCGACTTGAGCGACTTTTTCGCTCAAAGTCATGAAACTTCGCCTTAACCGCCGATAAAAGCGAAATCGAAGTCGCCCGAAAATATCGGGATGTCGCCTGGTCAAGGGTTAATAAAATAATAGTGAATGCTATCTTACTGTTTACAATTAACCGCTAATTGGCAGTTGCAATTGTCTCGAGTCATCTTTAATATTCCTTTGTTATCTCGCTGGCCATTGCATAAAGTCGGTGGTAAAACCCTCTATTATAAGTGTATAAACAAGACAGATATTACATGTACACTGTAAATTTACATCGAAGTCGGGTAGACAAAGGCGGCAGGCGTGGCATTCAAGAACGCTTACAGCCAATCGGAAGCAGTTATTCTGATAATTCGTAACGTAGGCGGAGTCAAACAGAATGACGAAACATGACTGACAAAGCGAGAGAAAACTCTTGGTGCCGTGCGCATTAAATATAACCGGGTTAATAAGTCGATTGTCTAATATTTCTGCCCTTCAACAAATACTTTTCATGAGAAATGGGGTTGCAGCTCACGTTAAAAAGTAATTATTTGGAAAGGAATGGTTACTGCTATTTCTAAGCTACGATGCTTGATGTAAGTTTATATATATAACAACACAATCACATAGAAATGTAGACTTTCATTTTTTAATCGTGAGAAAAATTTCCGATCTAAAATTCAATTTCTGAACGTAATTCTCCCATAAATCAGTGATTCATGGCGAGTCAGCCTTTCGGTCTGGGACATGAAATTTAGAGATTACCGACAGAAAAGGTTTCTGTCCGTCCATCGGGCCGATATAACTATAAGATCTAATGAGGAAAACGAGTACAAATAATCACCACTTCAGGAATCGGTGGATCGCGATCTTTGACTAAGAAAACACCACAAAACGAAAATAAAACCAAGTAATTTTCTGCTTAATAACACAGGAAATAATCTACAAAGTGAAGTAAAATTATAGTTTTGATTTCTACAAACCTTTCATCGGCAATACTTTCCATTCATGTAAGTGTCTGTATGTCCACAATTCAGTCTCAGAAATAGAAATTCACATACGCGAATACTGAGTAAAGGATATACTTTCACAAACTGATTTTAATGAAAGGAAATCGCACTATATCGATTCTTTGTCTAGAATGTGATCCAAGTAAGCATAAAAAAGGAAATTCCTTTGTCCTTACACAAATTATTGTAAGCCTCTGAAAACTGCGTATTTACAACACAAATTGGTTTTCCATAAATAGACTTTTCTTTGATCTCATGGATGGTTGAGTTTTACATGACGTCATGACTCGTGACCCTTACCTATAATCAGCACTAAATCTGTTGTGTTTTTTACTAACTAATGAGTAGCAACTCTGAATTTCAGATCAATTATTTGACTTTTTACTGCTTTTTGATCTGTATTGAATTTTAAAACGGATCCACTTCACAAAATAGATTATGATGCAACTCTTTTTTTTTTAAATGAGGAAGGGGGAGAATTCGTTTTTTTTTTAAATTGGATAATTTGTCTTTACGACACTTTCTTCTGCTACACTTGCACAACCCTTTTCCAGATGGCAAACCTAGAACAAATTGATAGGGTTAAAGGGGGGGGGGGGCAGAGCATTTTTTCCTTTATTTTCTTTTATGTTGAAAACTTTATGGGAAATGAAGAAATTGGTTGTCACTGATTGGTAAACAAATATTTATTTTCTTTTATGTTGAAAACTTTCTGGGAAATGAAGAAATTGGTTGTCACTGATTGGTAAGCAATCTATTCATTTTCCACACTGATATCTAAACATCAAGTACATCATAACATAAATTTGGGCATATTTAACAAATTCCATCTTTGCTTGCCAAAATTAAAGATATATAGTTTACAGATCTAGTTTTGCAAGGCAATACATACAAAAAGACATGTTTTAACCCAAATAAATCAAACATAATGAAAATAGGCCCCTCTAATAACGTAGACCCCCCCCCCCCCCCATGCCTGATCACTTCTCTCCACTTCTCCCCATCTTGGAAAACTTCTCCCTATTTTCAGTCTGAGGAGAAGTCACTTCTCCCCATTTTCAGAGAGTGTGGAGAGCCCTGTTCACAAAATGAATACCTTTATAATATACAAAACCAGATTGCCAGCGAATTTGTCTTTTTGCTAGTGGTTTCAAAAGCCACTAGCGAAATATTGCGAGTCATTTTTAGCTCGACTTTTCGAAGAAAAGGAGAGCTTATACAGTCACCCGGGCGTCGGCGTTGCAACAAAGGTTAAAGTTTTTTCAAACATCAATTACTTCCATACTATCAAAGGGATTCAACCCAAACTTGGAATACTTATTCACCATCACACCCTCTACCTTACTATTAGGGCCCATGACCCTGGCTCCACTATATTTGGAGTTATGCCCCCTTTATACTAAGAAACTTAGAAAGTCGAGCGCGCTGTCTTCGGACAGCTCTTGTTTAGTGACAAGGCGCTATGGGAGGGGGGGGTATTTGTCCGCATGGCGACAGTTCTAGTTTTAGGCATGTTTTGTTGTTTAAATTGATCGCAATAATTAGCTAGAAGAATGGTAATAAAAAAGATAATATCAATTTAATAAAATGAGATAGGTACAATGATGAAATAACAGTTCAATAACTGAATATGAACTTAACTATACAATTTGAACAAAAGCCAAGCTTAACAATAGAGGTTTTCAATGATTATCATGATGTTTCAGCCACTGAAATAAGAATAAGCTATAGATACAGAACATATCCCAGTTTTTCAATAAAAACATTGTAACTGCAGCTTAAAACAAGCTGCCGTTACAAAGTTTTTGTTGACAAGGGATAACATTGGTCAGTAATAGCAGCATGTTTGCTATTTCATTGCAGTCCTGAAGAAAAGATCCGCCAACTAGAGAAGAAAGTAAATGAGTTGATTGAGGAGAGTTGTTTTGCTAACAGTCGCGGAGAAATGAACTTGGTAATGCATTTCAATGCTATAGCTGGTTATTTAACCCTTTCCGAAACGACAACATGTTAGGGTGATCCACTTCAAAAACTGCCAGAATTGACAAAATGGAAGTTGTTAAAGATAGAATTTAAGTAAGATATGGCATAGAAAATATTGAGACGAAAGGAGAAACTGCTGGTTATCAGCAGTTTCTTCTTTTGCCTCAATGTTTTCTCAAGCCATTTCTGTTAGAAACTTCAAAATCAGGTCTTGTTTGGGAAAGGGTTAGTACTTAAATTGGTGATCTCAAGTATTTGCTTGACCCAAGAGTAAATTCCAATCTAATTTTGAATTCTCGCATCAATCAATCTAATTGGCTGAGGCATACATCATGTCCAATCAGATCACATTTATTTGTGACCCGTCATGCTCTAAGGGACCTTATCAGAAGTCCAAAAATCCACATTTTGACAAACTCGTCAGACTCAGCTCAGGTCAACCAGTGTCCATATGCAAAAAATGAACATATAGTGAGATAGGGAAAACATTCCAGATTTAGAAAATTACATACAAGTGAAAAGTGTTGGCACGAGTCTGGCTGCGCGGACAGCGCAGACTGACTAGGGTTGATATTTTTCGCTTTTCCTATAAGGTCCCTTTTAGCGTGACGGGTCACATTCATTTGAAAATCAGAAAACAGAAGTGCTTTGAACAGAGAAAAGAAGAATATGTTAAGTTACATTTTCCTTATCTAAGTGACACCTATTTTGTCATCTTTATTAACAATGAATTGGAAGACTTGAATATTTCAAAATGTCTTGGACCTTTTTAATCCATTAATAAACATTGACGCCTGTTGACACCCTAGAAGGAAAAGGCTTTGGAAAACTTTGTAGAAAATGAAGAAATTGCTCCAGACAAGCAATTTCTTCATTTTCCACAATGTTTTCCAACCAAAAATGGACAGATTTTTAAACTTTTATGAACTTGAAATTGTCGTCTGCTACACTAATCAAATTGGATTAGTCCAAAATTTGCTATCTGGTAATGGGTTAATTGACTTATCCATTTTTCAGGCATTGGAGAAGGCTAAAGAAGCAGGAAGGAAGGAGAGAGTACTTGTACGGCAGAGAGAACAGATGTCTATGGGAGATCAGATTAACCTAGATCTTACTTATTCTGTAAGTAAATTCCTCTTGTATACAGTTTGATACTTTCATTGTTGTTGAGAATGAATAAACATTTGTTGAAAATAATTATGTAATTTTGAACTGTAAAATGTAGTTATTTGACTTTTTGTGTACACATTCTCATTTCAACACCATTTCAAAAGATAAATGGCTATAGTGGTCTTGACCAGAATTATGCAGATTATCAAAGTTGATCAGCAATAGGCGAAATATCTTGGATAAGCAGCTGTGAGACCTTTCTAAAAAAAAGTCATGTTCATGTAAAATGCACCAACTATTGAATTTCTATTAATGAAATTTTGTTGTCTTGTGAATTATTATTCATGGCAGTGAAGTCTTGCATTGTTAAGGGATTGATTTCAGGTTTTATTCAACCTGGCCAACCAATATGCCTCTAATGAGATGTTCAATGAAGCTCTTAACACATACCAGGTCATTGTGAAGAATAAAATGTTCAGTAACGCAGGTAAGAACTGAAGTAAACCCATTACCAATCAATGCCTAGCTTTGACTCCCCTAATTAACTCATTACCACACACTGACTCTTTTTTACTCCTTGTAAGATAATGGCCTTAGAAGGAGGAAAATGAAGAAATTGCTTATGATAAGCAATTTCTTCATTTTCCACAATGTTTTCTATCCAGAAAGAAAACAAAAATTTCAATTTCATTCATTTGAAATTGTCGTCTGCAATATCTTTGAACTTGGAGCGGTCTAAAATTTTGATGTTTGGTAATGGGTTAAGAATACTTATGAAAGAATTGAGAGAAAGGAAGTAAATACCGATATGCAGCATTGCCTCCATTTCTCCAAATGCTTTCCTGCCACAATATATAGGTAAACATTTTTCTTATTTAGAAATATTGTCTGTGTTGTCTGGGGATTTCGCCTAGTCCGTAGATGTCATGTGGGAAAGGATTAAGTCTCAATAGAATGGTAAACTCATTACCATTTATCGTTGGTGGGGAGTCAAAACCTCGTAACTACAGCTTGAAAAAGCTGGAGTTACGAGGTTTTGACTTCCCACCGACATTATGTATATTTGTAATCTCTACTATATCTGCTGCATATCACTTATGCTTGAAATCCCAAACAAGATCTACTTTCGACATTCTCAATTTTTTTGTGTGCTTAGAATCTTTGTACATTTGAAATGAAAACTCCCCATTTTCAATGAATGAGTTTATCTTATTTTGTAAATTTGATTGCAGGGAGATTGAAGGTCAACATGGGTAACATTTACTTTAAACAGAAGAACTACCCAAAAGCTATCAAATTCTACAGAATGGCTCTCGATCAAGTACCAAACTCCCACAAAGAGATGAGGTAAAAGTCCCCTTCTTCTAATTGCAATTTTTTGTGACAACTCAACTAAAAAACTATTGAAATGCATTCTGCAAAAAATATGCCATTGGCCATACAAATACATATCATATTAGATTTCCATATCTTTAAGGTATATGACCCATCATTAAGAATTCCACTTTCTAGCCATACAAAATGCATCAAATTACACACACTTGTAAATTCACATCACATAAGTTAATTCGCCGTACCGGATTTCAAGATTATGCTTCAAGAAGAAAATAATTTACTAACATTGTTTTTCTCTATATTGATATGCAAGGGAGGTAATTTGGAACATTTTTGTCAAATATGCATTAATTCAAAATTCTAAATCGTTCAAAATGCTTGTGTTTGTATTTGGAATGGAAATGTAACACAGTGTAGGAATTACTGGGTCTTTTGAAATTTCGCCTCTGGCTCTTTGGTGCTAATGATGGGTTGTATATGTTAATGTAGACCAGTCTAATGTTCGATCAGGTGGAGTTTGATGTGAAATTTAGTCAATATTGGAAACAAATTTTTCAATGTGACATTTTGAAAAATGAGGTGACAATTATGGAGTAGGATTGCTTCAATCTTAGATACTTACAGCAAAATTCATTGTGACAAGGACCTGTTCATTTGCAAACAGAATGCAACATTAGGGACTTGAATGTGACTATCGTCCAAGCCTCCCCCATTCTCTGGTTTTAAAATCACTTTTAAAAGGAATTTTTAGATAATAAATCTCTTATACATAGAGCAAGAAGAACAAAATCTTACGTCAATTTATCATCTATGTATATGTGGAAAATAAAGAAAATGTTTGTGTTTTCTACCCGAAAAGTCCAAACAATGTAAATTTGCCATCTGGTAATGATTTAATCCATCACTGCACAATGACGCCTTTTGACTCCCTCACAAGAGAATGCTTGGGAATACATTGTGGAAAATTAAGAAATTGCTTGTCGCAAGCAATTTCTTCATATTCCACAATGAATTCAAACTCAAAAAGGAAATATTTTTGTAAATTATGTCAACTTGAAAGTTCCGTCTGCAACACCTTTCCAATTGGATCAGTCTAAAATTGTGTTGTTTGGTAATAGGTTAATGCTCTAGTATTTTTCATCAGGACAAAGATAATGCAAAATGTTGGTATTGTGTTTGTGAAGATGGGACAATAAAGTGACGCCATTACTTCATTCGAGCACATCATGTCAGAGGCACCCAGCTAAAAGCCTTTCCCAAACAATGATGCCTTTTGACACACCTTTAGAAGCATTAAAGTTTTGGAAAATTTTGAGGCAAAAGAAGAAAATGCTGAATAGACTCTTTGACTCCTTACAAGATAATGGCTTTGGAAAACATTGTGGAAAATGAAGAAATTGCTTGTGACAAGCAATTTCTTCATTTTCCACAATGTTTACTTCCCTAAGACCAAAACATGTAAAATTTAATTATTTTGAAATTCTTGTAATTCATTTTTCAGGACAAAGATCATGCAGAATGTCGGTATTGTGTTTGTGAAAATGGGACAATACAGTGACGCCATTACTTCATTTGAGCACATCATGTCCGAGGCACCAAGCTTTAAGACAGGCTTCAATCTCATACTGTGTTACTTTGCTCTCGGGGACAGAGAGAAAATGAAGAGAGCTTTCATGAAGCTGCTGACGGTGGATTTGAAAATAGATGATGAGGACAAATATTTGCCACATGGGGTTGGTATTTTTGAAAATTGAAACTTTTGAATCCAGAGCACTAGATATTGTCGCTTTTCAACAAAAACCTCGTAACTGTAGCTTAAAAAAACAGAGATATGAGGGAGCTACCTTGCTTGAATCATTTGACAGCCAATATTCTCAACTGTGATTTTTTAAAAAGATAGTGAAAATTATAAAAAAAATACTACATATAGCTAACAGAGATGAGAAATATCTTATTCATTTGGCACAATCAGTGTGTGTATTTGCATTGGTCAGTCTAGAGAACAAGTACTTTTCTCCAGAAATACTCCCCAATAGAATATAGAGGCTACCTGGCTCACAAGTGAGCAATATCATAAACTTGTACTAGATACTGTGGTGGAAGAATTCACATATAGTCACATGACTTAGAATTTCAGATAATCTTCAATATCTTTGTCAATACTTGACCAATTTGAATACGGTTTTAAGCAGAGAAATGTCAGGAATAACCTGTAGTCAGTAGATTTTTGAAAAATCAGCTGATAAAAAAGTTATTGAAGATAAACCAAACTTTTGGTTTTATCTTCAATATTTTTTTTATCACTTCATTTTTCAAAAATCCAACACATTCATCTAATGCGTGACGTCTGTTCACTTCTTCTGCTTCAAACCAAATTCAAAACGGTCCCGTATTAACAAAGTTATTGAAGATTTTCTGAAACTGTTGCATCACATGATTATACACCGTGAGAATTGATAGGGTTATTGTCTAGGTGGAATATGAAATGTGAAAGGGACCTAAGAAAGAAAGTAATTTGGTTATTTAGTACCCCCTTGTTAGACAAATATTTTTGCATGGGAATTTGGATAAGGAATTCAAATAAAACTTGTACAACTTTTTAAGGATTGCATATACATGTAATGATATTCTAATTTTACCATTTGCAGGATGCCAAGGTATGGTTTGATTCTCGTTCTTAGTTCTATTTAGTCTGTTATATATATTAAGTAGCATGTTTTATAGCATAGAATTTTAGCTTATACACGTATAACTTTTCTTCAATTTTGGTTGACAGCTTGTTTCGAGATATTTCTTAACCCGTTACTACATAGTAATCACTTTCAACCTTCCCCACATGATGAGATTTTAGGCTGTTCTAAATTTAAAGGTAAATTACTGAAAAATTATGTCTTAGCATTAAAACCATTGGGAGAAAATGGCTGACTTCGATTGGCACTATAGCTCGCGAGGACGGGAACCATTATTGGGAACCAGCGCTGTTCCATCAATTGAATTCCTCCCCGTTCTGAGTCAGCCAATCAAAATCTTTGTTTACCTCGACACTGATTGGTTCGCTGTTATCCGAGGTGTTCCGAATGACGTAATTGCCCGGATGGCCGGACCACACTTTTTCCGGTGGTCGGATGATAGCTCGGACCATTGCCGTTCGATTGGAGCTATAGCTGCGGAAATGACGTCAATAGCTCGCACTATCGGTGTTCGCTTGGAGCTATGTTCCGAGCGATGGCGCGAAATATTGCCAATCGAAGTCGGCCAATGAAAACATGTTGGATATCAGCATTGTCTTGTTTTCTCTAGTTGTTCTTTTGTCTTATTATAATGGGAACATCAAAACAAGGCAGCATATTGGAGGGAGTAAGGCAACTGAGTTTGACAGATTTGCAAAGGGAAGCTAATGCCACAGGTCTAGTGTTGTTGGCATTTGCATGAATTACATACACAAATTTTTATTTGACCTATATGTTATGAGATAGAGCCTAGATAACACATTGATATCTTTTGCAAACACCTTTCATTTAGGATTGTGCCTGTGAGCTTTGAGTTTGGCCAATTTGGTAGTGACAAACTTACATTAAGGACAGCTGCATTGTCTGCTGACAACTTTTTGTTAATTGTCTTTTTATGTTTTCCCCTATAGTATTTCTTTTAGACAGAAATATGTTGTAGTTTATTTTCTTTGATAATGAAATTTGCATAATAAGCTTACTGTAGAAATGATTTTGCATTTACTGTTGCATGTGATATGATTTAACTATTAGTTTTGTCATGCGCTTAAAACATTATTTGATAGAACCCAGATGACGACTCTAAGGTTTGCTGTTTGACTTTTGTTTTGTTTTTTGCTTCATTCTAAATTTTATTGTTGAAGTTTTTTTCATTACAATTTGTTGTTCCCATCTTTTCAAGTTAGCATATTCATTTGTTTGAAAAAATTATCCTTGTAAATTCCGAAGAATGTTTTGTTTATTTCCAATATTTAAAGTAAAGACATTTACAGAAGCTTCAAGATTTCTTGAAACATATTAGGGATTGTCAGTCAATGATCTTTTCCCCTCAAGCCTTTTCCAAACAAGACCTAGTTTTGGCATCCCTGATAGAAAGGCTTGTGAAAATATTGAGGCAGAAGAAGAAAATGTTGATAATCAGCATTTTCTCCTTTTTTCTCAATATTTTCTGGGCTATATTGCACACAAATCCTTTCCTTTTTGATATCAATTTTGGCGTCTACAGCAGCTTTCCAAGTGGATCACCGCATGTTTTCTTTGTTTGGGAAAGGGTTAAAAGGATTTACTGCCAGGGCTCCCGCTGTCGATCGCCACTGGCGCCAATTGCGACAAAATAAAAATTCTGGCAACAAAATTTGCAAGTTGGCGATTTTATTGGCGACAACTTATTTGCGGCGTATTCTGACACAAGATTTCAGGTAAAGGGTTGACTCTCAAAAGCTATGACAGTCAGCGTGTATCGGTGCTGGTCAGTCATTGATTAACAAAAATCGATAATCGGTAACCAAATATCCGAGATAGCAGTTTGTCCATATGATTATGACACCTTCAAAATAACTGTTTCAATATGCGCGAAAATGTCTTGGTCGCGTGGCTTGCTGAGGAAGAAAACTTTAGTCACTGGAAATTTAATCCGGTGCGTTTACCTGGAGCTTAATTTCGGCCTAAATCCGACAAATTGTATTCTAAATCCTTTACACATATTCCCTTATAAAGACAACACATTTTTGTCAAGACTGGAACAAACGGGCCAGATGTGTCGGCGGCATTTATTTGATCTCGGGGTAGTGACGTCATATAAATAACGAGTGACTAAAACGCCGTATCGTTACGATGTTTTAACCCCCAAACGGTTTGTATTTCGTGTAAACTTTCGCAAATCAATTACACAATGGAATTTGTTTCTATCGCATTTGAAAAGATTTTCTTTTTAACCAATGGATATAAAACACGACTCGAGGTAAAGCTTTTGTCAGAATCCGATTCAGGCTACGAATCCGAGCAGGTATGCGGTAAAAATGCCAGAGGTAAAATTGCCATATGCAAATTAGCCATAGGTAAATTAGCCATAGGTAAATTAGCCATACCCAAAATGGTAAATTAGCCATAGGTAAAATTGCCATAGGTAAAATTGCCAGACTCCCATTAAAAAGTGTGTTTTCTTCTGTTTTTTTTTTTTTTTTTTTTTTTTTTTTTTACACAGAATTTTGATGATAACTGATTATGATGCTATAATTTGAAAATTTTGATTTAAATAATTTGATAGAGTTGATTTCCTAATTTAATAATTTGAAAATTTGACGTCCCTAATAGAAATGGCTTGGGAAACATTGAGACAAAAGAAGAAACTGCTGATAACCAGCAGTTTCTCCTTTTGTCTCAATATTTTTTAACCCATTTTTTACAATTATCCTATCTTTAGTAACATCCATTTTGTCATTTGTGGCAGTTTTTGCAGTGGATCACCCTAAAATTTTGCCGTTTGGGAAAGGGTTAAACAACATTTCTCCTTTGTGTCTCAATATTTTTGTTCTGTATCATCAGCTTCTTCTTCTTTGTCTCCATGTTTTCCCAAACCTTGGCCAAGGTCTTGTTTGGGAAAGGGTTAATAAGTCTTTAACCCATTACCTGAGGACAAATTTTGAGCTAGTGCAATTTCAAAGAAGTTGCGGACGACATTTTCAAATTGATGAAATTCTAAAATTGTAAGACTTTTGGGGTAGATAACATTTTGGGAAATGAGGAAATTGCTTGCACAAGCAATTTCTCCTTATACCACAATGTTTTCCCAAGCCTTTTGTTTTTAAAGGAGTCAAAAGGAGTCATTGTGTGGGTTAATATCTTGTCGTTTCGCAAAGCATTAACAGAAGTGGCCTAGACCCTTAATAATGCTTCCCCCCCTTGGTCAAGACATATTCAAGGCTTTAACTCACTTAATAAGAAAATGTAGACGAAAATCCTGGTTATTAACATTTCATTTTATTCTTTTCATATAGATGACAATGTTGGTGTCAAATGAAGGAATTGTGTGTTATATCAAATGAAATATTGAGCGAAAATGGGAAATTGCTGATAATAGCAAATTCTTCTGTGTTCTCAAAGTTTACCAAAACATTTCTATAATGGTCTTTTTCGTATCCAGGATTTCTGTGTATTTTACTTAACTGTAACAAGGTTTTCAAAAGCTTTTTTAAAATGGTAAAATCTGTTGTTTTGAAAAGACTGACAATAAACAGTAAATGTGACATGACATTCACACCAATAAGTCCCAAGTGATAGTACCTTCAATTAACCCTATCCCAAACAAGACCTGGTTTTCCAAAAATAATGTTATAACACCATTCTACTTCAAAATAAATAGTAACTACTTAATTATACACAAAAATAATATTAACTTTATTTCAATAAAATCCATTATTTGGGGGGAGTGGGGGGGTGGGGGGTGGGGTAACCCTCCTGTTATAAAAATCGAAATTTTCAAATTATTAAATTAGGAAATCAACTCTATCAAATTATTTAAATCAAAATTTTCAAATTATAGCACCATAATCAGAACAAAATTCTGTGTAAAAAAAAAAACCAGAAGAAAACACACTTTTTAATGGGAGTCTGGCAATTTTACCTATGGCAATTTTACCTATGGCTAATTTACCATTTTGGGTATGGCTAATTTACCTATGGCTAATATATGTTTTTCTTCTTTTCCCATTGGCTCCTCTACTGGCACCGACTGGCTCCAATTGGCCCCAAAAATTTCAATTGGCGATTTTGCTGGCGCCAAGTCTGAAATTGCCAGGGGAAGCCCTGACTGCTCCCCTACCTTCTTAGCCTTACCCCAAACAAAGGCTACTTTATGGAATATTGCTTTAGAGATCTATGATGAAAAATGAAAAATGATGATAAACTTCATGTTCTTCTTTCCTTCTTGGTTTTCCTTATCAAAATAAATATGTATCATAATAAATATATAGATTTTAGGTATTCAGTACTAATAATTCCGTCCTTTGCATCAACTTTCAACTCAAGCCAGTCTTAAACTTTGTGTTTGGAGTGGAAAAATTATCAGCCTCTAGGCAAAGGTTCATTATAGCTCTTACATGCAAGTTAGTGGAATTTTTACCCTTTTGGACTTAGAAATTCTTGGTTAAGTTTTCACATGCAACTTGCATATACTGTGATAATTTTTTTATGTAACAGAGCTCTATTGCTATTGAAACATGCTTCTGTAACCATAATATCAGCCTCTAGGCAAAGATTTGTTACTCTGACATGTAAATTAATGGAATTTTTACCCTTTTTGAACTTAGATTTTTTTACTATCCAGCACTTGATAGTCATGCTTTGATATGCTGAGATAGCTCTTGTTGTCTTTTGCCTCAATGTTTTCCAAAAACTTTTATAAATAGGGAAATCAAAACACAGTCTTGTTTTGGCAAGGGTTAAGGCTTTCAATGCTAAATATATAATTGCTATAGATTAGATCACTTGTTTACATTTTAGGAAGATAAGCAGTACAACTTGGTATTAGAGATAATCAAAAATGACTCATTGAGACAAATAGAGAGAGAAAGGTAGGCTGATTTAACCCTTCTCCAAACGACAAAAAAATAGACTGTTCCAATTTGAAAGCTGCTGCAGACGACCAAATAGATGTTGAAAAAGATTGAATTTGTGCAAACTATAGCACAGAAAACATTGAAGAAAAAGGAGAAACTGCTGGTTATCAGCAGGTTCTTCTTTTGTCTCAATGTTTTCCCAAGCCTTTTTCTAATAGAGAAATCGAAATCCGGTCTTATTTGGGAAAGGGTTAATTTATTTGTGCCAAGTTTCATTAAAAGTAAGTCACGAAAACTAAAGAAGATGATACACAACTTTAATGAAAATAACCGAAGGAAGAGGGAAAACATCATGAAAAGGACCCTATAGAAGTGAACCAGACTTATACAGCTGTCAGCCAAATGTATTCAGGACTCGAGAACTATATGAAGTCCCATTAGCTCAGTCATTACAAATGAACTCAATATCTTATCAGTACATTGATGTCTTAACTTATTACCAGATAGCAAATTATATACTGTTCCAACTTCAAAGAGGATGCAAACAATAATTTAAAGTGAATGAAACTTTACATATTGCTGCTTTTCAACAAAAACCTCATATGTACAGCTTGTTTAAATCTGTACACACAAGGTTTTCTGTGAAAAGCGATGATATCAGATCTTTTGGGGTAGAAAACATGTTGGAAAATAAGAAATTTTTCGATACAAACAAAAAGAAATGTAAAGTTTTCTATTTACAGGAAATATGAAGCTGAGAATTGCATCAAGACAGCAGCTAAGATAATATCACCAGCTATAGAGACTAGCTTTGATGCTGGTTATGACTGGTAGGTACTAGATATTTCATTTAAATTTTTATGCTCCCCATCTGTTTTGTTTTCCTTGACCAGGTGTGATAGAAAAAGCCATCATGTTCTTGAAACAAAAGGACTTCATTTTATAAGCACCCCTGACTGTGAGATAAAATTTTCAAAGCCTTGAATTATATAAAAAGTAAAATTTTGGTTTTCATTAATTTTAAAAGTCTTGAAAAAATATTTAAATGAATTCTAAAACCATAGGGGTTGGATGCAAAATACCAGATTAACCCATTACTGGACAGCAAATTTTAGACCTGTCCATATTCAAAGATGTTACAGACGACAATTTCAGGTAGATGAAATTGTACACATCTTGGTATTTCTGGGTAGAAAACATTGTTGGAAATGAAGAAATTGCTTGATACAAGCAATTTCTTCATTTTCCACTATGTTTTCCAAAGCAATTATCTTGTCAAAAGATGATTCAATATGTGGGAAAGAGTTAATGCTTTCTCTGTAACTTTATAATTTCTGTATCTTTTTCCTCGACAGGTGTGTAGAGCAGGTGAAGAACTCACAGTATATAGACCTGGCCCATGATCTAGAAATAGACAAAGCTATCATGTTCTTGAAACAGAAGGACTTCAACCAGGTATGTGTTGTATTTGTTCATGAAATTATAATTGAGCCGGGATCTGGAAAAAATGTCCCTTAAAGCATTTTTAAAATTGAGTTTGAAGATCAGCCTGTTGTCAAATGGAGTCCAATATGCATCAATGCTGCTCTCTATAAGTTACTACAGGTCACGAAGAAGCAATTGGAGAACAATATGGATCCTGATCAGACTGTGCATATGCACAGGCTGATCTGGATCTATGTTGGGCTCAAAAGCCTTAAGGGACGTTTTTCCAGATCCTGGCTCAATTATTTTAACGCATGTTCTGGTGACATACAACTTGCCAATTTAAGACAAATTTCTATAAGTTTATCTCAATGTTTTGCCACAATAATTGAGAAAACGGCAGGCAGTGTCGACATGTTGAAAAATTTTACAGGAGAGGGAATTAATATGAAAAATATATAGTTACAATAATTTTGGGCTGAGCCATCAGAATAGGCTAAGATCAGACTGCACATCTGTGCAATTTCTTTTGCAACAGATGATGCCCAAAGTTTCACAAAATGCTTTATATCCAATGATGGACTGTATACCTTAAAAGAAGATTTATATTGCATCACAAATCATTCTCTATTTCTTGCAACAGGCCATTGAGACCCTGAAGTCATTTGAGAAGAAGGATTCTAAAGTGGCGTGTACAGCAGCTACCAACCTCAGCTTTCTCTACTTCCTGGTATGTATGCTTTATGTATATAATAAATTATGTGCGGGCAGAGTATTTTACATCAGACTTCAATGAAACAAATCAGTTGTGATAAGGAAAAATAGGGCTTCATTGTATTTTTTTACCAAACATGGCTTTTTATGCCCCCTGTATCGAGAGATTTGGGGCATATTGTTTTACTTGTGTCTGTCTGTCTGTGTCTGTCCGTCCGTTTGTCCGAAAACTTAACCTTTGCCTTTTCTCCAAAAGTATTTTACATACAAAGCTCAAATTTGGTATGCAACTTCAATTCAATGATATCTATCTGTTCCATGCAATTTGACCTTCCTCAAGGTCATCCCTTAACCCTTAAAAGCCCTTTACTCCACGAAAACTTAACATTTTAGAAAAATGGCCATTTCGGGGGCATTTGTGTTTCACCAACACATCTTGTTTACAGCAGCTTTCTACAAATAAGCTGATATAATTATGAAAAATGTGTCTCTGAGGTATTTGAGATCAAGGTGGCTTTTTCAAAGAGTGTTTATAAAACAATGTTGATCTTTGTTCTAATAGATGATAAAAAAAAATATCCACTGGGAAAAAGTTTGCCGGAAATGGGCCCTATTAAACAACTTTCAGCTTTTCAGCTTTATATGGTGATAGTAAAGCTTCCTTAAAGTCTGGTAAATAGTTCTTTAATGCTCTGTAATTTGAAAAACATCAAATTGTTATAGTTTGATGGTCTAAAGACTAACAACAAATACAGCTATCTTTAACTCTTATTATGCTGGTTCAGGTATATTTTAGTCACTTTATCAGGTTGTATTGAATTAGATCCGCATTCACTGCCAACTTCAGCATAACAAGGTTTTAGTTGGTTTAACCCATTTCCATACAGTGCTTTTTAATGCCACCCAAGATAGAGGATAGGGAAAATTTTGAGGGAAAGTATAAAATGCTGATAACATTTTCTCCTTTTGCCTTAATATTTTCTTTGCTATATTGTACACAAACCCTATCTTTATAGATATCCATTTTGTCATCTGCAGCAGCTTTCAAATTGAACTACCCTAATATTTTGATGTTTAGGAAAGTGTTTAATCTTACATGGGATAGAAAATCTTGCCAAATTGCATATCTTTCTTATACAGAAATACAAAATTTAATTTAATCACTTTGTTTCAGCGATGTGAGGTACCTATTGATGTGTTTATTTCATGTTATTTTTAAATTGACATGTTTTTGTATGAAAAAGATTGAGAAAAACAGCTTGAAAACATTGAGAGAAAAGATAATGCTGGTGACCATCACATCCCCTTTTCCACAATATTTCTGACCTATAGTATGCACAAAAAATTGAATTGTTTAATACCAATTTTGTCTTCTGCAGCAGCTTTGAACCTTGACTAGTCTAAAATCTTTTTGTTTGGGAAAGTGTTAAAAGTTAATTTTCATGGTTTCAAACTAGTTCATTGTAGGTTTTTATGTTACTTTTCTGTGTTCAACCCGGTTTTCTTACAGGATTTAATTTTGATAATTATGATTTTAGTGAATGTGAGAGATTTGATAGATAGACAACAAGAGATAAAAATATTAACATTTGACTTTGAAACATCAGTTTAGAATTCTATCTGTATTTCTGATTATGAATTTGTTGTCTTAACTTTCAATATTTACCATCTTCGCTAGCCAAGGTTGAACCCACCTACGTTTGTATTCACCCTTGGTGGATTTAGTCCGATTTTCTTGAAATCGCGAAGCGCCGCCTAGCGGTTGTTCTGCTGGTTGTTTACGTCCATTATTGATGACGTCATTAACGCGCGTTGTCTTTCGCGTCATACGTCATGCGGATTATGTAAAAATAAACTGCTTTTTTGGTCGAATTGTCAAAAGTATAATAATTCGTCGATTAAAGTTAGGGAATTCCTGTCTATTGCAGTGAAATTCTTAGGAAAAATCGCCCATCTTCGCGTTTTTGAGTTGCAAATGCAATGCTTTTTCCCGCCCGTTGTCATGATTTGGTTACTCATAACAAATGTATCAGTCGACAATCTGATTGGTTCCAGCGAGACCTTGCTGGAACCAATGAAAACGCTTTCCAGGAGACCAAGAAAATCGGATTAAATATGCCAAGGGTGAATACAGAAACGACGTTACGTCGTAGATGTCATCCTTGGCTTGCGAAGATGAATATTTATAAGCCTTTTTGATTTGGGAGTTAACAATATGATATCCATTTTTATTGGAAGTCTTACATTTTTGCTATGACTTGTCAAACTTTGAAAGACTTTTGTACTTACTGTTGCATCATTGGGATGTTATCTCTATCATGAGTGTATTATTTATGACAAGACCTCTCAACTGTAATCAAGGTTTCATAGGCATAAATGTCTTGCAAAGCTCATCTAGTTTCAAGTAAAATTATTATTAATATCATGGTATTTCATCCATCATTAGACACCAAAGACTTCATGTAACATTGGGCGTCATCCACTACAATGGAAATTGACAATTGGATGCCTTCGTCAATTTCCAGGCATCGTCTTTGACAACAGAAATTGATGAGGGTATCCCTTCATTGCCACGGATGACACCCAAAGCTGTTTAAAGTGTTTGGTATCTAATGATGGATGTTATAAGTTGATATTCTTTTAGGCCATCATTTGAATGTTTTATTGGCTATGTTGAGGGGTTTATACACCTGATAATTTAATATTTCAATAATGAATTTCTATTCTTCTTTCAAACCATTTCAGGAGAATGATCTATCACAAGCAGACAAGTATGCTGAAGTAGCAATGTCAGCAGACAGATATAACCCATATGGTAAGTGGAAATGTTATTGCTGAAACTCAGAGTAACCCAAACGATACTGAACAAAAAAAGAAACTTTCCACAAGTTTGAATGTAGAATATATCTCATATGGGAATCGGCTGACATATTTTGCAATTATGCTTAGTTTTGAAAGCTGCTACATGTATATTTGTTTGTACATCTAAGTCGTATCCTTGGATAATTGGCACATACTTGCGAAAGTTTTAATTTAGTATATTTGATACTATATAATGTATGTGTCAATATGGGCTTAACAATGACAATTTTTAGCTCGACTTTTCGAAGAAAATGAGCGCTTATACTGTCACCCGGGTGTTGGCGTCGGCGTTGCAACAAAGGTTAAAGTTTTTTCAATCATCAATAACTTCCATACTATCAAAGGGATTCAATCCAAACTTGGAATACTTATTCACCATCACACCCTCTACCTTACTATAAAGGCCCATGACCCTGACTCCACTATATTTGGAGTTATGCCCCCTTTATACTAAGCAACTTAGAAATTTGAGCGCGCTGTCTTCGGACAGCTCTTGTTGATAAGATTCAAATACAAAGGATGTCACTGTGCATATGACAGAAGCAATGTTACTGTGTGTTTCGAATATGTAATTTATTACAAATGGAAAGCATCAAGAAAAAAGCAGAACAAGTATTGGCTACAATATGTATCTGTTGAAATATGCTTCATATAAAAAAAGACTTATGCTGACAAACCATGCAAATGGACAAGCACATTTATAAACTTAACTAGTATTTACATAAACACTTAATCAGATTAATTTAACTATATCTAACTACATTTGTAACTTGTCTGTTTTCAGCTTTGGTGAACAAAGGCAATGTTATATTTACAAAGGGTGATTTTGAAAAAGCGAGGGAGTTTTATAGAGAAGCTTTACAGAATGATTCATCTTGTGTGGAGGCGCTTTATAACCTAGGTGAGTGGATGTGTGCATGATAGCTATATTTGTTTTTATGCCGTCGTTTCGAAAGACTGTGTCCATCCGTCTGTCCACCTGTTTGCGCGAAAACTTAACATTGGCCATTTCTTGGCATTCGTGTTTCAGAAACACATTTTGTTTCTGATTGTATGAATTCATCAGTTTTCAGTTTAAATTCAACCTTATTCAACATTTTTGTTAAGTTCAAATTCATTGGTAATTCAGACATCAATGTTATTAACTGTCTAAAATGTTAAAGTAGTATGGAAAGCATAGATTGATTTTGACATGAATGATGAATACGTGTTACATATTATTATTTGTCTTATATTTTTCTGCATTTCATTTTCTTTGATGCTGCTTGGCATTCTAAATACAAATTTTCAAGCCTGTAATCATTTTCTGTGGCTGTATAATTCATGTCTTTTATATTTTCAGGTTTAACCAACAGACGTATAGGTAGACTAGAGGACGCTCTAGACTGTTTCTATAAACTCCATGCCATTCTGAGGAACTCTCCACAAGTCATTTATCAAATAGCTGATATGTATCCTTTACATAATCTGAACCAATGAATTTCTTTTTATGGTTTAGGGTTTTTAAAAGGTCAAATAAAATGCAACATTTACAGCAAAATGTGACACTTTTAACCCATTACAACATGTTGACTCTTTTTGACTCCCTATAAGATAATGGCTTTGGAAAACATTGTGGAAATGAAGAAATTGCTTGTGACAAGCCATTTCTCCATTCTCCACAATGTTTTCTACCCCAAAAGAGGTACACTTTCAAATTGCATCATATTTAAAATGTTGTCTGCATGATCTTTCAATTTGGACCACCCTAAAATTTTGTTGTTTGGTAAATAAAAGGGTTAAGCTTGGTTAACCCTATTGCACTCAGACCGGCCAAAACCGTACCTTTTATAATTTCCTCAGACCGGCCAAAACCGGCCGTTTTATAGGTGCTCCATTTATGTTGTTTTACAAGTTGATTTTCAATTAAACTGCAAATTATTCAACGCCGACAGTATAAGTACAAATTAAAGTATCTTCTAGTGAAAAAATTTTAAGAAAATTTTCATTATTAGCGGAGATATAGCAGTTTAAAAAGCGAGGAGGTAATTTCCCCCTCGCATCTATTTGATTCGAACAGTCGATATTAATCGCCGAAATTCGGGTATACAAACCTAACATTTCAACACATATTGATTAAATAAACATCCTTTGATTCACTAGAATTTAAATTATCCATCAAAAATATCGGCGATATTTCCGATTGAAATGCGTATCTTGTGCAATACTGCATTTCTCGGAAAATTCCTTTGTTTACAAAAGGCCTAGATCTATAAGGCCTGTGAAGATCGCCGAATTTCCGGGACTGGTCATGCATTGTAAGCCACACATTCGGAATGAATTCATGATATGCACTTGATTATGAAATAATTACAAGATTAAATTAGAATTATTGCAAACTGTCAAAAAGATTTACCATAAATCAAGCAAGTTCATGGTCTAAACGTGATAATTATAATTACACTGTAATTATCGGTACCCTTATGGCGAACAAAAAATATGAAATATAAAAAAGACTGACCGATTTTCTCTATAAATCCATATGTAATTATTTCTGTGCACATATAAATTGACTTGTGAAAGGGTAAAAGCGGGAAACTTTATGGAATGTGACCTTGTGTCGGGTCAACCGCATGCCTTACTTCTTTGATGTAGGGGTCGGTGTCTCGTGACGTATGCTTTGATTACGTAACACTGCTCGAGATTTATTGTCAATTCCCGAGACCAGATGTGATTTACCCTTCGCGTAAGAGCAATATTATCAAAGTGCCAAAACAATCATGTTGAATTTTATATGTTTGGTAATCTCGTATTTTAAAATAATAAGGGAAAGAATTGAATTTTCTATGCTTGTCTAGAACAAGATTTACCTTTATTTCTGCTGGATGTACAATATTTCTCGTCTTCGGCAGTTTGCAATTTCTACACCAAGTTTATTTCTCTTCTTTTTGTTTTGTTATTGTTGTGTTGATTATGCAAATTGAAATTGTTCAATACAGTAAAAACAGCAGATACGATTATGAAATAAGAATTAATTGACTGCATTATGAGTGGGAATAAAAAAATAAAAAATACCCTTTACCAAATAAAACATATAAATGTTTTGGATTTATATTGTGTCTCGTGGATAAAATTTTATGGAATTAAAATCGGGTAAGTACAAATTGTGTTCTACTAACCATTGAGTATGCAGTGGCGGATCGTGGGGGGGGGGGGGGGGGGGGGGGGGAAAGGTTGATCCCCAAAAATTTCATCTTATATACCATTGACTATGCAGTGGTGGATCTAGAGGGGGAAGGGGCCTTTCCCCACCGGAACATTTCAGCTAATCATTGAGTATGCAGTGGTGGATCCAGGGGGGGGGGCAGGCAGGGGCAGCCCCCACTTTGATGTATTTTTATTCAAGTAATAATAGTGAATAAATTATAATTTTTTGTTGAAATTTACCTATTCCAAACCCCCTTTTGAGGAATTCGAATCACCTTGAAGAAATCCTGGATCTGTCAATGAGTTTGTTTGTTTTTTCTGACACTGAACGTTTTGCTTATTGTTTTATGTTATGGTTCAAATTTGCAGATTTGAATATATTGTTTTTGAAAATATGAAATAGTAAAGAGAAAGAAATGTTAGTAAACAGACAATAAATACGAGACTTTCAACAAATCATCCGTTTATTTCCATATTTAACATGTAAGATCAGGGTAATATTTCCATCTTCTTTACACCACCAGAAAGGAAATTCATTTACCTGCAAAATAAAGAAAAAAATATTAAAATCTATTCATTTATAGTGAAGATATTATTAATTGATATCCACATACTCAAAAAGAAATAGGTTTAAAAGACAATGAAACATGAGATTTTTTAACAAATCATCCCTTTATTTCCATTTTTACATAAAAAGATCAGAATAATATTTCAATTTCTTTAGACCATCAGAAAGGAAATTCATTTATCTGCAAAATAAAGAAAAAATTACTAAAATCCAATAATAAATAATGAAGATATTTACATTTAAATCCACCTACCCCCAATAGAAACAGGTAATTATCTAATATTGGATAAATTCGCACGAGGACAGCTAGATAGAAAATCCAAATATGCATGAGTGCAATAGGGTTAAGCAATGATAGCCTATGTTCCATCTCCATAATTATGATCATAGCAATTGCATGGATATTGAATATTCCATTCATCCTTTTCGTCATGATCGCTTTCTGAAGGCTCGTATAATAATATGTATAATTGTGTGTTCACAAGACCCTTCCAATTTTCTTTTACAAATATATATTTTCGATAATAAATAATATAATTATCACTTAAAACCTTGACCAACTACCCAGACATGATCAACTTGAAGATTCTGCACAGGCTACTGAATGGTAAGTTCTTTAACCCACTTTGATGCTTTTTGACGCCCCTCAAGACAAAGTCTTTGAAAAAGCTTGTGGAAAATGAAGAAATTGCTTGTGGCAAGCAATTTTTTTAGCTCGACTTTTCGAAGAAAGTGAGAGCTTATACTGTCAACCGGGCGTTGGCATTGGCATTGGCGTCGGCATTGCAACAAAGGTTAAAGTTTTTTCAAACATCAATGACTTCCATACTATCAAAGGGATTCAACCCAAACTTGGAATACTTATTCACCATCACACCCTCTACCTTACTACCAGGGCCCATGACCCTGGCTCCACTATATTTGGAGTTATGCCCCCTTTATACTAAGCAACTTAGAAAGTCGAGCGCGCTGTCTGCGGACAGCTCTTGTTATTTCCTACAATGTTTTTATGCTCCCCGAAAAAATTTCGGGGGAGCATATAGTCGCCACGCTGTCCGTCCGTCCGTCTGTCCGTCCGTCCGTCCACAGCCATATCTCAGCAACCCTTGGACCAAATTCAATGAAACTTCACATGTGAACTCCCTGAGTCAATACCTAGGAACCTTTTTCTCCGTTTGTAAATTTAAGGCTGTGTCATGGAAAAAGGGGCCTTAGTGTAAAAATTAGTTTTTCTCTTATTTCTCTTCATCTAATGGGCAGAATTTAATTAAATTTTGTGCTCATGTAATAAATAGGATGTTCTAGACCATATTCTATAAATAATGTGTGTACAAAAAAGCTGTCATGGGAAAAGGGGGCTTAATGTATGATAGTTTTTATTTTGTGACAAACACTTATTCGGGGAGCATAATCTGTCTGTGACGGCTCTTGTTTTTTTTTTTCACAAAATGACCATAAAATGTAGAACTTCATTCACATGAAATTTTCTTTTTGCAAGATCTTTCAATTTAGACTAGCCTACAATGTTGCCATCTGGTAAATGAGTTAAGTAAAATCTAAAGGGAAAAGGTATTAGCTCATGTAATCAAGAGTTTCCCAACCCTTGGAAATATACTGATAATTTTGTAACTTTGATGCTTCTTTTATGACAGGGTAAAAAACTTAAGACATCAAAATGTTGTATATTTGTAATTGATGGACCTGTTGGATTACTGTAAACCAGGAAATGGTTTCGCGCGTTTTAACTTAGCGTCTTTCGCGGGTAGGTGTGATCCGCAAACTTAAAACGCCGCGAATTGGCTACTTTCAATAAAAACGCGAACTTTAATCGCTTTGATAGTTTTGTTTCGGGAAAAACCTATGGCGAGATGCTTTATTTACATGGTGTTTGTTAAACGTGTTTGAGATTCGAATGCTGAGTATGATAGCAAATGTCGATTGATGTTTAAAACCTCGTAACTATACCTTGAATTAGCCACAGCTATGAGGTTTGAATTGTCCTTCGATGATATTGAATAGAACTGTCACTATCGCTTCTCAACGCTATAGGTAAATAGGTGTGAAGTTAATGTAACGCTCAAATTCTATGTATTGTGTTACAAGCTGTAATCCAGTATACTATAAGGTGTGAAATATGACAATGGGTCAATTAAAACATACTTCGATCTATAAAAAGAACTGAGTGAATAAAGTGTATTGTATAGTTACGATGTTTTGTTAGTGCTGAAATTGTGTTCTATCACATATATTACTTACCTTTCGCATCCATGGTCCAATTTCCACAGGGAATTATGCTTATACTAGTTTGGTCAAAGTTTATAACAAGCTCGTCTGGGATCATATACTATATGTATATTCTCAACATATAATTTTTTAGCTCACCTGAGCAACATGCTCAAGGTGAGCTTTTGTGATCACCCTGTGTCCGTCGTGCGTCGTGCGTCGTTCGTCGTCAACAATTGCTTTAAACATCTTCTCCTCCTCAACCACTGGGCCAATTCTTACCAAACTTGGCAGAAATGTTCCTTGGGTGACCCTTTTCAATACTTGTTCGTGAATTTTTGATTCGTCAAAAATTGTGGGCGTGGCAGGGCGGGGCTTATCAGACTTAAAGAAATCATTAGGAAATTCTTCAAAAATCTTCTCCTCCTCAACCACTGGGCCAATTCTTTCCAAACTTAGAAGAAATGTTCCTTGGGTGACCCTTTTTAAAACTTGTTCATGATTTTTTGATTCGTCAAAAATTGTGGGCGTGGCAGGGCGGGGCTTATCAGACTTAGAGAAATCGAAAGATAATTATTAAAAAATCTTCTCCTCCTTAACCACTGGGCTAATTATTACCAAACTTGAAAGGAATGTTCCTTGGGTGACTCTTTTCAAAACTTGTTCGTGAATTTTTGATTCGTCAAAAATTGTGGGCGTGGCAGGGCGGGGCTTATCGGACTTAGAGAAATCATGTGAAAAATCTTTAAAAATCAATTATCTGGCCAATTTTAATCAAGCTTGGCAGAAATGTCCCTTGAGTGACTGTATTCAACACATGCTCATAAATTTTTGATTGGGTGAAAATTTTGGGCGTGGCAGGGCGGGGCTTATCAGACTTCGAGAAATCGTAAGATAATTATTCAAAAATCTTCTTCTCCTCAATCATTGGGCTAATTCTTACCAAACTTGAAAGGAATGTTCCTTGGGTGACCCTTTTCAAAACTTGTTCGTGAATTTTTGATTTGTCAAAAATTGTGGGCGTGGCAGGGCGGGGCTTATCAGACTAAAAGATATCTTTAGGTAATTCTTCAAAAATCTTCTCCTCCTCAACCACTTGGCCAATTCTATCCAAACTTGGCAGAAATGTTTATTTGGTGACCCTTTTCAAAACTTGTTCATGAATTTTTGATTCGTAAAAAATTGTCGGCGTGGCAGGGCGAGGCTTATCGGACTTAGAGAAATCGTGTGAAAAATCTTTAAAAATCAATCATCAGGCCAATTTAAACCAAGCTTGGCAGAAATGTCCCTTGATTGACTGTTTTCAACACATGCTCATGAATTTTTGATTCGTCAAAAATTGTGGGCGTGGCAGGGCGGGGCTTATCAGACTTTGAGAAATCGAAAGATAGTTATTCAAAAATCTTCTCCTCCTTAACCACTGGGCTAATTATTACCAAACTTGAAAGGAATGTTCCTTGGGTGACCCTTTTCAAAACTTGTTCGTGAATTTTTGATTTGTCAAAAATTGTGTGCGTGGCAGGGCGGAGCTTGATTATAGGACTAGGAGAAATCATGTGAAAAATCTTTAAAAATCAATTATTCGGCCAATTTGAACCAAACGTAGCAGGAATGTCCCTTGAGAGACTGTATTCAACACATGTTCATGAATTTTTGATTGGGTGAAAAACATCGGCTTACAGGGTGGGGCTTACCAGACCTCAAGAAATCGTTAGATAATTCTTCCAAAATCTTCTTCTCCTTAACCATCAGGCAATTCGTTACCAAACTTGGCAGAAATGATCATTGGGTGACTCGTTACAATATCTTTTCGAGAATTTTTTATTCGTCAAAAAATGTGGTCTTGGCGGGGCAGGGCTTATTGGACTTAACAAATTCATGAGAAAATTCTTTAAAAAGGTAATTATAGGGCTAAGTTGAACCAAACCTTGCAGGAATGTACCTTAAGTGACTGTCTTCAATATATGGTTGAGAAATTTTGATCAATTGAAAAAATGTGGGCATGGCAGGGTGGGGCTTGTTGATTTTTAAATGAGTTATGTCCTTTTGTTGAAAATTGGTATTTTTTGCAACATTTACATGTGTTGTTTGGTCTGTTGATTTTTTTGTTTGCTCTTTTTCCCAATTGATCAGATCACAGTTCAAATGAAATGTACTTCTCAAAATGCACAAAAACAGTGCTGTTTGGGGGTATGATCACTTTCAGTGATATACTAGTTTACAATAATTTAATATGACATAATACTGACATATATATTTGTTTACAACAAAACCTATATTGTACACAATCAAATACATGAAGAACTCAGGTGAGCGATATCAGTGCCTTTCAGGCACTCTTGTTTAATTCCTCCATAGCGTGTTTTGTTTCGCGCAATACGCGGACAGCATTGATCCGCGAACTTAAAACGCCGTGAACAAGTACGAGTGCATGAAAACGCGAACATTTCTTGACGTGAACTTATCCTGGTTTACAGTATCTCATTCCCACATAATGATGCCCAACAAAATAAAGGCTTTGGAAAACAATGTAGGATACTAAGAAATTGCTTGTGACAAGCAACATCTTCATTTCCCACAATGTTTTCTACACAGAAAAAAAATTAAAAAAAAAGTAAAAAAAAATTTGCTTGAATTTGTCGTCTGCAACATCTTGAGAATTTAGACTAGTCAAAAATTTTGCCATCTGGTAATGAGTTGTATTTGTATGCTGTGTGAAAGTTTACTCAACTTAACCCATTACCACACAACAAAATTTAAGACTGGTCCAAATTCAAAGACATTGCAGACGACAATTTCAAATCAATGATTTTTAAACTTTTTTGATCATTTTGTGTAGAAAACATTATGGGAAATGAAGAAATTGCTTGTCACAAGCAATTTCTTCATTTACCACAATGTCTTCCAAAGCCATTAACCTGTAGGGAGTCAAAAAGAGTCACTGTGTGGTAATGGGTTTACTGTTACTTTGTTTCTTTCAGGTTTATGCAGTTGATAGGTGTTGTACCAACAGATTGTAGTGTGTTAGCTAGAACCGGGGAGATATATGATAACGATGGTGACAAGTCACAGGCTTTCCAGTACTATTATGATGTAAGTGTTACTAAATATAGACACAGTTGATAGGTGTTGTACCTACAGACTGTAGTGTGTTAGCTAGAACCGGGGAGATTTATGATAATGATGGTGATAAGTCACAGGCTTTCCAGTATTATTATGATGTAAGTGTTACTAGTTATATATTAAACCTTGTCATGCTAAATTTAATGAAGCAGGCAGTATAGAATAAGGCCAGACTGCACATATGTGCAGGCTGGTCTTGTTCTATTCTGCCTGCCAAAGCAACCGGAATATTACGGAATAAGCATGACCAGGGTAAATCTTTTCCCACACAAGGACAATTTCTGATGCTTTGTTTTTGTGTTGGCACGTAAAGGGGAGATTTATGATGGTGAAAAGTCACAGGCTTTCCAGTACTATTATGATGTAAGTGTTTCTAGTTATATTAACATAAAAGGTCGACAAACGTAACACTAAATCTCAACAATCGCATTAAAGCTCAACAACAACAACTCTTGTCATGCTACTTTCAGATTGCCCTTGCTGATATAGCAACAGTAAGTGCAGTTTGACCTCATTCAGTATTGCCTGCTTGTTTCACTTCAGCATAGTGAGGGTTTTGACTTATGTGAAGAAAGTCTATGGTTTAAACTTAAGGTACATAATGCTCATGCTTAACCCTTTCCCAAACAAGACCTGGTTTTGACGTCCCTATTAGAAAAGGCTTGGGAAAACATTGAGACAAAAGAAGAAACTGCTGATAACCAGCAGTTTCTCCTTTTGTCTCAATATTTTCTGTGTCATATTTTACACAAATCATATCTTTATTATCTTCATTTTTGCAGCAACTTTTAAATTGGATCACCTAAAATTTTGTTGTTTGGGAAAGGGTTAAGTCTAAGGTTATATGTGGGAAAACTCATGGGAAAAGAATTAACCTTTTCCTCAAGCAAAACCTGGTTTTGATGTCCAATATAGATCAGCTTTTTCTTCAATATTTTCTGTCCTATATTGTATGTAGATCCTAACTTTATATTCATTTTATCATCTGTAGCAGCTGTCAAAAAGGAAAAGCCTACAATTTGATAATTTTCAAGAGGATAGATGAATGATTTGTTTCCATATTTCAGTCTTACAGATATTTCCCGTCCAATATACCGGTGATAGAGTGGCTAGGGGCGTACTATATTGACTCCAAGTTCTGTGAAAAAGCTATCCACTATTTTGAGAGAGCTGCTATTGTACAGTAAGTGTCTTCAATACTTTGCTTCATTGGCTTTTTGGTCACTCATTGAAATATGTACAGTGACGCATCCTGACAGGGTTTGGAGGGTTTAAACGAACCCCCTCTGTTGCCTGATTATATCATTTTCACAAAAAAAATCAGTAAAAATTGTGGATCAATAGGACCCCCCCCCCCCATTTGTATGCTCGAAAAAAGCCTCACATAAATGCTGTGAATGCTGGATCTGCTGCAGTTGTGTGTAACAGAGATTATTAAAAGAATTACAATAGATGCAGATTTCTGAAGGCCTTTGCAATTAATTTTTATGTTCTTTGATATAAAAATTGATAGAAATTAATTTGTGTCATGTTAACCCATTCCCACATGTTGACACCTTTTGGTGCCCTATAAGACAATGCTTTGGAAAACATGGTTGAAAATGAAGAAATTGCTTGTGACAAGCAATTTCTTCATTTCCAACAATGTTGTATACACAGACGGACAAAAAATGTAAAATTTCAGTCAATTAAAATTAATGTCTGCAACATCTTGGAATTTGGACAAGTTTAAGATTTTACTGTCTGGAAATGGGTTAAGTTGCATTACATGGTGTCCACTTGACCTGTATTTTATCATCAATTTTTAGCTCACCTGAGCACGATAGTGCTCATGGTGAGGTATTGTTATACTGCTGTGTCCGTCGTCCATCGTCCGTCGTTCATCGTGCGTCAACCTTTGGCTTGTGTGCACTCTAGAGGCCACATTTTTTGCCCAATCAATCTGAAATTTGCTCAGAATGATTGTCTTGATGAAATCTCGGACAAGTTCTAAATTGGGTCATCTGGGGTCAAAAACTAGGTCACGGGGTCAAATCTTAGAAAAACCTTGTGTGCACTCTAGAGGCCACATTTTTTGCCCAATCAATCTGAAATTTGCTCAGAATGATTGTCTTGATAAAATCTCGGACAAGTTTGAAATTGGGTCATCTGGGGTCAAAAACTAGGTCACGAGGTCAAATCCTAGAAAAACCTTGTGTGCACTCTAGAGGCCACATTTTTTGCCCAATCAACCTGAAATTTGCTCAGAATGAGTGTCTTGATAAAATCTTGGACAAGATCGAAATTGGGTCATCTGGGGTCAAAAACTAGGTCACGGGGTCAAATCTTAGAAAAACCTTGTGTGCACTCTAGAGGCCACATTTTTTGACCAATCAACCTGAAATTTGCTCAGAATGATTGTCTTGATAAAATTTCGAACAAGTTTGAAATTGGGTCATCTGGGGTCAAAAACTAGGTCACGGGGTCAAATCTTAGAAAAACCTTATGTGCACTCTAGAGGCCACATTTTTTGCCCAATCAACCTGAAAATTGATCAGAACAATGGTCTTGATAAAATCTCGGACAAGTCGAAATTGGGTTATCCGGGGTCAAAAACTAGGTCATGGGGTCAAATCTTAGAAAAACCTTGTGTGCACTCTAGAGGCCACATTTTTTGCCCGATCAACCTGGAATTTGCTCAGAATGATTGTTTTGTTGAAATCTCGGACAACTTTGAAATTGGGTCATGTGGGGTCAAAAACTAGGTCACAGGGTCAAATCTTAGAAAAACCTTGTGTGCACTCTAGAGGCCACATTTTTTGCCCAATCAACCTGAAAATTGATCAGAACAATGGTCTTGATAAAATCTCGGACAAGTCGAAATTGGGTTATCCGGGGTCAAAAACTAGGTCATGGGGTCAAATCTTAGAAAAACCTTGTGTGCACTCTAGAGGCCACATTTTTTGCCCGATCAACCTGGAATTTGCTCAGAATGATTGTTTTGTTGAAATCTCGGACAACTTTGAAATTGGGTCATGTGGGGTCAAAAACTAGGTCACAGGGTCAAATCTTAGAAAAACCTTGTGTGCACTCTAGAGGCCACATTTTTTGCCCAATCAACCTGAAAATTGATCAGAATGATTGTCTTGATCAATTCTTGGACAAGATCGAAATTGGGTCATCTGGGGTCATAAACTAGGTCATGAGGTAAAATCTTTGTAAAACCTTGTGTGCACTCTAGAGGCCACATTTTTGCCCAATCATTCGGCAATCAACCTGAAAATTGATCAGAATGATTGTCTTGATCAATTCTAGGTCACAAGGTCAAATCTTAGTTAAACCTTGTGTGCACCCTAGAGGTCACATTTTTGTCCAATCAACCTGAAAATTGGTATACAAAAAGTTATATTAGGTGAGCGCTTCAGGGCCAATGGCCCTCTTGTTTCTGTTTTTCAGACCTAACCAAGTAAAATGGCATTTGATGATCGCCAGTTGTCACAGAAGAAGTGGAAATTACCAACAAGCTTTAGAAACATACAAATACATACACAGAAAGTTCCCAGATAATGTGGAATGTAAGTGCATCAGAAAAAAACAGGAGATACTTTAAAGTGACATTTCACAATATTTTTCATAATAAGTTTAACTTTTATTCTTATCTGAAAGATCATATTTTCTTATGATAATTCTGAAAATTCCGTGCCAAAATATTGCACCGTTGCGCCGTTCACGAGAAATATTTTTGTGCTAAAATTAATCAAACTGTTGTCCACAACCGTTTGGATTTATATGTAATTTGCCATTTCTGTCTCAACTTTAAAGGCGTATTTTTCGCTTATAATAACAACTTCAAAAAAATAATAGCATTTATACGCATTAGAATAACCAAACTTTGCATGAAGACATACTTTTAAAAAATGAGATTGGAATGTTATGTCCCTTTAACCCTTTCCCAAACGACATAATGTTAGGGTGGTTCACTTTTAACACTGCTTCAGGTGACAAAACACTTTTTACTAAAGATAAAATTTGTGAAAAGCATAGCTCAGAAAACATTGAGGCAAAAGAAGCAACTGCTGATGATCAGCAGTTTCTTCTTTTGTCTCAATGTTTCCCCAAGCCTTTTTCTGTTAGGAATGTCAAAGCAGGCCCTCTTTGAGAAAGGTTTAAGATTGTCATGCATCATTTCCAAACAATAGAACAACACTCATAGATATTGTATGCAATTGAAGCATAAAAGCCTTCATTTGTGATATTGGAGATAGAACTTTATAGAAATACTACTGTACATGGAGAAAATGCTTGTTATAAAATATTGTTCTTGATTGGTCCTTATGTAAAAATATTTCAATTTGAACTGAGATCTGGAAAAAAAAAACTTTTATGGGATTCCAGACCAACATAATTAGAAGTCAGCCTGAGAACAACATGGATCTTGATCAGGCTGTGCATATGCACAGGCTGATCTTGATCAATGTTGGTTGCTAATGCTACAAAGGCTTTTTACTCAGATTTCTAAATATACTTGGCACATCTACTTCTAACTTACTCTCGTTTTACTCTTTTATACCAATATTTTTCTTACCAGGTTTGAAGTTCCTTGTGAGGATCTGTTCAGATTTAGGCCTGAAGGAAGCCCAAGAATATGCCACCAAACTGAAGAAAGCAGAAAAAGCTAAAGAGCTCAGAGATCAGGTAATACATACAGTCAATTTATCTTTTATTAACCCTTTCCCATAAAACAAAGTTTAGGGTAGTCCAATTTGAAAGCTGCTGATGAAGACAAAATGAATGTTGCTAAGGAAAGGATTTGTGTACAAAATAGATCAGAAAATATTGAGACAAAAGAAGAATGTGCTGATTATCAGCAATTTCTTCTTTTGTCTCAATGTTTTCCCAAACCTCTTCTATCAAGGACGTCCAAACCAGGGTTTATTGTGGAAAGGAATAATTATACATCAAATTTTTTTACAAATCCAAATCGAAGAAGATACAGATAACAAAGTTCATGTGATCCAAAAAAGATTTTTTACATTGAATAATTGGGTATGGATACACAAAACAAGTACTGGATATTAAGAGAAAGAAAGAAAAAATGGTTTATCAAATTTTGACTTTATTTCTAGTGTCTGTTATCCCATACATTTCTCAGTTAGTAGAAAAATTAACCAATTGGTAGATGGCACAATTTTTAACTTGACCAAAGTCAAAGATTTTGCAGGTAACTATTTCACATGAATTAAATGAAATTGTAGTTTTGTATAGAAAACAGGAAATGAAGAAATCATTTGTTGCAAGCAACTTCTTCATTTTACACAATATACAAGCCAATTTTATGTAGGGAGGTAAAAGGCGCTACTGTTTGGGAATGGGTTAGGAAAATAAAGAGGAAAAAAAGATTTATCAGCTTTTGCCTTTATCTCCAGTACCTTTCTCTGATGGTAGAACAATTTATCAAGTAAACTGTGACATAATTTTAGACAAACAATAATATTTCGTTGGTGTTATGTAAAACCTTGCAACTACAGCTAGATTGAAGCTGTAGTTACGAGATTTTATAACAACATCGACAATAAATCAATATATAACACTAAACCCAGACTATTTATAGCATAAATATCATTGCTATTACAGAGAGCCAGTAGCGGAACCAGAAGAGGAAGTGGCAGAAGACGAGAAGGAAGTGCTGAAGCAGGTCAGTATAACTTTATGCCGGAATGGTCGTATTATGTTATGGCCCTGGTCTTGCATCCATCTGTCAGTCCATTAGCAATTTCTTGTGTGCGGAACTCCTATAGTTTAAACTGTAGTTTGATCAAACTTGCCATTATGAAACTCCTTGGTATCGACTTGCTGTTATCAAAATTCAGACAATTTTTGGCATTCTTTAATTATCTTCCCTTGAATTGAAAAAAATGTCCAATTTCATTGACAAGCCCCTCTTGGGCGCATATCTTCTGCCTCCAAAGCTCTTGTTATATATATCATGGCTTTCCAACTAATACCTTTTGGTTGAAAAGCAGCGATAAACAAGACAATTGTAAATATCTTTAAAAGGATCACTACATTAACCATATTAGATAATCTTCAGACAGTTCCAAATTGAAAACAAGCAAGACAAATTTTAAGCAGGATGACAAAGAAATTGTTTAGGATTTCATCTTCAAAATGTAAAAAATTTGATTCATAGAAAATGTTCATGCCTTCCACATTATCATGTTTCAGAATTGCACTTCTTTAACCCTTTCCCAAACAAGATCTACATTTGGTGTCCTCAACAGACAAGGCCTGAAAAAACATTTGAGACAAAAAAAGAAAATGCTGGTAACCAGCATTTTCTTATTTTGCCTCAATATTTTCAAGGCTATTTTTTAGACAAATGCTAACTTTATTGACTTTTGTAGCAGTTGTTTAAATTTGAACAGCCTGAATTTTTGCCGTTTTAAGAAAGGTTTAAGTTTGTGGACTATAACAACTTTTTTCCATGTAAATTCCTTTTACAGTTGAACCCGAAGGTGGTAGGTCGGCCGGTAAAACACGGACCAGAAAGAATCGTCCCAATCTGGATGACACAGAGGGTACACCATATCAACCCCGTCCCCAGGAAGTGGACGCAAACTACATCGACCCTCTCGGACCCCAAATGGAACGACCGAAGACAGCGGCGAAAGTTCGTAACATGGACGATGAGTGGGCTGACGAAGAATTGGGAGAAGATTTGTTACCAGAATAGACTGAACATTAGATATGTTAACCCTCTCCCAAAATGGCAAAATTGTAGGGTGGTCCAATTTGAAAGCTATCCCTGACGACAAAATGGATGGTTATAATGATAAAGTTTGTGTACACTATAGCAGAGAAAATATTGAGGCAAAAGTAGAAAATGCTGATTATCAGCATTTTCTTCTTTTGCTTCAATGTTTTTGAGACCTTTCTGGCAGGGATGTCTAAACCAAATCTTGTTTGGGAAAGGGTTAAGTGATGATGCCAATAATTCAGGATTGTTAACCTTTTCTCAAATGAGACGTTTTACATCCTTAATCAAGACAACTTTGAAAAGCACTGCAAGGAAAGATGAAAATACTGATTACCAGCATTTTCTCCTTTTCTTCCAGTGCTTTTCATGTTATGACATATATTTCCCACATTCGGTATCTTTTTGTCGTCTGCATCACCTTTTTCATTTAGAAATGTCAGCAGTTTTCTACAATGTTTGATATTAATAGCCTTATAAAGCTCTTCTTTTGCATTCTATCGCAATTTTGATCTGTCTAGATGTTCTTTATCATTGGGTCCACTTTGAAACTTGACAAAAGTGTTTGAGAATTGAATAACACACTTTATATGACATGTTTATTTATTTATTACATTCCGTCCATATCTATTGTGATTCAAAGTATTTATTATTTATGTAAAAAAAAAAGAAAAAAAGATATGATTCAGAGAATCTCTTGAAAGCATATTATTAGCATTTGCCATTGGACATGAACATTTAGAATGCAAGGCACTATTTGTTTTTCTTTATAACTTGATAAACCATTATCAACCCTTTCTGGAACAAAACTTTGTTTTGACGTGGCTTATATAAAGACTTAAGAAAACATTGAGGCAAAAGAAGAAAATGCTGATAATCAGCATTTTCTCCTTTTGTCTCAATATTTTATACACAAATACTATCTTCATCAACATCTATTTCATTGTATGCAGGAACTTTCAAGTTGCATCAGCCTGAAATTTTGTTGTTAGGGAAAGGGTTAAGTTTGTAGTTCCAAAATAGCAAAGGTTTGATGGAAAATAAAATTGCTAAATCTACTATTTTCTGATTACAGATAGTGCTTGTAAACTTTTGAAATGAAAGGAATCTATTGTTAGGTGCTCCAGCTGCCGCTATATGGCAATAGCAGTTGAAAGGGGAGTTACACCCCAATCAATCAATTAATGGCAAATAAGTTTATAAGTAAGAAAGAGATTGTTTGTGATATATTTTTCATCCCATCAATGTTAATGATTGTAAAATTTTGCTAGACTGAAACTTCGAGACATTAAAACAAATTAAAAATTTAGTGTTTCTCATTTATTTAATTTTATCTGCAAATATAGAACTTTAACATACAGTAAATGTCAGAAGGTCAGAAGGTAAATTTTCTTTACACATTTGTAGGGAAAATTTGACCTTCAATCCTTCATTGACATTCAATTTTGACTATATAACCAGCATTTTTGGACAACTCATCCTACACCTGTGGACTGATTTGCTTGGCACAAGTTTTCATTGTGACCTGTAGATGTGCAATACGCAAATTTCACGGAAATCTGACCATTACTTTCTGAGTTATGGCCCCTGATTTGACCAAAAAATGCTTGTCCAGACAACTTCTCCTACAATTACTGTCCGATTTGCTTCATCCTTGGCACAGGTGTGCATTAAGACCTGTAGATGTGCAAGAGGCAAATTTCTCGGAAATTGGACTGATTCTTTCTGAGTTATGGCCCCTGATTTGACCTAATTTCAAGAAAATCGCATTGACAATTTCTGACTTGCGGCCCCTGATTCAACAAAAACGCTTGTCCGAACAGGGGTATTTTTATCACCTTCAGTGATAGATTTCTAGTTCCTTTTGCCACTAATTTTCCGTATGATAAAAGCACTATTTGATAATAATAATGATAAATATCGGTGTGGAAATCATTTTTATGCTTCCTGAAAAAAAATTCGAAGGAGCACATAGTCTAAGTCACCACGCTGTCCATCCTTCCTTCTGTCCAAAGCCAGAGCAACCCTTGGGTAGAATTTGATCTTTCCAAGAGACATATTTTTCCAATTTGAGACTATGTCGTGGTAGAGAGGGAGCCTTAATGTAGAAATTATTTTTCATGCTCCCATATCGAGAGATCGGGGGCATATTGTTTTACTCGTGTCTGTCTGTCCGTCCGTCTGTCTGTCCAAAAACTTAACATAACAAACTTAACATTTGCCTTTTCTCCAAAACTATTTGATATACAAAGCTCAAATTTGGTATGTATTGTCCACCCAAATTAACCCAGGACAACCTAATTTTCGTGTGCAAAGTCTGTTAGTTTAGCGTCTTAACAAAACATTGCCAAAGTGGCGTCATTACATATGCAAATGCCACGGGTTAATTTTGTTGGACAATAACATCCTTTCAATGATATCTATCTGTTCCATGCATTATGACCTCATCCGTTAACCTTTACACAAAAACTTAACATTTTGGGGGGCATTCGTGTTCCACGAACACATCTTGCTCTTTTCATCTAATGTTTCCTGAAATTTTGTTCTTAAGTGATAATTAGATGTCCTATGCACAAAAACCTGTCATGGGAAAAGGGGGCTTAATAGATGTCTGAAGCAAATTCTCCATACCCCTTGGACAAAATGGATGTAATTTCAATGTGTCATGGGAAAAAGTGGGGGCAACATATGAAAGCTGATTCTGATTTTGCAGGTCAAGTGAAATTATTTTTTTTTGTTGGAAACACTTATTAGAGGAGCATAACTTGTCTTGTTTGCAGCAGCCTGTGTAAATTTGTCGAACACACAAATTACAGTTGATAGTATGATGAAAGTAATTTCCCTCTTAAGTTCAAGCAGAGTGATGTCCCTTAATGTTCATTCAGAGTGATGTCCCTTGAAAAGTTCAATGAGAGTGGCTTCCCTTTAAAGTTCATTTTTAAGAGTGACTTCCCTTTAAAGTTCATACAAAGTGACGTCCCTTTGATAGTTTGACGAGAGTGACTTCCCTTTAAAGTCCATACAGAGTGACGTCCCTTTGAAAGGTCAATGAGAGTGACTTCCCTTTTAAAGTTCATCCAGAGCGGTGTCCCTTTGATAGATCAACGAGAGTTACTTCCCCTTAAAATTCATCCAGAGTGATGTCCCTTTGATAGGTCGACGAGAGTGACTTCCCCTTAAAGGTCATCGAGAGTGATGTCCCTGTGATAGTTCGACGAGAGTGACTTACCCTTAAAGTTGATCCAGAGTGATTTCCCTTTGAAAGTTTGACGAGAATGACTTCCCCTTAAAGTTCATCAAGAGTGATGTCCCTTTGAAAGTTTGAAGAGAGCGACTTCCCCTTAACCCTTATCATGCTAAGCGCGACCACAGGTCGCGCTGCCCTACCCCATTCGCCACCGCTAAGCGCGACTCTAGGTCGCGCTAAAGGGGTTCCCTAGATATGAGCCTCGTATTCACGAACTGATCACGTTTTATGCAAGTTTTGAGCTATATTTAGTAGGACACTCTCAGTGAAGGTCAATTCTGTAAAAATATCAGCCAACCAAAAGCCTTAGACGTCATAATGATGCACTGAATATTCAAGAGTGAAATTGGGAAAACCCTAATCCAAAATGGCGGCGCTCAGAAGGCAAGCATGTTGATGAAGTTTTGCGTGAATGTTTGATGATAGTGACTTTTAAATGGAAAGTGACTATAGTAGTGATGTTTAGAAATATATTTGGAACAAATTTTCGTAGATTTGGACTTTGTGTGTTAAATACCGATGGAATAATCGCCCCGATAGCGGAACGAACCAACTGTCACTTTTAGTGGGTCGGGCTTGATTGACAACGGATTTGTTATGATGCAATTTAAGTGGGTCAAAGTGAATCAACAACACGAAATTCTCGATGATCCTACACGGTATGTAGTCTTCTTTCAAAAACATAGGGTTTATAGGGCTAAAATACCTCATATATTCAATTTATAGTGTCGGAATAGGTGCACCCCATTTATACGCTGTGCACAGTGAATTAATTCAGTGGTACGGAGGTGTACTAGTCAAAATTAATTCAGCATGATAAGGGTTAAAATACATCCAGAATGATGTCCCTTTCATAGTTTGATGAGAGTGACCTCCCCTTAAAGTTCATCCATAGTGATGTCCCTTTGAAAGTTTGACGAGAGTGACTTCCCCTTTATGTTCATCAAGAGTGATGTCCCTTTTTAAAGTTTGACGAGAGTGACTTCCCCTTAAAGTTCATCCAGAGTGATGTCCCTTTGATAGGTCGACGAGAGTGACTTCCCCTTAAAGTTCATCCAGAGTGATGTCCCTTTCATAGTTTGACTAGAGTGACCTCCCCTTAAAGTTCATCCAGAGTGAAGTCCCTTTGAAAGTTCAACCAGAGTGACTTCCCCTTAAAGTTCATCCAGAGTGATGTCCCTTTGAAAGGTCGATGAGAGTGACTTCCCTTTTAAAGTTCATCCAGAGTGGTGTCCCTTTGAAAGGTCAACGAGAGTGACTTCCCTTTGAAGTTCATCCAGAGTGATGTCCCTTTGAAAGGTCAAAGAGAGTGACTTCCCTTTAAAGTTCATCCAGAGTGAAGTCCCTTTGAAAGTCCAACCAGAGTGACTTCCCCTTAAAGTTCATCCAGAGTGATGTCCCTTTGAAAGGTCGACGAGAGTGACTTCCCTTTTAAAGTTCATCCAGAGTGGTGTCCCTTTGAAAGTCCAACCAGAGTGACTTCCCCTTAAAGTTCATCCAGAGTGATGTCCCTTTGAAAGGTCGACGAGAGTGACTTCCCTTTTAAAGTTCATCCAGAGTGGTGTCCCTTTGAAAGGTAAACGAGAGTGACTTCCCTTTGAAGTTCATCCAGAGTGACGTCCCTTTGAAAGGTTAAAGAGAGTGACTTCCCTTTAAAGTTCATCCAGAGTGATGTCCCTTTCAAAGTTTGACTAGAGTGACCTCCTCTAAAAGTTCATCCAGAGTGAAGTCCCTTTAAAAGTTCAACCAGAGTGACTTCCCCTTAAAATTCATCCAGAGTGGTGTCCCTTTGAAAGGTAAACGAGAGTGACTTTCCTTTGAAGTTCATCCAGAGTGACGTCCCTTTGAAAGGTCAAAGAGAGTGACTTCCCTTTAAAGTTCATCCAGAGTGATGTCCCTTTCATAGTTTGACTAGAGTGACCTCCCCTTAAAGTTCATCCAGAGTGAAGTCCCTTTGAAAGTTCAACCAGAGTGACTTCCCCTTAAAGTTCATCCAGAGTGATGTCCCTTTGAAAGGTCAATGAGAGTGACTTCCCTTTTAAAGTTCATCCAGAGTGGTGTCCCTTTGAAAGGTCAACGAGAGTGACTTTCCTTTGAAGTTCATCCAGAGTGACGGCCCTTTGACAGGTCAAAGAGAGTGACTTCCCTTTAAAGTTCATCCAGAGTGATGTCCCTTTAAAACATCAATGAGAGTGAATTCCCTTTAAAGTTCATCCAGAGTGTTGTCCCTTTGATAGTTTGACGAGAGTGACCTCCCCTTAAAGTTCATCCAGAGTGATGTCCCTTTGATAGGTCGACCAGAGTGACTTCCTTTTAAAGTTCATTCAGAGTGATGTCCCTTTAAAGTTAAATCAGAGTGATGTCCCTTTGAAAGTTTTAATTAGTGATTTCCCTCACAAGTATGACATATTTGTGGAATCCTTTTCCTTTTTTATACACCTGAAGGGTCGTATTATGTTATTGTCTGTCTGTCCGTCTGCCAGTCTGTCTGTCCGTTAGAAAATTCTTGTCCGGTCCGTAACTTTGAAACTATAAGGCCTATAGTCTTGAAACTTCACAGGTGTATAGATCTAATAGCTTGGGTGTGCAGAGCGCAAGAACCACAACTCTACCATTTGTAATTTTTGAGTTATTGCCCTTTGTTTGATTCAGTTAGCAAATTCGTGTCCGGTCCATAACTTTGAAAATATAAGGCCTATAGTCTTGAAACTTCACAGGTGTATATATCTCATAGCTAGGGTGTGCAGAGCGCAAGAACCACAACTCTACCATTTGTAATTTTTGAGTTATTGCCCTTTGTTTGTTTCAATTAGCAAATTCGTGTCCGGTCCATAACTTTGAAACTATAAAGCCTATAGTCTTGAAACTTCACAGGTGTCTAGATCTCATAGCTAGGGTGTGCAGAGCGCAAGAACCACAACTCTACCATTTGTAATTTTTGAGTTATTGCCCTTTGTTTGATTCAGTTAGCAAATTCGTGTCTGGTCCATAACTTTGAAACTATAAGGCCTATGGTCTTGACACTTAACAGGTGTATAGATCTCATAGCTAGGGTATGCAGAGCGCAAGAACTACAACTCTACCATTTGTAATTTTTTAGTTATTGCCCTATGTTTGATTTTGTTAGCTCACCTGAGCACGAAGTGCTCAAGGTGAGCTATTGTGGTCACTTTTTGTCCGTCGTCCGTCTGTCTGTCTGTCTGTCCGTCCACAATTTCGTGTTTACACTCTAGCATCTACAAATATAAGCCAATCTTGACCAAACTTGGTCAAAACATGTATGGCCATAAGATCTCGGATGAGTTCGATTATGGGTCAGATCGAACAAGAAAGTCAGGAGTTATCTGCCCTTGAATGCGAAAAATACTTAGTTTTGACATTGTTTACACTCTAGCATCTACAATTATTGATCAATCAAGACAAATCTTGGACATAACATTGCAGATCATAAGATCTCGGATGAGTTCGATTTTCAGTCTGATCTGACCAGAAAGACAAGAGTTATGTGCCCTTGAATTTGACAAAATTGCCATTTTCGGCTGTTTTTGACCTTGTTTACACTCTAGAATCTACAATTATTCATCAATCAAGACAAAACATTGACACAATGTTTGGGACCATGAGATCTCGGATGAGTATGATTTTCAGTCTTATCTGATCAGAAAGATGAGAGTTATGAGCCCTTGAATTTGACAAAATTGCCGTTTTTGACTGTTTTTGACCTTATTTACACTCTAGAATCTACAAATTTTGGACACAAGGTTGGAGACCATAAGATCTCATATGAGTTTGATTTTCAGTCTGATCTGACCAGAAAGGTGAGTGTTATGTGCCCTTGAATTTGATAAAATTGCCGATTTCGGCTGTTTTTGACATTGTTTACACTCTATAATCTACTATTATTTATCAATTAAGACAAAACTTGAACACAATGTTTGAGACCATAAGATCTTGGATAAGTTTGATTTTCAGTCCAATCTGATAAAAAAATGGAGAGTTATGTGCCCTTGAATTTGATAAATTGCCGATTTCGGCTGTTTATGACATTGTTTACACTCTATAATCTACTATTATTTATCAATTAAGACAAATCTTGGACACAATGTTGGATATCATAAGATCTCGGATGAGTTTGATTTTCAGCCTGATCTGACTAGAAAGTCGAGAGTTATGTGCCCTTGAATTTGATAAAATTGCTGTTTTCGGCTGTTTTCGACCTTGTTTATACTCCAGAATCTACAATTATTTATCAAACAAGACAAATCTTGGACACAATGTTGGGCACGATGAAATCTTGGATGAGTTCGATTTTCACAATGTTATTGACCATAAGTTCGTTTTCAGTCTTAAAGTCATAAATATTTTTTGAAATGAAGAAAAGTGTTGCTTATATCATTTTGGTTCAGGTGAGCGATATAGGACCATCATGGTCCTCTTGTTTGATTCAGTTAGCAAATTCGTGTCTGGTCCATAACTTTGAAACTATAAGGCTTACGATGTAGAAACTTCACAAGTGTATAGATCTCATAGCAAGGATGTACAGAGCGCAATAACTCTAACTCTACCATTTATATTTTGAGTTGTTGCCCTTTATTTGATTCAGTTTGCAAATTCTTGTCCGATCCATAACTTTCAAATTACAAGGCCTACGATGTAGAAACTTCACATGTGTGTAGAACTCATAGCTAGGGTGTTTGATTACATTATCTCAATCTGATTAAATTTGTGAATATTTTAGTAGTACTCGGGTACTTGCAACACTGTGAATATTTTAGTACTCGGTGAATTTTGTTTTATCGGATACATGCAAGAGACTTTAAGAAAAGAACAGGACATCAACAAATATCACATACATCCTAAGGATCAATAAAAAGTTCAAAACATCACCCATCAGAAATATCTGAGCTTCGGGCATGTAATGCCACGCCCAGCGTTGCTCTTGTCCAAAAATTTATCCCAACCCACCAGCTGAACAACAAAAATCTAGATTGTTTTTCTGGTCCATTGGGATAAGTTTTGGGGAAAAGTACAAACTGTTTTCAAATAAGTCAAATATTTAAGGAAATAGATCTATATCAGTAAGGCAGGGTACATGGCAACAAAGTGATACAAAATTGACCCATAAATCAAAGTTATTGCACAATTTCTTACCTGAAACTGGACTAATTTGTCCCTAGTTGTTATCCATTTGCTTTCTGATCGGTTGGGATCATCTTTTGGGAAAGTATAAGGAAAGAGCTCAGTACAGCAGGGTACATGCAACAAACCTTTTGAAAAATGACACAGGAATAAGCAATTTATTGCGTAATTTCTTACACTCAGGAGTCATCTTCTATGACCGTGGGAAAACTAAAATCGGTTACATTTACACTAATCAATTAAATCTCTTGTAATATATCATTTTCCATGACAAGCACATGCAAAAATGAAGTGTTTTTAGATTGTTCAGAAAACAAAAGATGTCCACAGACAATGTAGCTTGCCTATACAGGAGCTTGTCACATAACCAGGTCAATTCCAAGGTCATGAGGTCAAAGGTCATGGTCCCAAATGAAAGGTCATGGCAAGAGGTATTAATTAATGTGTGAAATATCAATGCTCTATCTCTAATAGTGTTTAAGATATAGGCCAGGTTAAAGTTTTTTAAATGTAGGTCAAACCCCCAAGGTTATTAGGTCAAATGTGATGGTCCCACATGGAAGATTTTGGCGTGTATCTCTAATAGAGATATAGACCAGAATAAAGTTTATCAAATGAAGATGCGACGCCGACATTAGGGCTGTGACATTAGCTCACCAGACATAAAGTCCCAGCTCGCTTAAAAGGTCAAAGATAACTCTTCACCGGTCTATGAAAGATGTTACTTAAGGCATGTAAAGACTTTAATCAGATTGGGTTCATTGTAAAAATTGGTAAATAAACAATAATAACAAAATGTGTATAATTTGTATAAATGTTTTATTATTAATAATAAAATTAATATTCCTGGCTTCACAAAACATGGAGTCACAACTCCATAACATGCATAATATATTTCAAGGTAGCCCATCCATAATAAAATTCATGGGACTTTGAAATTCTTTATAAGAAGTCGTTAATCGCTGCTTTTCAACAAAAACCTTGTAACTGCAGCTTAAAACAAGCTGCAGTTACAAGATATTTGTTGAAAAACGACGTAACATTCCTTATGTATCCAAACTTATTTGAGTGGCATTGTAAACATTCGGCCATGGAACGTTCCATTGCTGCATGTTTATGATGTAACCGAGATAATTTAGGCATCCCATAAATCTCAGTAGGGGTGGACTACCTAAAGCGGAGATCTGGGATAAAGGGCACTGATCTCATATTAGACCAACATAATTCCAGATCAGTTTACGCCCAACAACTATCTAATCCTGATCAATGCTGGTCTCAAAGAATTGCTTCAGAAGCCTTATGAGAATAGCATGGATCTTGATCAGACTGTGCGTATGCACAGGCTGATCAAGATCCATGCTGGTCTCTTGCCATAGCAGTGACAGATCCAAGATTTCTGTGAAGTGGGTTTGAAAATATAAATAGGGGTTCATATTCCTGTTATTCCACAATTTTGACTGACTTCCTGCATAAAAATGAAATAATCAGGCTACAGAGGGGGGTTAAAAGGAACCCTTCGAACCCCCTCTGGATCCCACTTCTGCCATAAAGTCATTGTATGAACAGGCTGATCTGGATCTATGTTTGTCTCAAATGCCTTTAGGGCACTTTTTTCCCCGATCTCGGCTCTTCTTTTACAGATAACAGAAAAAGCAGCTAGCAAGTACTAAGATCTAAGAAATGAAGAAGAAAGTTGTATCACAACACAGTTTTGTAATCTTGATATTGGGTATTTGATTCAAATTGTAGGCTAAAGCAAAACTTACTTTTGAAACTGCTAAGAATTTCATAATGATTATGCCTTTTCGATAGTTTTGTGCTAATAGAACCTGGCCCAATTCAATCTTTCACAAACAGATTTCCAATGGAGGTCTTTTGAAAGCTTTTGAAATAAAAAGTGAAAGATTTGTATAATTTATGAGGTGCACCATTTCATATTGACTTAAAACTTCACCACCATTAGCACTGACCCCACACTTAGTAGGAAAATGTTACTTAGTAATTGAATATTGCTATGAAAGTTGGAAACTTATTCATTGACAAAAACAAAACCTACAACATTGAACGCAGATGAACTAAAAAGGCACTTCTCAGTTTTCTGGAATGTTTGTGGGTTATTGAATAAATAATCTATTTTAATACATTACAACTAGCAAAAATTTGATTTTACAGCCATCTTGGCTTAGCTAACAAAATACATACTAGTATCTATTTCATTGTAACGTCAGTTTGAAATATTTAATTTTACCCCATACAATTTGCACAACCTTCAGTTTCATTTAGCATGTCACTGCTTTGAGGCAGATAGGATAAATTATATCGACATACATAGCATAATTATTTAGCTTTTCTTAACACATTTCAACACAATAATACTTTTTGACACCTAACAAGATGAAGGCTTTGGAAAACATTTAGGAAAATGAAGAAATTGCTTGTAACAAGTAAGTTCTTCATTTTCCTTAAGCTTTTCTTAATTCTACCCAGAAACACAAAAAAAATAAACTTTATTCACTTCTGGTCATCTGCAACATCTTTGAATTTGGACCAGTCTAAAATTTCGTCGTCTGGTATTAGATTAAGGCAAAATTAAGAGGCCTAAGACCCACTTTTGCTTCTTGTGTAGAATAAGATGTATATTTCATTGATACTGGTATATTTTGATATGATCAATCATTTCTGATATGCACTGGATGGGTAAATTATGTAAAGAGGAAAGCAATCTGTTTCCGATATGTTATCCACATACAAAAATTGTCCAATCTAGATTAATAGATTCATGCAGTGGCTTTAGGAAAAGATCATGAGAGAATTTCTTTTCTAAAGCCCAATCATGACTTAAAATGATATTATCGATACAAAAAGGATTGTAGAGAAATGAAGTAAAGGAACAAACCAAACATGGTTTATGAAAGACTGTTTTAAAATGTGTATTAATGCATTTTCTTAACCATAATTTGTATATTGCTAGAGTGGTACGGAAATCTGTGAATCACAACCTTCTATATTATAAAATCATAATTGAGCCAGGATCTGGAAAAACGTCCCTTATAGCATTTTTAAACATTGACTTTGAAGATCAGCCTGTTGTCAAATGCAGTCCAATATGCACCCATACTGCTCTCTTTAAGTTACTTAAGGTTGCAAAGAAGTTTTTAGAGAACAACGTGGATCCTGATCAGACTGTGCGTATGCACAGGCTGATCTGGATCTATGTTGGGCTCAAAAGCCTTAAAGGACGTTTTTCCAGATCCTGGCTCATATATAGATCAAGATCTTTTCAATTTGTATAATAGATGAAATTTACTAATATATTTCATTACCATTTGAAAAATATACAGTAATATTCACAACCTTTTTTTTAACTATATAATGATGTAAAATTCCGATCCAAGTTTTTCAACACATTTTAAACAAATTTTTAGAACAGATTCAAAAAAGTTCAATCTTTACCAAAACAGCAAAATTTTAGGGCGATTCAATTTGAAAGTTGCTGCAGACAACAAAACGGATGATGTTAAAGATAGAATTTGTCTATCATATTGCTCAGAAAATATTGAGAAAAAAGAGACAATTTGAATATCAGCATTTACTTCTTTTGCCTCAAAGTTTTCCCAAATATATTCTATTCAAAATTAGGTGTTGTTTGAGAAAAAGGGTTAATTTAATTTTGCTGCCAGAGGAAAAAAGTTTTTAAACATCTACCCATCTACCTATATCTACCCATCTACCTATTTTATCACATGATCTTTATTATTTCACAAACATGACAATCAAAACTATCACATTGACCATAATACCATGTGTTAATAGTCTTTATTTTTTATTTAAAAAAAAAACGAACAAGTTTATTTGTCAGTTTATGTCTATATACATTATGTTACAAAAATAAATGCCGTTTCTTTGATATGTACATTATGATAAACAATGATAAATTTCATATGTGGAGGGCTTTTTGCAAAACTTTTGCAAATGCACGAGATTTCTATGAACATGCAATAGTTTTGTATTAGCCCCGTGATGTATGGAACTAGAACATTACAAAAAGCGACTCTATGCTTCCTTTTCAGCAATTTTTACCATTAACAGCCCTTGTCATATAGATTCAACAAGAGCTGTCCATAAGACAGCGCGCTCGACTTTTCTAAGTTGCTTAACCCAGAATTTCTAAGTCAAAAAGGGTTAAAATTCCAGTAAATTAAATGTGAGAGAAATTAATCTTTGCCTAGAGGCTAATATTATGGTCACAAAAGCATGTGCAAAGTTTCAGAACAATAGCATAAGTAGAAACAGATGTTTGAAAAAACTTTAACCTTTGTTGCAACGCCAACGCCGACGCCCAGGTGACAGTATAAGCTCTCATTTTCTTCGAAAAGTCGAGCTAAAAATGGACTGGTAATTTTAACCCTGATCATGCAGATCCTGGAAAAAGGCGATCACTTTGGATGGCAATATAGAACAAGACCAGCCTGCACATACGTGCAGTCTGGCCTTATTCTATATTGCCTGCTTCCTTCAATTTGGCATGACAGGGGTTTATAATTATGTTCAGTCCCACTTCATCCTACAACGCCTGTTTGTTTCCACTCTACACAACAGGGATGCACTTTCTAGTTAATTTGAACAAAGACCAAAGTTTGCTTTTTGAAGTTTCAATACCATACATAGAACATTATGATCAACTAACACACTAAGGAGCCTTTGTTCTTGTCTTGTCAAAGAAATTTGGTTTAATCTAACAATTCATAGTTTCCATGACCCAAAGATAGCACGGACAAAAAGTTTGTCTATGTTTCTCAGCAAGCGTGTTATCACATTTAAAGTATTAAATGTTAAATATCTTCATTTGGGAGTTGCTCATATAGGTCAAAATGAGTCTCTTAATAGAGCTCAGTCTCATTGAGAATGTATAATTCAATGTTTGCTGAATATTTACAGGCAAATCCAAAGATTTTACAACCTATAGAAATACAGCTTTTGGAAACACTTTTCGGATCAAAAGAATCTTGGTAAATAGAAAATCACTAATAGGCTATTTTCTCAATAAAACTTTTAACCCATAAAATTTGTATTTTTCTTTAATATTTATGTCAAAAGAGTTTAAATTTCACACTTATGAACACAATCTTATTAGCACTTTCTCAAGTTTTCTATTTATTGCCAAAAACATCCAAATATCTTAATAACTACAGATTACAGCTGGGAAATTTCCATCTTTAGTTATGATATTGTAGATGTGCAGACAACATGTGCCAATTCATGTCAGATTAGACAGATAGTTTAGTGCAAAACTGTTGTAATTACATATAGCATAATGGTATGTAAATGCACTTACAAAAGTATTGCACTGCCCCGTCAAGATAATTCCGATTTATGTGTTTACAAATATTCACTATTGACCATTGTGTAAAATCTGAGATTCGATTCTACGCTGTGTTGTTGATGCCTTGGGCTTTTCTTTTGGCGTATTTTCTCCCGCTTCTTGAGCAAAGAATTTCATTTTGTCTCTGAATGAGAGTCTGTCAGCATTCTGTTTCCCTTTATTTGCCATTTTCGCTTCGATGCGCGATCGCGGGTCTCGATAAATTTCCTGTGACCCTATAACAGTGGGTGTATTTTCTTGAGTTTTATAAACAATGTCTTTATTATTGTTGTTGTTATTATTATTATTTACATTGACTGAATTCACTGGCACAGCGGGAGATGTGTAATTGGTCCGTGAATAATTTTGTTCTGGTGACGTGTACGAACGCTGAAAAGGTTGGTACGATGAAGACACAGGAGGTTCTGCGTTCACGTGAGAGTTAACGTGTGAGTTTATGTGCGGGTTAAATGACACAGACTTCTTCGGAATGTTCTCCTGGCTCGATCTGAACGGTGATGAAGAGTTTGTATTATTTACACGATAACTGTCATTAAATCTCTCTTGTCCATCGTCCTGTCGAGGAGGATTATTAAAGTTCTGACTCATCGGTCGATAAGACGAGCCTCTATCCGGCGGTGATGGAACGAAGGGAGCAGGTCCGTATCGAGGGTCCGGTAAGGGTTTAGGTGACCCCTGGGGTGGAAGATTTTCATACTGTGAATAATATGAATTTTGATTTTGCATTTGTTGTTGTTGTGCGAGAGCATCCAGTCGCTTGCGCTCCTCAGCGACCCTAATCTCTCGTTCCTCCTCTCTCCGTCTGCGCTCCTGCTCCGCTCGTTGACGACGCTGATACTCTTCCTCTTCCCGCCGTATTTGCTCCCTCGCTGCAGCTTCTTCAGCCTCTTTCTGGGCTTGTATCTCCTTTAACCTTTGCTTCTCCTGGAAAGAAAAACAATAAATGTCAGATATCTCTATAGAATCTGTATTGCAAAACAACATCTAGTTTCAGGGACGGAATTAACCAACATTTCTAAAAAGATTGTCTAAAGTAAAATAAGCCTTCTGATTGGACAAGAAACATGTCTAGGCCAATCGGATGGATTGTTGCTTAATTCCAAAGGTACACTTGAAATTAAACAGGTTGGTGAATACCACTTAAGATTAATTTGAAAGCAAATTTTTAGATGGAAGTTTGAAGCAATTCCACGGCCACCAATCCCTCTCATTCATTGCGAAATGCTATGAGCGAAATCTCAGAAGAGGGACTTCCGGCTATGAAGAAACGGGACCCATTTTGAGTAAGTAAACACACGTTGTTACTTTAAATCGGTTATTTTGCTAGTTATGGGTTGAATCTCAAAAATCGCGGAATGCTATTCGATGGGGTAATGAATGATGTGTTATATTGCCAAAGCCCTTTGTTCTAGCTTACATAGTAAACTTGCAATTACTTTCAAAGTGAGTGCACACACTTATGTTTACAAACCAAACGACACATAAACGACACATAAACGACTCCTACGGCGCTATCATATGCATTTTTCGAATGAGACATGTTCAGTTTACTATTTTATGGTCTCTTTTAGTATTCCGCACGTACGATTTTGAAAACCTTTGTTTATTCATGAGAAAAACAAGTATGCAATGAAGAAGAGCAGTAAGCTATGAAGAAGCCAGAGTAGCTATGAATAAGAGGGAGCAAGCTATGAAGAAGCGCGGACTTCATAATTCTTTCTTGGCACTCACATATACTGAATGGTTATGCGTTTAGGAAGAATTGAAGACAGAAATTCCAATATTTTTTACAAATTTGCATTTGAAAAATCAAATTCTAGACGATAGAACGATATTTATTGTTATGCAGCATAAACATGTATTTAATGCCGACCGGTAACTTACATGCGCGTAGGGCTGGAAACATTTTTAATGGGGGGGGGGGGGGGGGGGGGGGCTAAAGCCCATGTTCTGGCTATTGTCGGAATTTTGGAGGAACTGAATTGGATTTCCTCAAAAATTTTCAGTGCAAAATAATGACAATTCAGCATTTTGGGCAGACCTTTTTGGGGGTGGGGGTCTTAGCCCCTCCATGCCCCCACTTGTTACTACGGGCCTTACTTATCATCACGTTGAAATGCATTTTTAGAACATACATGAGAATTGTTACTAAAAATAGTAACAAATCGACATTATCAAAACGAGGCTCCCAAAACATGCGGAGAAAACAATGACATCGCACGCGCATTCAATCAATATACAGCGATAAAGCGCACGTGCATTCAATATACAGTAATAAAGCGAAGTTTTAAGTGGAACAAAAATGATAAAATTGAATGAATTCGTTAATAGCCGGTAAGATGGTTATTTTATTGGATTTACGGTCAACCGTTCCCCGTTTAAAAATTTCGACTTTTGCCTCTAAGGTCGACTTCCGGAGGCTGTCATGTGTGTGTGTGTGTGTGTGTGTGTGGGGGGGGGGGGGGGGGTCATAGAGGAAATAATCTAATTCTGACCAATTTTCAGATTGATCGGACAAAACTGTGGCCTCTAGAGTGCATACAAGAAAAAAATAACCGACGGACGCATTACGGACACAACGCAATGACAAAAGCTCGACTGGCCGCTAAAAACATGTAAATAAGACCTGTTTTCATTCAAAATGCATGCAATGTATCTTGCGTAGGCTTAAAATTATTAAAACATTAGGGTTATTGTACGGTTTGCCAAGTCACGGTGGGGATTGTGCATGATGGGATGGATAACGACTACCGACAATAGGGAACGATTTTATCAAGTAAACCGTGACGTAATTTCGGACAAATAAACAGTATTTCGTTGGTGTTGTTATAAAATCTCGTAACTACGGCTTGAATCAAACCGTAGTTACGAGATGTTATAACAACACCGACGGTTTATCAAAACTTAACGGTAAACTCAGTCTATTTTTTGCACAAAATTTGATGCCAACCCGCCTCGCTTCAGGTAAGACATTTTGCAATAACTCTGTTATTTCTGTATCAATTTTCAAGCGGTTTGCTGCATGTACCCCGCCTTATCGAGCTCTTTCATCGGATGTATGACATATTAGATAACTCATGATACTTTTTCCGAAATATTGTCCCAACCGACCAGAAAGCGAACTGGTAACGACTACGACCAAATTAACCACGCTTCAGGTAAGAATTTGTGCAATAACTTTCTTATTTCTGCGTCAATTTTCATGCGGTTTGTTGCATGTACTCCATCTTACTGAGCCCTTTTCTCAGATGTATTATTTATCTGGAACTTCCCTGTACTTTTCTCAAAAACCGATCCCAACCGAATAGAAAAAGGGCCTGAATTTTTTGTCGTTTTTCTGGTCGGTTGGGATCAATTTTTGGACAAAGTACATAGATTCTACAAACAAGTCATATATCAGAGGAAAGAGCTCACTAATGTGGGGTACATGTAACAAACCGCTTGAAAATTGGAGCAGAAATAAGAAAATTATTGCACAATTTCTTACCTGAAGCGAGGCAAAATTTGTCCGTATACTCAATATTCGTTATCCATCCCATCATGCACAATCCCCACCGTGCAAGTTTTGCCTAAACAGTTTACAATGACATTGGCGTCCGCATGTGCAGGCCTGTGTTATTTACATAATCATATCATCATTCCAAATATAATCACATTGTATACTGAAAAGTCTTGAAGTGGGCTAATTTGAAAATTAGATTGATCTTACAATCCCAAATGTGAAATAGTATTAACAATAAATTCGTATCACTTTCCGAGCGAAAATTATAGCGAAAAGGCAAAATTAAGTCAAAACCCGACGCTTTGAATATCCGAGCTCTTATTCATAGCGTATTATATCTTCTTCATATCTAGTCCCTTTTATTCATAGCTGATCTCTCTTCTTCACAGCGTATTACTTTTTTAGCTTTTTCTCTCTATCAGGAAATCAGTCGTTGGATTTTAATGGATATATATATTAGATAAAGCATTCGAAGCTTATGGGACCTGTATAGAAGGGAATTATAGTAGTATTTAAACCATAATTTTTCGATCAATTTTGACATGTCTTCAAAACACAGCACTGTGATCGCATGACAAAGCAGTTTGAAACAAACACGGTGAGACCATGCCGAGGAGGCATACTCCAAAAGAAGTTTAAATATACTCACCATCGAATAGCATTCCCCGATTTTTGAATATCAGCCAAAAACTGGCAAAATCACCGATTTAAAGTAACAATGTGTGTTTACATTCACAAAATGGGTCCCGTTTCTTCATAGCCGGAAGTCCCTCTTCTGAGATTTCGCTCATAGCATTTTGCAATGAATGAGAGGGATTGGTGGCCGTGAATTCTAGAGTACCTGTCCTCATAAAAGTTATGATGCTGTTAATTCCCTGTTAATTAAGCCTTTCTCAAACAAAGCAACTTTACACTGCTTGAATTTGAAAGAAGGTGCAGACCCCAAAATAATTGATGTCAAATGTACAAAATGTTTATCTTATAGCATAGAAAATATTGAAGGAAAACAAGAAATTGTTGTTAATCCACAATTTCATTTTTTCCCTCAATGTCTTCCCAAACCGTTTGTGCACAGACTGTGACAGAGTGTCAAAACCAAGATTAATTTGGGAATGGGTTAAATCTTACCATTTCTTTTCTTCGTTGTTCCTCTGCCTGTTTTCGTTGCTGTAGTTTTTCTTCTTCAAGTTTTTGTAATCTTATATTTTCTTCTATTTCTTGCTTGTGTTTGTCACGAATTTCCTGAAAATCAAGATGTACATTTACAGATTTATCCTTTTAGTATAATTTTCTACTTTTTGCTACACGAATAACAGGTTTCTTTAACAAATTATCATGACTTGTTCTGAATGGCTGTCATAATTAAGAACTGTCACTGAGCAGCTATCCCCGCTCCCCCTAGCGCAAAACCTTTTAATCCATTACCAAACAGCAAAATCTTAGACTTAAATTCAAAGAGGTTGCACAGACTACTTTGGTAATGATAAAATTTAGAAATTTTACCACTTTTGGGGTAGAAAACACTGTGGGAAATGAAGAAATTGCTTGTCACAAGCAATTTTTTCATTTTCCATGATGTTTTCCAAAACTGTTGTCTTGAGTAGCCTCAAAAAGCGCCTATTCTGTTAATTACTTAACCCTTTCCAAAACAAGACCTGGTTTTTGACGTCCCTAATAGAGATAGTGTGGGAAAACATTGAAACAAAAGAAGAAACTGCTGATAACCAGCAGTTTCTCCTTTTATCTCAATATTTTCTATGCCATATTTTTGCGCAAATTCAATCTTTAGTTGCTTCCATTATTTTTGTCAGTTGTGGCAGTTTTTGAAGAGAATCATCCGAAAATTTTGCCGTTTGGGAAAGGATTAAGCATGCTAAAAAATTTATTTTACCTTTTGTTTCCGTAAATACTCGTCTTGTTCTTTCTGTTGTCTGTCCATGCGTTTTTGTTGTCGGATTTTCATGTCTTCTTTCTCTTTCTCAAACATTTCTATACGACGCTCCAACCTGGAAAGCAACATGTAACTGGTGTAACACAATGAGATAGAGAAAATATAAACAAAAACAACTTGATTTATGATTAAGTTTACTCAACAATGATTAGTCATCTGCGTCAGTCATTGGCATAATTTGTATTAATCCTTTCCCAAACGGCAAAATATTCAACTTGACCAAATTCGAAGATGTTGCAGACAACAATTTTAAGTGGATAAAATGTTACATTTATTGGTCTTTCTTGATAGAAAACATTGTGGGAAATGAAGAAATTGTTTGTCACATGCAATTCCATCATTTTCCATGATGTTTTCCAAAGCCTTTATCTTGTTGGGAGTCAAAAAGAATCAATGTGTGGGAATGGGTTAACACTTACAGATAGAGAAAATATAAACAAAAAGACCTTGATTCATGATTTAGTTTACCCACAAATGATTGGTCATCTGCTTCAGTCATGGGCATCATTTGTAGAAAGTTCCATGGTTTGGTTTGGCTTATAGTTATTAGAAGTATGAGCAAATTTGAATTATCATAAAACAACATACAAAATTTCGAGCACTTTGAGCATTTCTATACTTTCAAAGTCTATAATTATGAAATAATAACAAGTTTAGCAGTCTTTATTGTCAATAAAACCCGATGTGCAACGGACTACATGTGTAGGTAAAAACCGAGGCGCACAGCGCCGAGGTATTTGCCTTAACATGTAGTCCAGAGCACAGAGGTTTTTATTGGCAATAAAGACCGCTAAACTTGTTATTATCTCCATTATAACACTCTAAATAACAAAAACGCACATTAGAAATGTGTTATTTTGTGAAAATTCTGCCATGAACCAGTTTTCGTCGTAGGAAACGCATTGTCGGTTAAGCGACGTCATTTGACGTTACCTTGACGCCACGTGACGTTTTGGCGCATGCACAAAGCATAATTACATAGGGTCTTTATTGCAAATAAAACCCGATGCAGTTCTTCTTTCGCTATATGGATTTTACGGAAACGTGTTATAATGGTTATCAAAGACTTAAACTGATGCAAGAAACACTATTCCAAATTCCTCTAATTTGTAAAGGCACTCAGATACACACATCATAACCAGCACCAAAAGACACCTTCCATAATGTGCAAAAGATGTCATTTAATAAATTTTGTGATGATATTCACACATCTGCCATCATGAAAAATTTTGAAAATTATTGAGAAATATAACACAAATCCAGTGCCCTCATCAAAATTGCTAACTAAGTCTATCTGGAATAGATCTATGATAATTTTCTTTTTTAAAACTTATTAACCCTTGTCATTTTGATCCCAAAATATTACATCAGCTTTGGTAGGCATCAAAGAGCAAGATCTGATTACACATCTGTGCAGCCGAGACCTTATCAAATACACTGCTTATTTGATTTTGATGATTTAGCATGACTAGGCTTATTGTATTCAAAACTAGAGAGTGCAACCTCCACCAAAAGGTTCAAATCCCATAATCCACAAACTTGCATAAATATCTACCCATTTGAGACTTGTCGGACAAACACTTTATGACCACTTGTTGATGATTTATTTTTCAAGATTCCTCTGTAAAAATTATTCTTGTCAATACTTGAAAATCATATAATTGTTGCTTTTCAACAAAATTCTCCTATCTACAGCTGTAGATACGAGAATTTTGTTGAAAATCAGAGTAAAACTACTTTTGACAACCACATGACTTATGCATTTTAATGACTTTCACATCCATCATATTCTATTAAAGAAAGTCTAATGACAATAATGAAGATTAGGTTTCATATGTACACATGCAGACTGATATTTGCCTGCAAATCCCGGAATATTCAGGAATCACCATGACATATATTAGCCCATTACCAGACGACAAAAATTAAGACTGTCACAATTTTGCGAAACATTACAGATAACATTCAAACTGATGGAATTTTAAAATCTTAATGATTTTTTGGTGTAGAAATCATTATAGGAAATGAAACAAAATTTAATGCTTGTTACAGGCAATTCATTCATTTTCAACTATGCTTTCCAAAGCTTATATCATGTGGGACGTCAAAAGGTTTTAATATGTGGGAATGGGTTAAACATCAAGTTAATCATTTGCCACAAATATTAGATGATTATGATATGATTACCTTTGCATTCTTTCCTTTTCTCTATCCATTTCTTCATATTGCCTGCGTTGTTCCAACTCCTGTAGTCGCATTCTACTTTTCACCAAGTCTTCTTGAACACTTGCACGGGTCCCCATCTGAAAAATAGCAGAAACATCACTCTTAACCCATTACCACATAGTGACTCCTTTTGACTCCCAACAAGATAAAGCTTTGAAAAACATTGTGGAAAATGAAGAAATTGCTTGTTACAAGCAATTTCTTCATTTCCCAGTGTTTTCTAGCCCAAATGACAACAAACATTTAAATTTTATTCATTTGAAATTGTCGTCTGCAACATCTTTGAATTTGGACAAGTCGAAATATTTTCATATGATAATGGGTTAAGGTATTCCATCCATCATTATCTACAAAACACTTTGAGCAATTTCATGTGTCATCCATAGCAACAGAAATTGACGACGGTATCCCTTGTCAAGTTGCCACAGATGATTGACAAGATTGGACACAGGTAACTCTTATTAATTTCCGTTGAAACTGATGACGCCCCAAGTATTTGTAACCTAATGATGGGTTGCAATCCTTAAGAAGAGCTTTGCTGAAAGGCCCAACAAGAGCATGTAACAAGTACTTGTCAGTTAATATCTTCTCATTAAAAGGCGAAAAATTCTTCTGGTACTTATAAAGCAATTTGGCATTTTTTTTTTTTCAAGGAAAAGAAAGATTATCAGAATTTTCTACATTTGTCTCAATATTTTCCCAAGCATTTACAATCAGGGGCATCAAAACTGAGCCTTGCTTAGGAAAGTGCTACAAGGTAGATCAACCCTTATGATATTCATGCAATTTCAGATTTCTTCATGCGACAATGTTAACATTCATTATTGCATAAAATGTGTTTTCAGTCCGTTATTAGCATCAAATAACGGGAAGAAATAGGTTCGATATCGTGACAACCGGTCTATATTCAGTGCGATATCGGACCAACTTTGCACACAAATATCCACAATTTGACCCTTCAAAATAAACAACTGTCTCTTTTCCCGCAAAATTCTCAATGTCTTACGTTAAATAAGCAACATTCACCTTTTGGCGCCAAATTATGACGTTACATTGTTTTACCGACGTCACGCATAACAAAAAATTCTCAGAAGATTTATCAGAACAAAACAGCAATGGCGGACATTTTTTTATCTCACCTCGGTTCATTTATCGCACATATCAAGGGGTTTAGGGTAACTTAAGTAATCATTGGAATTTTATGCTACGCCCTCCGGCATGTAAGTATTTCTTGGGCCTCTGCGAATGTTAACGACCTCAAAAACGTGAATTAATCCTATATTGCATATCCAACCTTATTCTGGTGACAGCGTCAACATTCAACCATGGAACGTTCCACCACCGAATGTTTACAATGTTGCCCAAATATTTCGGACCTCATGTGAATCTCATAAGGGGTGGACTACCTTAAACCTTCCCGAACAAAACTTGGTTTTGACGTCCCTAATACAAAATGCTTGGGAAAACATTGAAACAACAGAAGAAAATGCTGAAACAGTTTCTCAATATTTTCTGTGTCATATTTTCAACAAATTCTATCTTTAATAACATACAATTTGTCATTTGTGGCAGTTTTTGAAGTGGATCACCCTAAAATTTTGCCGCTTGGGAAAGGGTTAACATATAAATCAACTTACAAATCTATCATCATCCGACTCCTCTTCATCATCATTGTTCGAGACTTCCTGAAGACGTCGCTGGAACTCACGATCCAACAGCAGCTTGCGTAATCGCTCCTCCTCCCCGGCATTACGATATTGTCGTCCCTCAAGCTCTGATATCTCCATGTCCCGGAGCCGCGTCATGTTATCTTCTTGCTGCTTCTTTTGTTTTTCCTTCTCCTCTCGGTCCCACGGTGACACTATTGCTTCACGCTGATCCTTGATATCCTTCGGATTCGCTGGTCGATATTTACTGTTTTGTAATTTCGGATCGTATGATTCATAGAGATTATGTCCACCTTGTAACGAAGAGGGAGGACTTTGTTCAGCGTTTCTGTTCGGGTAGTTTATATTCTGATAGTCATGACTGGGTTGGTACCCCGTACTGTGTGCTGGTAATGAGTGAGTCTGTGTAGGCTGGAAACCAGCAGAATGTGGAGGTTGGTACCCCGCAGAATGTGTGGGCTGGTACCCGGAGCTACTGAATGGAGGCTGAAATGCTGTACTGATGTTAGAATGGTTGAAGTTGTCCTGCGGTGAACGTTGTCCATTAATCATGGATGTAGATAATGACTGATTCCTGCTATTTGGAGGAGGAAGGTTACTGTAGCTGGGATCAGCTTGATGCTGCTGAAACATTCTGCTCTCCTCCTCACGGATCTTCTGCTCCAGGCGGTAGTCATTGACCGGGGGTGGGGGAAGGGGAGGTAACTCATCATCCTGACCATCCTCCATCATGGGGGGCGGGGGTAACTCCGGGGGAATGTCATGAGGGGGTGGGGGCATGTCCATACCCTTGTTGTAATACGGATCCTGTCCCGGGGAAAGCTTTGATCGTGAGTCCATTCTACCATTATGAAAATGTGTGTTCTGATAGTGTGAGTTTGGAGAAGACTGGCTAAAACTCTGTTGTTGTGGTTCATTATACGACTCATTAAATCGTGGGTTATAGAAGTGAGGCTGTGTTTGTCTATTATCCACCTCGGACCTGGGTATCTCTGCAGGCTGTACCAGTGGTAGATTAGGTTTAGCACTGACGGGAGGTTTGGGTGCCGTTGGTGGCCGTGACTTGTCCGTCTCACTTGGAGGTCTTCGTAACTGCTGGAATGGAGGGACCGGCTCCTGCTGTCTGGGTACCGTGTTCTCGTAGAAGTTTGGTTGTCTGGGTAGATTCCCAACATCCATCTTCCTGATCTCTCCTTGATTTGCATAATTTGGCTGTGGTCGAATATTACTATAGTTTGGAGTTCTGTTTTCAAAACTCTGATCATGTGGAGAACCTTGGTTTCTATCCATCTCTTGTAGACTTCGCAGTTTTTCTTGTGATATTTCCTCTGATTTTGGTCGTCCTTGTAAGAAATCAGGCCTATCTTGTTTACCGAAATATTGCGACTGTGGTCTTTCAAAGCTCTGTGACCCCCGTGAGCTGGCCGGACTTGATGTCTGTGGTGGCATGCTCATATTATGAGGGGCTGGAGGGGCCTGCATACCATTAGGGTATCCTGCTGGCATACTGCTGCCAGGATAACGCAGCCGCGGGTCCATAGGTTGATTCTCATAATCCGGGTTCCTAGACTCCTCTAGAGAGTGAGGCTGGTTATAATAGTCTGCATTATTTGGCATGCGTTGTTGTTGTAGAGCGCTCACACTATGCGCTGGTCGCATACCCTGACCACCTGGCGGTCCATCCATAGAGTTGTCCAAATGCAGATTCGGGATGGACTTGGACTTGTCCATGTCTCTGTTGTCCCTTCTCAAGTGGCCCCGCAGGTGTGGAGGTTGTTGTTGTTGTGGGGTTCTCTGCTGGGGACCGGGTGGATACTGGTTCCCGGGTTCTCTCAGGTTTCCAGCAGACGGTACCCGGAGTCGTTCAGCAGCAGACATGTGATCACCTACAAAAGAAAACAAAACATTGTTATATATGTATAGGATAAAACATGATTGTTTGTATAACCCTATTCCAAAGACCAAGTTTTGAAAAAGGTCAGTAAGAAATTGAGAGAAAAAGAAGAAATTGATTATTACAATCATTTTCTCCTTTTCTGACATTGTTTTTGAGCTATGATACACACTATTTCCTTAGATATATCCTTTCGAATTGATTTTATGTCTGCAGCAGCTTTCAACTATGACAGTTCTAAAATCATGTTGTTTGGGAATATGTTAAGACATTATAGGATACAGAGAAAACTCATTTCTACCTAACAGGTTAAACATGCAAGTTTAACCAACAGACAACAGAATAAGTAATATTTTGATTCAGAATGGTGAGCAAATAATAAAGGCAGTGCTTTTTTCAATTCTTCTCTGTTTGTAATCATTCAAAAGCTCAATGAAAGATAAATTGATAATAACTTCACATTTTCAGTAAGAATGAATTTCGAAGACTGGATCTAGTCTACATGACAAAATTTTTAAGATACATAATGTACTTTTCTTTTATTTTGCTCTAGCATTGCAAATCATTTCTAGGAATCTCTTTATTCTGTGCAATAGTTTCTTAACCCTTGATATGCCAGAGTAAAAATAATATGCAGAGTCCAAATATATAGTCAATATAATTATTATATTTATGTATGGGATGAATTTGTTATATGCTACCTGTCAATGCAACCTAATTTTTCCATGATCTTCAGGACAAAGGTTGAGCTTTTCTATTCAAGATATTGTCGCTTTTCAACAAAAACCTCATAACTGCAGCTTGTTTTAAACTGCAGTTATGAGATTTTTGTTCAAAAACAGTGATACATTAAAACATTTAAAAGCTGTTAAATCTTTAACTAGTATCCACAGCACATTTTTTCAACCCAACTTACTATACTTTCTCATAAGTTCGGAGTCACTTTTGACTCTACGTCCTGGTTCTGATCGACTACTGGTGAACCCATCAAACACATCAGAGTCATCAGCATCAGCATCATCAGCATCAAATGTGCTATCATCAAGTGACAGAACAAGTTCATGTAATGACGGAGATCGTTTAGCTAAGGGATACTGGTCAACAAACTTTCTGAAGAAGTGGTTTGAGACTAGGGCGGCCTTTTTGTGGTTTTTCATCCCAAAGTAATCTCCCTTCGGAGTTAACCTTCCAGCCCTAGCCCTGTAATCCCTTAGTTCTGCTTCTTCAACTAATTGTTTTAAAACTTTTAATGGAATATAATTTTTCAATTTAGCAAGTTCCAGTCTAGAATCATAGTTGGCAGATTTCTTTTGTCCGAGACAAGCGCCCGGGAATGTCACTTCAGCCCATGCTCGTTTATCACGTATCTCGGCATCCTTTATAAGTTCCAAAACACTCCCAGAATGCCATGTGTTTCTCCTCTCTCGCTTTGATGACCTCCGTCTGGGTTTTCTGAGATTTATTGAGTCACTATTGACTGAAAACAAGGATGAATTATACCAAATATAGTACATATTTATATGCAGGAGGGGATTATGTAGTTTTGATACCTCCAACAATATAGCCCATCTTTTATCAGTATCTCTTGTCTATCAATTTGAATGCATGCTTAGTTAGAACTCTCTATTTGTGTGTCCAGAAAAGAAACAAGCATAAGGAGGTTTCAAAGTAAGCTGTTTCATTTTTGAAGGAATCATTCATTGATTACAACTAGATTGTGTTACATTTATGTGGACTTTTTCCATCTTTAACCCTTTCCCAAATGGCAATTTTTTAGGGTGATTCAATTTGAAAGCTGTTGCAGACAACAAAATGGTTGTTAATAAAGATAAAGTTTGTGTATTTGTGTATGATATAGCACAGAAAATATTGAGACAAAAGGAGAAACTACTGGTTATCAGCATAACCAGCAGTTTCTTCTTTTGTCTCAATTTTTTCCACAGCCTTTTCTAATAGGAACGTCCAAACCAGGTCTTGTTTGGTAATGGGTTAATGTCCATCAATCCTACTGTACAAATTCATCATTAGATTCTTATCGCAAAACAATATTTAATGGCCAGTATTACTGATGAAGAAGGCATAAAGTGCAGGTACCATAACTAACCCATTGTGCAGATTTTTTTATTTCATGGTAACAGGCCCCTGAAAAAAAATCTTTGATTATTAATGAATTTGGACCAGGGATAGTATTCACCAATCAGTCTTATTCCAGGTTTTCCTTCAAAATCACGTAACAACCCATCTGATTGGCCGAGACATGTGTCTCGTCCAATCAGATGGCTTGTAATGTTATTTTAATTAAGACAATCAAATTAGAAAATGTTGATGAATACTGCCCCTAATACGAAATAATATTCCCAACACAATAAAACCTCAACTTACTGTTTAATGCTGGGGAGGACCTGCTGTCAGGGCCCCTCAGTGCCTGGCCCCTCATGGCCCGGGGGTCAGGCTTTCTCCCGCCGCCCATACGGGGATCTCCTTCCTGGAAGTTGTTATAGGGAGGGGGACCTTCCTCACCCTGTCTCTGTTTGCTAGGGGTCATTGGTCCTTTGTTGGGGGAGGCTGGAAATAGAAACAGTGATTCCAAATTAGCATCGATCTGTTAAAATCTTTGTTAGACATCAAACAAACATTTAAAATAGCAAGATTGGATATTTTAAATAAAATTTTAAAGCTCTAATATCAATATCTGTCTGCCTGATATCAAGGTATCTCGTCAGCAAAAAATGTTCGGTTCTAGCTGGTATCAAATGAAAAGTTCCATAACAACAATTTAATATAAAATTTGAAATATGCATCTTCTATAAATTTGATGCCATTTTGACTACTAATTCATATTACAATCATTCTTTTTAACCCTTTCCCAAACAAGACCTGGTTTTGATGTTCCCAACAGAAAGGGCTTGGGAAAACATTGAGGCAAAAGAAGAAAATGCTGATGATCAGCATTTTCTCCTTTTGTCTCAATATTTTCCTGGCTTATATAATACATGAATCCAATTTTATCAACACCCAATTTGTCGTCTGCAGCAGCTTTGAAATTGGTGCACCTAATATTTTGTCGTTTGGGAAAGGGTTAAGTATTTTTTTTTCATTTTTTCACACTAAAATTCAAACACTTACCTCTCTGCATGATGGGTGATGGTTGACTAAGCAGTGTAGCAAGGCCGTGAAATATGGCCCCTTGTTTGGCGACTTTCAGAGTAACAGTGTGACCAGTTCTGGTCATCAACTCAGCAGCTCTGAAAGTTAAAAACATTAGCCATTAATCTTTGAAACAACAAAACTCAGTATATTGATGCTTTTGAACAAAAACCTCGTAACTGCAGCTTGTTCTAAGCTGCAGTTACCAGGTTTTTGTTGAAAAGTGGCAATAAAGACAGTACTAAATATAATGAAATTTGGCCCCTTTGTTTGGCAACTTTTAGTGTGACAGTGTGACCAGTTCTGGTCATCAACTCAGCAGCTCTGAAAGATAAAAACATTAGTCATTAGTCTTTGAAATAACAAAACTCAGTATATTGATGCTTTTCAACAAAAACTTCATAACTGCAGCTTGTTTTAAGCTGCAGTTACCAGGTTTTTGTTGAAAAGTGGCAATAAAGACAGTACTAAATATAATGAAATTTGGTCCCCTTGTTTGGTGACTTTCAGTGTAACAGTGTGACCAGTTCTGGTCATCAACTCAGCAGCTCTGAAAGTTAGAAACATTAGTCATTAGTCTGAAATATTTTATGATATTTCTCACTGGCACTTCTACCTGTTAACGTTACAATTGAAAGCACTACAGCAGATCCAGGATTTCTTTGAAGGGGGTTCGAACATACAAATGATTAGTTTTTTTCCTATTATTACAAAATTTTCACAGAATTTCTGCTAGCACGAAAACTGAATAATCAGGCTTAAAACCCCCAAACCCACTATGGATCATTAGTTGATGAACAGATAAAAAACCTGGCATGTAAAACCTTTGCAGAGCATTGAGATGACACTGACACACAGGACCGCTAAACTGGTATTCCACCATATGTTTCATTATTGTTAATGGAGTCAAAAGATAAAATAAATTTCAAACTAGAACTGTCGCAAAGCGGACAAATACCCCCCACTAGCGCGTTGTCACTGAAAAAGTGCTAAAGTTCAAAGTGGCATAACTCTGAAACTACTGCCTGGATCAAGATGAAAATTGCAGGTGCACAACTTCATATGATAGGAAACATCCTGCTAAAATTTCAGCAAAATCGGTCAAAAACTGTGGGAGGAGAAGAGGACACAAAATTATGTCCACGGACGGACGGACGGACGGACAACCTGAATCCAGTATACCCCCCCCCATAACTTTGTTGTGGGGGGTATAATTAGATTAACTTACTTTTCTTGTGTCAGTCCAACCAGACTTTTCCCATCTACTTCTAACAGCTGATCTCCTGCTTGTAAACGCCCATCCTGCAAGTAGAAGCAATGACACATTTGAGTGCAAGATACAATTAACCATTTCCCATATTTTGACGCTTTTTGATGCCCCACAAGAGAATACAATGTGAGAAATGTTACCATTTACCACAATATTTTCTACATAAAAAGACCAACGAATTCAAAACTTCATTCACTTGAAATTGTCATCTGCATCATCTTTCAAATTGGAAAAGTCCAAAGTTTTGTCGTCTGGTAATGGGTTAAATATAACATCAATGCAAGTCTGAGCCAAATGACATTTTAGAGCAGTCCAATATGAAAGTTGCTGATGATGACAAAATAGGATTTGGTTGGATTTAATGGAGTTTAACATCCCACTCAACACCTAAGGTAATATGGATACATGCAGGACCTCAGTTTAAAGTCTCATCTGTAAGACTAGAGTGATCAGGATTGAACCTGTCACCCCTGTGTTAACGTCCAATGCGTTACCACTGCACCAAATCTGCTCCTTTGATGAAAATAGGATATGCCAACATCAATGGACGGAAAATACATGGCAAAAGGAGGAAATGCTGATTTGCATCAATGTTTTCCCAAGCTTTTTATGTGCATCAATTTGTGTCATTACTGTAAAAGTCTATTTATTCGCTAGGACTTAATTTTCGCTATTTTTCGCGAGCAGGTCATCTCGCGAATTCATCAATCTCGTGAATATATCAGTCTCAGAATGCCGGAGATTACCGATGGTTGTTCGGATTCCGGAACATTCCGAAATTATATATGTCCAGTAAAAACACTTCAAATCGGTAATTTTGATTGTTACCCACCTTTCAATGTATGAAAAATGCAAATTTACCCACCTTTCAATGTATGAAAAATGCAAATTTTTAACATCATAATGTTATATTATTATGATGATAACCATGATTAGAAATACAAAGAATATTTGTTACATGCGTTTTTCTAGAATATGGTCGTAAAAGAGTGACCTCTTTGTCGTAAACAATTCAGAAGTATAGTACATGAAGCAATTACGTTCTTACGTTAATCACCTTTTGTCGTACATGAAGGAACACATGTATTGCCCTTTAAATTAACAGTTATAGATCTAAAGGTGTGAAAACAATTATAAAGAGAAGACAGGTGTGATAAACATTTTGTGTAACCATCTCTCATGTATTCATTGGGGTTAAACAGACATGTACGGAATATAACGAAGCGAATATTTCCAGAACACAACGGAAATACCCAAGCTTTAAATCAAACACCCGCGAATATATAAACTCGCGAATAAATCACAGACAACGAAATCGCGAAATGTTGAGCTCGCGAAAATAAAGACTTTTACAGTATTTGAGGAAGATTTAAGAAATTTGTAGTATAGTAATTTAAGGTTAACAGATGAAGATCTGTGCCATTTGTCTGCTTAGATGTTAGTGTTAGAATTGAAAAATATTTCTTCAATGTTTCTTTATTTGAAAGATTTGGTAAATATGGACAGACCCATCATTTTCTATCTTTATACGACTAGTATTTCAATGCCAAAATATATAGTTGTAAGAAGGCAATAATTATGTCAATTTCAACAAATATTTGTGTAAGCTATGGCCTCTTTTGATGCATTGAATTTCTGAGGATGTACTTTAAGTGATGTTATATGAATTTCTTCTATTTCGTTATTGAATAACATTGAAACAATTCAAAATGTACAAGAAGTTTAACTAGTATGCTTATACTCAAATATTGTTAATCACACAGACAATACTAATCAAAGTATTCCTTTCTAATGCATGTAATATAATTATATGATCCCATTAAAATCAACACATATTTACCCAGTAAAGTCCATTAAGGTTGTATGGTCAGAGTCTTAAGTCCGCTATTTAAATTCTTTAAAAGATAATCCTAATAAATTAAGAAAATATTCACTCCTCAATTCCCTTCCCTTCTGTAAGTCAATGCCTAAGTTTTACCATTGTTGATTATAGAGCTTTTAAAAATCCTTTCCTAAACAAGACCTTGTTTTGATGTCAGTAAATGAAAAAGAATTTGGAAAACATTAAGGCAAAAGAAGAAAATGATGATGACCAGTATTTTCTCCTTTTACCTCAATATTTTCAGTGCTATATTGTACACAAATCCTACCTTATCTACAAGTATTCAGTCATCTGCATCAGTTTCCAAAATGAGAAAGTCTAAATTTTTCATGTTTTAAACAGGGGTTCAAACAATGCATGCTTATCAAAATACCAAAATTCCAACCATTATCTTGAGAGATAGCACTTCATCTCATTTGTAAGTGCAAACACAGGTGAACAAGATCAGATTTCCTTTTCCCAAGAACTTTCTGATGTCTGGATTACCCTTTGCATGACAGGTCTTTCAACTCACCCAAATGGAAAGCACATGCTGATGATAGTATCTCAAACATCTGTTTAACCCATTCCCAAACGAAAAATTTTTGGACTGATCCAAATTCAAAGATGATGCAGACGACATTTTAAAATCAATGAAATCGAGAATATTTTGGTCTTTTGGGGTAGAAAACATTGTGGGAAGTGAAGAAATTGCTTGACACAGTGTTTTCCAAAGCCATTGTGTTATAGAGCATCAATAGGCGTCACTGTGTTGAAATGGGTTAACCCTTTCCCAAATAGTAAGAATTTAGACTTTTCCAAATTGAAAGATGCTACAGGCAACAAATGGATGTAATGCAAAATATTTATGTACTATGAAGCAGAGAAAATATTGAGACAAAAGCAGAAAATGCTGGTTTGCAGCAGTTTCTTCTTTTGTCTCAATGTTTTCCCAAGCCTTATCTACTAGGGACGTCAAAATCAAGTCTTGTTAAGGAAAGGGCTGAATGTTTACCATATTTTGTTACCCGTAAAAAACAAGATAGCATGAAAGAATTATGTATTACTAACAGTTTCTTTTTTTACCACAATGTTCTCCAAAATATCTCTTTTGCAGACGGAATGCATTGAGCCTTGAAAACTACCTTGAAGACAATCATGCAGTAAAATGAAATCATTTTACAAGAGGAATGAAAATATGTAACATTCTTTGAATATTTTCATAAAACATAGTTTGGTTAAACAAAACACTTGTTGATCTTAACCCTTTCCCAAACAACAAAATTTAAGGGTGATCCACTTCAAAAACTGCCACAAATGACAAAATGGATGTTATTAAAGATAGGATTTGTGTAAAATATGGCATAGAAAATATTGAGACAAAAGGAGAAACTACTGGTTATCAGCACTTTCTTCTTTTGGCTCAATGTTTTCCTAAACCTATTCAATTAGGGACGTCAAAACCAGGTCTTGTTTGGGAAAGGGTTGAACCACAAATTGAAATGTTAGAGCCAGACTGGCACAAGTCTTTGTACAATTCTTTAACATTTAGCACAGTATTGCCCATGCATTTGCTTGTCAAAAAGATTTTTATCATCCACCCAAAAATTAATGATTCAAAGGGCCTTTTTCTCAAAAACTGTTTTGGGCAAAAGAAGAAGACAAGAGGGCCAAGATGGCCCTGGATCGCTCACCTGATAGAAGTTTGAAACTTTCTCCATGCAGAACAAGACCCACCTTTTACATGACCTAGGTATCTCTAAGACAAAAACATGAAACTTAAGATGCGAGATTATGATCCAGTTGAAAACAGCATTCTTAATCTTTAATGATCAATATTTGTGGCTGTTAAAGTGAAAACCAAGTCGATACAAAAACACATCAATTTTGTCATAATCCAGGGCACATAACTCTGTTCTGATGAAGATATTCTCATCAACCTTATGTCCAAGTTGTTTTTTTGATTGGTCATTATTTATTGCTGTTTGAGTGAAATTAAAAATGAAATCGGCAATTTTGTCACCATCAAGGGCACACAACTCTGGTTTTTCTAGTCCTATCAATATGAAAAATGGAATTATATAAGATCTCATGGTCACCAACATTGTGACCAAGTTGTGTCTTGATTGGTCAATATTTGTGTTTTTTAGAGTGAAAATAAAGTCGAAAACGGCAATTTTGTTAAATTCATGGGCCAATAACTCTAGTTTTCTGGTTGGATCAAGCTGAAAATTAAAGTCATTCAGCATCTTATGGTTACCAACATTGTTGCCAAGTTTTGTCTTGATTGGTCAATAAATGTAGATGCTAAAGTGTAAACAAAGTCGAAAACGGCAAATTTGTCAAATTCAAGGGCACATAACTCCACACTTCCTACTTCGATGACACTGAAAATCGAACTCATTCATTATTGTATGGTTACCAACATTCTAGCCAAGTTTTGTCTTGATTGGTCAATATTTGTAGATGCTAGAGTGGTAACAAAGTCAAAACTAACAATTTTTCATATTCAAGGGCGCATAACTCCGGACTTCCTGATCCGATCTGACCCAAAATCAAACTCGTCTAAGAGCTTATTGTCATACATGTTTTGACCAAGTTTGGTTAAGATTGGTCAATATTTGTAGATGCTAGAGTGGTAACAAAGTCAAAACTAGCAATTTTTGATATTCAAGGGCGCATTACTCCCGACTTCCTGATCCGATCTGATTCAAAATCGAACTCATCCAAGAGCTTATTGTCATACATGTTTTGACCAAGTTTGGTTAAGATTGATCAATATTTGTAGATGCTAGAGTGGTAACAAAGTCAAAACTAGCCATTTTTGACGTTCAAGGGCACATAACTCTGGACTTCCTAGTCCGATCTGACTCAAAATCGAACTCATCCAAGAACTTATGGTCATACATGTTTTGACCAAGTTTGGTTAAGATTGGTCAATATTTGTGGGTGCTAGAGTGGTAACAACAAAATGTGAACAGACGGACGGACAGACGGACGGACAGACAGACAGACGGACGCCGACGGACAAAAAGCGACCACAATAGCTCACCTTGAGCACTTCGTGCTCAGGTGAGCTAAAAATCTTGACATTCTTTCCACTGGACTACAAGTAATTTCATTTCACCATATTTGAGAAACACATATCAGCAGATAAGATGGGGCTAAGGCATTCTAACTTTGTTATTTTCCATCCAAACCCTATTTTATGGGTACTCATTTAAATCTTCTCAATGATGAATAATAATGAAATTTTGCATTGTTAAAAGACATCATCCCCCCTTTATCTATACCCCCTTTATCTATAGTTCTGGTAATTTTTCAGTTTGAAAAATCAAGGAGGAAGAGGAAATGATTTTCAGTAGCGCAGGATAAAGAGAGCTTATGCAAATACTACAATATCACCTGTCTAAATGTCAAAATAAGGAAATATCTTGTTGAACTGCCTATTATTGGCTTTACATTATGATGTGCATGTTATTCATGAAAAAGTTAAAAATTCTCATTATGCTGAATCGTTTTCCAAACGATATCTGGTTTTATGACTAGTGCTTAGAGCCTTAGCAAACCTTATCCCCAAGAAAGAATGTAATGATCACTAGACGTTCTCTTTTTCTATTGGTGTTTTCTAAGCTATATATCTTACTCATACATCTAAGGTTTTCAGAACAAACAGAATCACCTCACAATTACATTTCAATATCCACAATGTTTCAAAGCTTGAAATAAATGTTTCTCTTCACCTAAGGTCCTTTTGATAAATCTGTACTCCAATAACATTTACTTTCCAATCAATGTTTTCAAAGTATTACACACTTTAATTTCAACATGTGACCTATTTCACACATAAGAAACCCCTGCAAAAAGTTTACAGAACATAATACCCCTTTAATTCCAAAACACTTCAGGTACCAACCTTTCTATTCACCTGATGTTCCTTTGATAAACTTGTCAGTTATTTCCCCTCTCTCACAGCATTTACTTTTCCCTCTGTGTTTTCAAAATCTCTATGGGATTTGTTTGCACACAAAATACCTTTTATTCCTACAAAACCCCTTTAATTCCAAAACACTTCAGGTACCAACCTTTCTATTCACCTGATGTTCCTTTGATAAACCTGTCAATTATTTCCCCTCTCTCACAGCATTTACTTTTCCCTCTGTGTTTTCAAAATATTGAGACTTAAAACACCCCTATGGAATTTGTTTGCACACAAAACCCTTTTATTCCTACAAAACCCATTTAATTCCAACACTCTTCATGTATCAACCTTTCTATTCACCTGAAGTCCCTTTGATAAACATGTCAGTTATTTCCCCTTTCTCCCACTCATTCCCTCATTACAGACCATCATATTGTCATTTGTCAACATGATTCACTGGACGCAATCTATAATCTCATAACTTTACCCTTCCCCTGGAACAAGTCCTGGTTTTATGTGAATATATGAACACTGCAGAATAACTTGTACAATTTTATTCCAACACACTTCATGTATCAACCTTTCTGTTCACCTTTAGGTACCTTTGATAAACTTGTCAGGTTATTTCCCCTCTCTCCCACTCATTCCCTCATTGGTTCCTCATTACAGAGCATCACTTTGTCATTTGTCAACCTGATTCACTGGATGCAATCTATAATCTCATAACTTTACCCTTCTTATAACACAGATGCCTTTTGACCCCCCACAAGACACAGGCTTTGGAAAGCATTGTGGAAAATGAAGAAATTGCTTGTGACAAGCAATTTCTTCATTTCCCACAATGACTTTCTACCCAAAAAGACCAACAAATGTAGAATTCCACTCATTTGAAATTGTTGTCTGCAACATCTTTGAATTTGGACTAGTCTAAAAAAATTGTCTGGCAATGGGACTTTACCCTTCCCATGGGATAAGACCTAATTCTGTTGTCCTTTCACAATGATAAATTAGAAATCCTTATGGGGAAAGAAGAAAAGCAGAAATCCTTGAGGTAAAAGAAGCAAAATTTTATGTTGATGACCGGCAAATCTTGTTGTTTGGGAAAGATTTATTCTTCAAAGTTATGTTTCCAGAAGTTTACTACAGTACATTGTGAGATTTCAGTTCAAATCTATCCATTTTCTTTTCTTCATTTAGATCTAAGTTTTAAAAAAGATTCATTTGAATATTTTTCATTTTACTGATAT